>JAQMYM010000009.1:2058092-2089650 GCA_030014255.1 Parauchenoglanis ngamensis | reverse complement strand
TTTCTAATAAGAGAGATTTTCTAATTTACAATAATTAAAGGAAGACCGCTGACAGCTATATGGTTTCCTGAACTGACACAAAGATGCAATACGTAAAGGGTTAATTATATAACATGTGCCTGCACTTGCTGCTTAGGATATCAGATGATACGTGAAATGATTGTCGAATGTAGAGCATCTCAGAATAATTCCGGGTCTGCGATGTTTAACATCGAACAGGACAGTCTGGGCATAAAGACGTGCGTCGGGTTCATATGGATATTGTACGGGTGGTAAACATCGTCCTTCACGTCCTGTTCACTCACCAGCTCGCCGGACCTTTATAAACCAAAACAATGCACACACGGCCTTGCTGTGCTGATTTGGAAGACGCTACGTAACCCATGGTCTGCCATCCTATTCCAGACTATTTGCTTGTGATGAAAAGCACTGTGTACCGATCCTCCTGTCACACACCTCAATTGAGAGGCTCAATACCAGAGCTGAGAGGTGTCCTTGTGTGTGAATGCGTGTGTGTGTGTGTGTGTGAGGCTTCACAGTGTGTTGTGTGTGCTGTGCGACTTAAAGACATCATCTAAACTAAACGCCTGTGAACGGAGAATATTATGCTGTTGGTATAGTCTGGCGAGTAAACGTCAGTTCCACTGAACAATCATCATGTTTAAAAAGCACATTTTCATGAATTTGATGTCAATTTAATGCCCAATGAGTAAATATTCCAGTCACTCGTGCATTTATCCAGTCAGTCAGTCACATAGCAACATAAAATCATGCAGATACAGGAGCTTCAGTTAATATTCACATCAAACAGACTTATGCAGAAAAAAAACCATCCAGCGAGCGCCTTGTTGATAAGAGAAAATCAAAGGAGGATGAGAACAGAGGAGGACGCCGCTAACGCAAATTAGCAACTCTTTACAAGCGTGGTGAGCAGAAAAGCATCACAGAATGCACAACATGACAAAGCTTCAGGCTTTGTAGCCTACATTCAGAGAAATAAAGCTTCTTAAAGTCCTAAACGTTCTTTGGTTTGTAGCTCTAGGGGAACTTTTAAAGGTTATCTCTTTAGAAAACTAAGAAACGTTTGTAGAAATACATTTTTTTTCAAACATTGTGAAAACATCACCGTACATCTATATACATCGCTAGCCTATATACTAAATCTATATACTAGGAAAAACATGTAAAAATCCTGAATTTGCCTATTATATTAGTGGTAATCAGCGTGTGCTAACGTTGCGTTAAAGTTTATCTACCTGGGAACCCGAGTTAGACTACAAAGGATTCTGAGTTTACAGTATATATGAAAAACTGAGCTTTTTATAAGCAGTTCAGATTAAAAATCAGGAACATACACTGAGTATGAGGTTGATAATGCTTGTTTTGTTTATAAGGTCTGAGGTTTCCAGGCAACAAACAGAAATGAGGGTTAAAATAGAAAAACAAGTTGCTAATACACAGGATACCCAAGGTTGTTTTTTTCATTTCCCAAATAGCTAAAAATATGTATATGATAAAAAGTCAATCAATAAATAATTAAAAAAGAAAGAGTAACGGATTCGGAGACTTGAACGCCGTTGTAGGCGTGATTCTACCTCCGAGTTGTTTAGAAGCCTAACTCATAAGAAGCAGAAATCACCCACTGGAGAAGAACAAAAACGACCAAAGCAAGGCTCTGTGCTTTCAGCTCCGAGTCTACATTCTTCAGTTCTCACCGAGTTCCTACCTGCTCTCAACTCACAGTGACAGTGTCACAACAGGAATAGCAGAGGAGAGTGGATGACAGTGGATGACAGCTCACCCTCCCCTCTTCTCCTTCCTACAGCTCCCTCTCAACCGCAAATGCCATAACGCCATTATACACTGAGACTTTATGATCTCAAAGCAGACACATAAAACCAAATGTGGTGATTCCGAGACTGGGATTCAATGACGTTGGTGCTTAAGAAGTTTCAAAAAGCACGAAACAAAGTGCATCCTAGAGGATAGCTGCCACCATGATGGGGCAATCTACAAGCTCGAAGCTGTCGGTGGAAATGAGCGGTGCTGCAGATGTGCCCGCTCCATCTCCGCCCGGCCAACAAAGTGTGGCATTTGAGAAATGAGGAACAGCTGTTCCAAACTCTGTGGCGATTTATGGAAATTAAAGTTTAATGGTGTTTGCAAATGGGTAGTTAGATCACCTCGAGCTCGCATTTACATCACAAAAGGCTCTTTAACAAAAGAAAAATGGGGGAAGCAGTACAATATCCAGGCCTCAGGTTTGAACTACTCCAATTTTCTTTTCAGCCTGTCGTTGTTTGCTTTTTATCTAGACCAATCTACCACAGAGGAGGCAGTGTTCAATCTGACATTAACAGAAGGCAGACAGGAGGCGAGGAGTGAGAGGATTGTTTGGCGAGGGCTGCAAATATTGGCTTGCTGCTCGCCTAAAAATGGAAAAAAAAAAAAAAAAAGTTTGCCTGCTGACAGTCTTTCCCAAAGCTGGTGTTCCAGCTCAACTCGGTGATTATCTCAGGAAGACATGGAAGAGAAGCAAGTAAGCAAATCACTCATTTGCTATAAAAAGCCAAAAAGAATTTACATTTCCTATCATTACGACTGACTCTAATGGAGTACCATATCTTGTTAAACAAGACCCTAAGACAAATTTTTGCCTTTAATAACATTTTGGACTGAGTTTGATATTTAGGTAGCTTCCACACAGAGAAGTCTGTTTGTCAAGTCGGAATCAGAATGAAATTAAGCATCACACCAGTCAAAAACTCCACCACCATTCTGATGCACCAAGAGACCTTTGGTTTCCTCTGCAAGGCTTGTATGGAAGCTAAAAGGTATTACTTGGGATCTAATTCCCTCAGGCGTCCCTCATTAGAGTCAGTTACCTGTGTTGGCTTTAACTTATTCAGCAGCCAAGCTTACATGATTCCTCAAGTCAGGTCCTACTTGAAGGTATAGGAGTCATATCACAATCAAGTTGGAAGATAAACCTCGCTTGGAGTTACAAGACAGCATTAAACACTCCGAGATCAGCCGTGGTTTTAAATTAGCTTGCTAAATCTCAAGCTGCTAATAACAGATAAACAAATCAAAAGCAGTAGTCCTAGGATTGGAGTTTGCACAATCCCTGGTGGCGACAAGGTAGAGGGGATACCTTGTCTTGATACTCTTCCCCTGCAAGAATCCAATCAAGGACTATACATTCTGAGCTTTGCCTTTCAGCCGGAAGAAAGATAAAGCTCTAGCTGTGGTCATGCTTTGCTGTCCACTGTGGGAATGAAGTGACAGACTGCACTGGATCATGACACCACCCATACTTTACCTTCATTACCTCAGTGAGGACCTGGCTCGCAGATTTGTATGAAACTTCGCAGAGGTCTGTGCAGGATTAAATGTCAGGCTAATGGCTATGCCCAGGGGGAACCTGATGATTTGTCTCTCCTGCCAACGGACCGGTGAAAAATAAATAAAACATAAGAAAGTTAAGAATAAAAACAAATGTTTGCCCCCTCATCTATAATTAATCATTTTAATGGACCTAGAATCACTGACATCTTCACTTCCCTCTAAGTAAGCGGCTTCGGATTGCTTGGCTGGAGTTTTGGTGCTCATGAGCCAGAATAATGAACTGATACCTCTGGAATCCATCATGGCTTTAACAAGCAGGAGAGATCAATAATGATAATTAGGCCTCGTTTTGCTTGCCTGGAGGTGGACATTTACATCGGAATCTTATTGATTGATAATCACAGGAGATGGAAAACATATCTGAGGTCTTTTACTACAGCTGATTAGCCCTGATTTGAGAGGGTTCTAAGCTTATCTGATTCCAATGATTACTTAGCACCTGATTTGCAATTAGGAGCAAAAACATTCGGGCCTTAAGATCATTTACTTTTCTCCGTTTTAGTTGCTGGAAGACATAATTACCAGGTAATTTTATTGCAAATTGTGACCTTTTCTACAAGATCAAGCCAAAATGATCTTCTCTCACTACAAGTTTAACACTACAAAAATCCAGAAAGTCAGAAGACTTTCCCATGTGAGGAAACCTAACAGGATAGCTTTAACTCTGAGTGCTGCAAAGCACTGCCACTGCAGACTCCTTCCATGAATGTTAAACCCAAACATCCTTACAGAAAACTTCACCATATCAGTGATCATACTGACCTAGGACAGTGAGGCGAGCAGGTCGTGACCTGATGCCAGCCTGGATGCCCTGGCACTCGAAGCTTCCATCATCAGTGAGCTCTGTCCTCTGGATCAGAAGGTGGTACTCGCCTTTGCTGTGATCACCCACTACGTCGTAGCGTGGATAGCCTGGAAAGCAAGGAGGTTTTTCATGAAGCATAGCCTGCTCATTAACTCACATAAAACTTCATTAAAAAGGCAAGTGGATGCAAATGTATAACCAAGTCATCTATTTCCCTTCCGCTATTCCTGGTGTGGGGTCACCGTGGAAAGAGGCTAAGATGGTCATCCCTGACTTCTCTATATCTGGCTACAGATTAAAGGTCCTCCTGACATTGAGAAAACTGTATGACAGTCCGGCGAGGGCATCCATTCGGCGGGACGTACAGTACCTGATAAAACTCTATCAGAACCTGAACAGGAGGCATCTATATAAGGTGCCCAAACCATCTCAACTGGCTCCTCTAAATCCTGAAGAATAATGGCTTTACTCCAAGGACTCCTCCCTCTATTGTGTTAAATAAGTCACACTGCAGAGGAATCCCATCTCCATCACCTGCATTCATGACCTTATTCTTTGAAAGAACTTCTTCCGGTTCCTGAAAGCCTACCTCATACTGAACTGACCATTTCCAACCCACGTCAAGTCTACTTGATTGGTCAAACTGTTGGATTATGTCTGGAACTGAACTCCTCATTACATCATATATAACTGTGAACTCGCATCCGTTCAACAGCATGGAACCTATCAAGGTATTATTTTCACTCTCTTGTGGCATTCATCTGAAAACACTTGCCATGATAAATATACCTGAAGTGAACTGGACACAAGACGCAAATCTACAGGGCTACCCTTGACTCAATCTTCTGACGGAAAAAATGAACGAGAGCTCTAAACATTTCAAATCAAGAACCTTGACGCTTATGCGGTGACGTTTCTGGAGTAAAGGTACAAAAACATACAGAGTGAAAAGGAAATATGGTGTACAGTACGATCTGCTACTTGATTGAAGTCAATCTTGAAAATAATGATCATTAGGAAAATCATGGACTGCCCTGACGGTGACCACAATTTGACCCGGCATGTGCATGTAACAAAGAATAACGGAGGAATTTTACTAAATGTTTGTTAATGTATTATAAACCACTTAGTCTACCATCAGGCATTTTTGAATACGTCAGAGGTGTTGGTGGTGGGGGGTGTCTACCATTGCTAGTAAAGGTGCTATTTCAAAGATCGTTGGTTAATATTTGTCAAGCTAACAGCTCGTGACGGAGCAATCCAATACAACACATGGCTGACTTCGCCCTCCATTAAGAGGTAAACCTCCACTACTACAGAGTCATCCAATCACCTATTAATGCAGACGTTTTCTTTGCCGAGTACCTTGAAGGCAAATGGAGCTAAAGAAGGTGGACTGCAGTATGGTGGTGATAGCCCATTGATTCATGCTAATTCGGTGGAAATGAGCAGTGAGCACTCCTACATCCCATTAGCTTTACTGTTTCGCTGATGGTCTCATCTAGAATCAATGTAGTTAACTTTTATCATTTGCTGTCCTGGGGCTCCATTTTGCTTAAAATCCACTCATGCAGAACACCACCCTCTTAGAGCAGGAACCTATTATAGTCATTTTTCACTTTGGTTTTTAGTAACCGTCAGAGGTAAAGTGGACCGATAAAGCTACAAAAAGTGGTTCAGGTTAAGTGTAAGATCAGCCATGATTTAAGTAAGAGTGGGTTGAGGAAACTGGGAGGAAGGATGATCAAAGCACTAACAGATGAAGAAGAGGGTTAAAAGAATAAGGGTGACATAAAAAGAGAAAGATGTCTGACTGGCCCCGTAATCAGTTAGCCCGTCTTCATTTCCAGGTGGTTTATGAGTGGTGCTCACAGGAGCTTGAGGAAAAAGATCTATTTTAGCACATTGATCAAATAAAAATGAAATGATTAGAGAGAACACAAATGCTGAAGACAGACTAACATAGCATATCTTTTTTTTTTCATTTGTAGCATAAAAATTCTGCTCCTTACTTGGTCATTCCATGCCAAATCAACCAAATCAACATCCAGTGCAGAACCATTCTGCATGAAGCTCGTTCTCAGGTATTGCCTGAAAGCCAATACATTTCGAAAATATTTTAACAGATCACGATATTTGGCAAAAATAAACAATATTCCAAGTAGTTCAAAATGAAACCTTTAAAATGTTCGATATTTTATGCCAACGCTGAGATCCGGCTCCCTGAATAGCACACTCAAATCACCTTTTTGCAATTTGGAGGAACTGTAGTTCAACAAGTCTGTTTAATTGGCAATAAGCAAAGCCACCAGGGTGGAGTTTCAGCAGCAAAATAATTTTATTGCGTGCATGTAGTTAATTTAAGCACGATTTCCGAGCTTCCGAATATGGCCGTGTTGAAGGGTGGACCCAAGCCTCTTCACACTTTGGCTTTGGAATATCAGGATTTACGTACCGTATAGGAATAATATTTTTCTGTACTTGCGATCACCTGTTAGTCTAGAGCCATAGAAAAGTTCAGGTTTCTGGATTTATTATTGAATTCAATATTAAACTCTCGACATGGTGTTAAGTTTCACAGGGCCCCATCCCTGAAGACAAAGTAATGCACCAGATATCATGCACGTTGCTAGCATATAGAGTTATCACAATGGGGATGTTTTAAAGCAGACTCTGCCTACAGTCTGCACAGTGGTAAAGATTTAGAAACCCCTCCAGCTCGATATTGACTGCCCAGAGAAATGAAGAAATGTTTATCCCGCGTAGCAGCTGCACAGGAGCGGTTATTGAGCAGCTCACGGTGTTTGGCTAAGCGTTGGATTTCAGCCCTCAGCACCTTTATACTGCAATCCAATGAAACACCCACCTCAGGGGGATGCCTGCATGGCTTAGAGTGAGGCAGACTGTGTGGAACGGTACAGCCGAGCCCTTAGAGGCTCAATTAAAGAGCTCGGGCCGTGACTAAACGCCGCCCAAGGTCGCAGCTAAAAAAGACAAATTTGCAGCGAAGCTAACGCAGCAGCTGACACTTATTCCATCATCGGGAGTACGCTTTAAATCAATAACGTGCACAGCCCGGACAAGTTTCTCCCAGCCAGCAGATCATCAACATGTGGTTCCTCTAACAAAATTATGACAATTTTCATGAATAATTTATGTTCTGGAATTTTTTTTTTGTTTGTTTGAGGAATCTTTCAAGTAGAGTTTTAAATAAAGTGCTTTTAAAATAAACGCAACTTTTAAAACTGCATGCAGATGCAGACTAAATGAGTAATCTGTTAACTACTTTATTGCTGATTATATTCCTGTAGTGACAAAATGATTACTTTATATCATTAATCAATAATCTGCGAGGCCACCAGGGTCAACCATGACCGTTTTTAAAGAAAAGATCTTTCGGAGTGCTGTAAGTGTATCAGTGGCTTTGCAGTTTGTTCAAGGAGTCACACGACGTTGGTGAATTCACCCCCACCCTTTATTTCCTTCCTAAATCTTGTGGATAAAAAAGGAAAACCTGCTGTTGTTTACTCGTTCTGCTTGTCACAATTAAAAATGGGTTTCATTGACCTGGATCGTGCTTCACAGGTGCAGAAGAGATGCCCGGGACACACGTGCAAGCTCTTCGGGTCTTTATTCGGGTTAGCGCATAAATTAACAGTGAGGAAATAGGGGGAAATCAAATTCCTCTGCATTCTCAGGAAAAAAAGAAAGGTACTAAACTGGGTCTGGTTCCTTGTCTCCATTGTGGTACCCTTAGCCTTTGCACCTTTGCGTATCCTTCATCTGGAAACGTGGATACGCTGGACTTTCACTAACATCACTGGACCATCATTCCCGTTTGAAAAAAGGTAAATTCTTCATGCTGGTGGGCGTGGCCTCTTCCAGGATGACCCCGCCTCCGTCCGCATAACATGACAGCTTGCTGAATGGGTTATTGAGGATGATAATGATCTAAATCAAACGCTACGGCCTTCACACTCACTCTCACCACCCAGCGTTACCATCATCAGAACACCACAAGCTCTCTTACATTTCCAGAGACTTGGGGCTGAGAAAGCTTTTCCACCTCATGGTGACCCAAGACCTTTTGTTTTTTTTTTTACTCACAAACATCCAGATAAATAGACACCTGCACACAACATTAATTCTCTTTCATTTCACAGTTTATAATGCACAAGATAATAATGCCGAGTCGGGCCAAATTACTTCATTAAAAACACCAAATGTGCAACCGGGTTCGTGCTGCGTTTCAGAAATTATTTAAAACCGCCCGAAAGTGTGTAAAATTGCTTCTCCACACTTACAGAGTGATTTCATTTGCTTTTAATAGCAAGCGTTCTCCTTTACTACAGTACGCCCATGACATGTGATTTGCTTGGAGACAAACAATTTCATTTTCCACACCCTCTCCGAGCGAAGAGCCAACGTCAAACACGTCGCGTTACGCCACTGACCTGACATGTCCCGATTAACTCCGAGAGCCAGGCCGTCTTTGACCCACAGGACCATGCCATGGTAGCCGGTGATTGCGCAGGGTAGAGTTACAGGCTGGCCTGCCACCACCACCACATCATGAGGCTGCTGAATGAACACGGCACAGGATCCTGAAACAGAGAAGAAACAGGATACGATCACTTCATGAGCAAACTGAGCACATTCCCGGGGTTATAACAGGAGCTTGACGTGCTTGTAGATGTCATAAAACACACACACACATCAATTACAGAAAGCAAAAAAAAAAAAAAGAAGAAGAAGAAGAAGAAATTGTAGTGAAAAGAAGTAGAAAATGATGTCCTTCCTTTATTGTTTTTTCTATATAAAGAATAAATCACTCAGGAATGTTACAGGAAATTAATCAACAACTGGGTCGTGTGATGAAGTGGCATTACTCTTCCCACCCAGAAGTTGAGTATTTTCCCATCACAACATGTCCTGGAGTGTGCTATTCCAATGAACCATGAACTACAATTTTTACAGCTTGATGCTAATGCTACATGCTATTGTCTGCTCTCTAGCTTGTTGCTAAGAGACTGCAAATCGGTCCAAAACGTTGCGGGATTATTTGACCTTCACTACAGCAGAACAGAACCATCTGACCTGTAACTGTAAAAAAGAGCACTTAAAGTAGCATTTGAAAGTTTTCCATGCTCTGATCGAGCAAACAATAGAAACGCTTTTGGCGTCCCCCCACTTTGCACGTCGAATGTGCCGGAAGTGTGAAATGACGCTATTACAACTTGCAAATGATGTCTTTCGAGTTGGCAGCATAACGAGCACAGTATTGTGCTGGCGTAACGCTGTCAGATCATCTGCTGACGGAGAGCCTGAGCACAGCGCAGCTTAAGATGAGTTGTGAAACACTGAACCTGCTCTTTCAGGTAAACATTTCTGCAAGGTGGCAGTCGTACCTGTTAATCCCCTTCTACCCCACTGTGCTCCATTTGAGCGTGAAGTGTTATCTCATTAAGCCGCAAAAGAACAGCTTCCGCGCAGGAACAGGAAGACGTTCTACAGAAGCGGGTGATGAAGCTCGCTCGGCGAGAAACGTTTACTCTGTAAACACGTTCTTCGCTGTTTCCGAACAGCGTATCGACATCTTGAGCAGACGCCGTCTCCTGTCTGTGTGTCCTGTGTGGCTCGTCCTTTCCCCTCAGTCGCGCGCTCCTTTTTTTCCTTCAGAGTGAAAGCGGATGACACAGTTTGCTTCTCTGGGGATTCTCTGGTAGAGTTTGTCTCAAATTCAATAAGCTCTGGCTCTCAGATGAGGTTTTCATAAATAAAACCCCATCTTATATGCTTTGAAGGAATGTCCATGGGAGATCATTTATTCAAATTTTATCACAAATCGTTCGTGGGAGCGTTTACACAAGAAATCATTGTAATCACCGGAAATGATTCGTTTGCCAAAACCAAATTCACGAGGATCCGACAACTGACGACAATTTTACTGAATTCCGTACGTATATAACAGCCCCGCCCCGAATTCTAACCTTCAACTAAAAATCACCTTAAAAAAAAAATCATCTTTATTCGAAACACTGACTATTCATCAGCGCAAGGCTGTGAGGAAAGAAAGAACAAGATCAGCGGTCTAAAATGACCTTTTTTTGCGTGCTGAAAAAATTCCAATTTGGGCTGCCATTTCAAATATGTAAACCAAGGTGTGATATTTTCCTACGAGCTACGGAAGTTTATTAAAAAACTTCATCATGGATGGAAGATGGCAGCCAGCAGTGACAGTAACGAAGAGGTTCATCACTCGGCAAGGATTTCGGTGTAAAAAGGCGACGACGAAGACCACGCGGAAGTTCATGTTTCAGATCGTCGTGTCTTATACGCTTTAACGTGAAGGTCACGTTCTCAGGAAGTGACCAGGACGCATCGGGACGGCAACGTGGACCGCGACTGGAATGTAAAAACGATAAGTCGAAGGGAAAGGTCGTGTTTTCCCAGCTTCCTCTCGACAGTATGGAGTCCAAGACGATCCGCCTCGCTCGTTCGAATCCCTGCAGGTTTGTCATGAGAATTTGTCGAACGTGCTCAGGACGGGAAGTACTCGGGAGCAGTATGAACAGGAGCTATGGAACATGTGATGAAACATGATGGTGGCGTCGAGCTTCGGGTGAAATTAGTCCCGGGAGCAGGACTTCTTTCACCTCAGAGTTCTTTCTGAACACAGAACCCGGCATCCCGGGTTCAAACCTGTGGCTCATGTCTTCTCGGTCTTCTCCTCTACAAGTAACCTACTCTAATAAAATCTCTCTCTAATAATCTACTCCAGTAATCTCCTCTACTATACAACTAACGTAAAGATTAAACAGCTAAGCTAAAGATTGCAATATTAAACATGTAAAACAGAACACGTTGCTTTTTGCATTTCCTCTTAGACACTTCAGAGCGAAATCACAACCTAATCGAGGCGAGAATTGAATCTTTCTTCCCGACTCGTGCATGAAAAACAAAAGAAAACAAAGACGGCTCAGGATTTTAGCCTTGACAGGAGCGTAAGCAGAGAGGAGAAATGTGGCAGCGAAAGCAGAGCGGGATTCATTATTCCTCACACAAACGCTTTTGTTTAAGATGAGCTCGGGAAAGCAAGGACGCTTCTACCAAGAACCTGGACTGGATGGATGAGTCTGCTCATTATGTCCTGATGTTCCGTTCCGCACGCCTCTTCCCCGTGGGCCTGCATCAGATCGAAACAAATGAATTTTCTTATTGCATTCACGGAGCCTCATTTCCTGCACCTGGAGTTCAAGTGCACGGATTTGCTGTTAGCGCAGCGGCTAACGCGGTTCCCGCTACGTGAAGGGGCCGGGAAAGTTTACTACTTCTGAAGAAACGACATTATGAGATTCCGAGGTGTGTGCTTTACACAAACGAATCAATTAGCCCAAATCGGAATACGCTGGGCCGCTCAGAACGTTTAATTTTCCCGGGATTTAGAGAGCAGGCTTGAGGAGGATCGTTAGAGCGGGGAAATCGAACGTACGAGAGTCTCTGGGTGACGACGCGATAATTCCAGTAAAGACGGACATCTGCTCTTGTCTGTCTGTTGAGGTGTCAAAGACTCGAAGTTCAACAGAAAGACGCCTCGCTGGGGAAAAGAAACTACAAGACTGTTATCGAGCTGTTACTTGGTGCCATGTTTAGACTCCATCTGCTCGCGATACACAAGTCCTTCTTGGCATGCTGACGATCAACATCACGGCAATCAGGAGCACCACGAGGATCTTTCACGGTGGTTAAGATTATGTACGTTCTTTTTCTACTTTAAAAATAATCCAAAAAAAAAAATGTTTTGCAGAACTTAAATCTTCCGGACTGACCCGGAATGCTGCCCGTAGTTATTCCGGGTCAGTGTAGTTATTCCGGGTCAGAGTAGTTATTCCGGGTCGCTTTTAACGCGCTCTGAGAAGGATGGTGTGAGGACGCCGGTCATGAATCGACACCCAGGATGGAAAAGGCACGACGCATTAGATCGTCACTGTTACGTTTCTGGGAAATTGCACCTGTTTTAGAGGAGAACAGAAAAGAGGTCCATTTTGTCTCTCTTCTCAGAAAGTGGATGAGAGTGGGAGACCGAGAAGGCTTCACTTTGATGGATTCCTGGATGGGTTCCACAAATGAAGGTAAAGTAGAGTGCGGGAGAAGGAGTAAAGTGCCGAACCATCGCGGAAAGACTTTCAAGGATCGCGAGCCATCTGAAAATGCCTTAACGCTTTGCAGACAAATCGCGGCTTTCATCATTATTATTAACCACCGAGTTCCGAAGGAGCGAGATAGCGGGTTCCCCATTAAACCTTGAAATGGAGCCAACCGTTAATCAGCCGCAGAACATTGCGGTGAAGTGAACCGTGCTGCTTCTATTATAGGCCTTTTTTTTTTAATTACCAGAATTACATTATTATTCTTAACTATTTTTATCTTCAGGCATAATTAACAACCGCAGTGCGTTTTTACTTCGAAATGTTTTCTACAACAGCTCTTTTTTTTGTGTGTGTGTGCGTGTGTGTCCTTGTTGCCTTCCTGCTCATAGACCTTGTTTGTTTGTCGGCCAGAATAACACTATTTTATTGCGTTGGGATTTGAACTACTGGATTATTATTGTCAAGCTCCCGATACTTCATAGGTTTATTTCTTTCTTTCTTTCATTTTTTTATTTATTTATTTATTTTTTTTTAAAATCAACAGGAACTGATGAAAGACAGGACAATGATGCGTCCTTTACCGCAAGTTCCTATTATCTGCGGAAAGTTCCAGGCAGGATGAAAAGTGACAACGACGAGAGGAAGTGTTTTCTCAGAACAAATGTTTACCTGACCCTGAAACACTAACAGAAAAAAGGACTAAAAACACGACGTCCTCTTTTGTTGTGTGCTACTGAGTACAAGGTTTTGGTTCGAAATCGAACGAACGAACGAACCCAGAGGATTAATTAATGTCATCAGTCTGATAAAAAAGAAAAAAAGAAATCTGTAAAAGAAGACGTGCGGCTAACTGAATCGCCTACCATATTTGAGTGAGGAGTAAAAAAAAAAATCAGACCTCGAGGTATAGGAAAATAATCGACCTGAGATCTGTAGCTCCTGTCAATGCCGTTACAGCAACACCTTCTGACCAATCAGAATCCGGAATTCGACAGCGCTGCAGCATGAGGTATTCCAGTCACAGTTCCACGAGCGGTGCAGGACTTCCTGAGAGACAGAAAGACAGTCAGTCCTGCACGGATCCAGAATCACGATGCCAGACTCCCACGTGTGCATCGTTACTGACTGTGGCAGGACTCGGAGTCTCCGGTTAGAGGAGAGGAAGGAAAAGGAAAAAAATCTCAACACTGCATAAACAATTCAGCAGCAAACAAGAGCGAGGAAGCCGAGAGGTTCTGAGAGGAAAGAAACGATGGCTAAGGCGCTAATGATTGAATGCAGGATCTCTGAGCTGCTGCTGGGTTTCTTTTTTTCCTTTGTTTGTTTGTTTGTTAAACTTGGATGGAGTGGGAAGTCATGGAGATCGCCGACCGGGGCTTTTTAAGCGCTCTGCTGAAGACGGTCTGTCTTCTGGAGACGACTCGTTTATAAAGTCTTAGATCTTCTCAGAGCAATAAACAAATAAATGCGCAAACGGATAAAGAAATAATCGATTCATTGAAAATAATCCAATAAATAATCGAGGCCACGTTTGAACTAAAACGAGGGATCAGATGATTAAAACGTGGCCACGACATATACACTTTTTCCTATTCGTCTCAGCAAGGCTTCGTAGATTAACCTTCTGACTCATTTTCTTAGCTTCTGTGCTCTTGGCTCGACTTTATTTAGAGAATGATAGCGGAGCATACATCTGGGCTAAAGTGCTGAATATTCATAGCTCAGGTATCGTTCCGCTGTCGTGCTTCTCTTAATAGCCCGAGTAGGACACAGCGGAATATTTCCCATCAGCCCTTGTGATGGAGTCAGCGGCGCACGACTGAGCTCATCATCTCCACTACACAGCCTAATCTTGTTCCCCGAATAGAACACGTCCTTCCTCGCCAATCGCGTCTCTTATCGACCACGAGGAGCTGCGCCGAGGACTACGGTTTATTTTCCCGGTGACTCATAAGGTCCCAGACGGAAAGGTGTGCTGGTCATCAGCTATTAGCTGTCACGCTGCTTCTCCTTGAGAGTCGGGCAACACTGACCTCATTTTCTACACCTGCGGAAGGCGCGAGCGCGGCGTAGCGCTCGCTCGGCTATTCCCGGGACAAATCAAGAAGTGGTTTGGAAATAAAAAAAAAAGGCTGGGAACTGTTGCGCTTTCGGACTGGGGTGCCATTAATTTCACTATTTGTACATGCACTCATTAGGCACCTTTTCCATGCATCTCTTTGATATAAATCTTAAAACATGTGGTTTAACAGTCAGAGAGGATCCAGATGTGTGTACACACTAATATTCATGGTCAAGCGTCTTCATTCCTCCTTCAGAATCAGTGTGTAGCTGCAGCAGAAGTCGTTTTTTTCTCTTCTCTAAGCCCCTCCAGCAGAGTTACTGTCGGGGGAGCATAATGTTGCAAGTTATCTCCAGGCCGCCTGCTTTCTCTCGTCTCTCCTCGCTTCTCTCTCGGCTGCCCAGGGCTACACCGGTGCTTCTTGGGTAGTCCCAAGATTCTCGACATGTCTACAACAACTTACCGCTTATATAATCTGAATTTGTTAACGGAGACGAATAGATTCTTTACAGAGACGATACACGCTTAAAGGAGGCTAAAAAGGGATGATAAACGTATCCTGAGTTGCAAATGACTTCTTTAAACCAAATGAGAACGGCAACTGTTACATACCTGCATGACAAGTGATAATTGCAGCTATGGCTGTTAAAAAAAAACAATAAGCGGTGCAACATTCCAAACTCATTAACACTGGTGTACAGGCGTCGGTCCCACACACGCGGCGCGCAACACACTCCAGCACGGCTAATTAGAAAAGGGATCTGGGAGCACGCGCTGCGGCGCAGGAACCCGATCAGAGGCTCTCTTTTTTCCCCCACTTGCTTTACGGTTCGGCATAAACTCCTAACAAAGCGCTGCATTATTTAACGAGGCGTTTCTCCCGGCGACAGGCAGCCCGAAATTCCTCGCTCGCTCTCAGCGTAATGATGTTCCAGAGGTCTATATTTGGCAGCAGGAAGAACCAAAGACAGGGACGATGTGTAAAGATGTATTTTTACTGACTGTCACATCAACTAAGTATCATGTTTATTATCAATCGGTTTTGCTGACGCGGAAAAAACACCACGTGATTCGTTGGTCATGAGGTCACAATGTGACACGCTGAGGTTATTGGCGGCTGATTTCAGTGCCGCTGTGAACAACAAAGACGGGGCCAAACGAGAACGTTCTGGCAGTATCAGAAATGTTTAAAAGCTCGCTCAAATCCAACAACAGGAAGTCAGAGTACGTATGATGACGTACTCTGGGTGTGAACGTGTGCATGCGTGGTGCACTGGCACCTCACAGCCAGCGTTCCTGGGATCCACGGTCACCCTGACCAGGAACAGGTGTTTAGAGAAGATGAATGAATGTATTTCCTGGTATCAGAAACATTATATACATTTTGATGCTGATATGTCCATACTTTTTATATTCCCTCTACTCCTGCTGGGATTTCCAGAAATTTCTATTTGATTTGTTTGAATTTGATATATCTGGCTGGTGTGCACGTCACACCTCCACCACGTGCTCAGCTTGGCTTCTGATTCCGACATGTGGGCTTCACCTGTGGGCTGGTAAGCGATGAGGAGCGAGTCAGAGTGAATTACTCAAGCTTGGGGAAGCCACTGCCTAAAGGGTCCTGGAGATGATTTCCCCTGTACGGGCGAGCGACCTCGCTGACAGCTCGCTCACGGCCGAGGCACTCCTGGCTGAACTAATGGACCTAATATGTGGTGGAAAGGTCAAGTCAGGGAGGATTACGGTGTACTCCTGAACTGACAGGCTGACCTTATCATGAATAATGTCCTGGCAAAGCACTTCCCTATCATCATCGGGCTCTCTGTAGCAGCGGCGTGCCTGGAGAAAGCTTTGCTACACAGAACAAATGTTTTTGATGGTAAGCGCTCCCTCACGTCCATCGTTCTCGTGCGTTGTCTTGAAGAGTGTGTCTTCATCCTGAGCAAAATCCTCCATAAAATGAGTGTTTCCCGGTTTCTCCGTATTTAAAGAAGATATTTGTGATCTGCTTGACGATTCAGGGTGTTGTTGTAATTCCTAGCACAGCTTTAGCTCCTAAAAACAAAAAAGCAAGAGCTTCTTTTCACTCACTTCTTTCCAATCAAAGAGAATTCCAGCGTAGAATTAGTTGCCACATTGGAGCCAATGCTGGAGTCCCAGAATGCAATGGCACGGTTGCTATAAGGAGCTTCAGAGGCTAGTTAGCATTCTACAATATTAGCATGAGCTCGGCAAGCTGATCGGGAGGTGAGACAGCTGGAAAGACGAAAGGAATAAAGCCCCGCTGCATCGCTCTGCAGCTCTTCCTGCAGGTGTCCGACAGGAACGGCATTGTGGGTAAAGCGTTAATCAAAGTGAAATGAAATCGACATGTCGATGAAAGAGGTTTAAACCAAAACACGTACCCGATAACTTAATTACAAAATAAATCTCGGCTGTCACTGAAGATTAATACGCAGACAGCTTGGTATATTTCCTCCTCCGCGAACACATTCATAATTAGTGTATTGTTTAAAAACGCCAGAGAAAACCTGCAGTGTTCTCCTCCTGGAGCAAAATGTCAGCGTGGATACAGCAGCAGGTTAAGTCACCTGTACCCTGCTAGGTATTATCTGACTCGGACAGCGGCGCGGGACTGCAGGTAACGGAAATGTCAATCGGTGTGGAGGTTCGAGTCACACACGCGCATACAAAAACACACAGAGTGCAGGAGCATGACACGCGGTGTCATAACCACACAAGTCGAGCTGCAGTGAACCGTGCTCGGCAGCGCCCCCGGCTTCATCCGTGTAAACAATCCGCTGCGACGTGGGAGGGCACGAGGAAACCGCAAACACCCACTGCTCAGACTCAACGCCGAACATGTCCGTCTCGGAAAATCTCACTCCAGAGCCTCGGCAGTCCAACAGAGGAGGAGGAGGAGGAGGAGGTGTGAGAGACATGAGGCAAGAAACGAAAGTGCTGAGGATGAGGAAGTGTCAGGTTAAACAAGATGACGGCTCTTGATTCCGATTGGTCAGAAAGTGTAGTTCAGCTGTGAATCACAGGTCTGTATTAATGCATACGTTACTAATACCTCATTGTTTTTATAGTAACAGTTCATTCACAGCGAACTCCACGGCAGATGATATACACCACCAACCTGCTGTTTTCCTATAACAGCGTGTTTCCTTCCTTGATGCCAAGTGGCGAGTCAGACAGCTGTTTTCTTGTTTTTTTTTACTCCCTAGTTGTTCCGATAGTCTTCACGCCTAAAGAAACTTCAGTGACAGACAGAAATCACAGCTCAATCTTTTTCCTTCAGCTGCAGCCTTGTGATTGTCATCAGGGCCTCTGAAAGTCAGCAATTAGACACACACATTTCGGTGATTAGCTCGGGCTCAACAGCCTGGCAATCACGTCATAATGAATTCTGTCAAACTCGGCAGCTTCCTCCGCCGTCTCCCACGCTAAAGAGATTTCGCCGTCCCAGTTCCGAAGCACTCAGCCAGCTGCCGCGACTATACATCCAGAAAATCCGACACACGCTTGTTTTAAATATGTCAAGCTGTTTTCATCCCTTGGTGTTAATTATGCCGGATAGCTGTGGGTTCTGTAAAAGACAGCATTAATCTGAACGTCCCAAATCATCTCTCCGAGTTAATAACTGACTTGAGATCATTTCCAAAGACAAGCGCCGTGACTGAAACCTTGGGATTTTTCTTTGTCATGTCAACTAATTTTAGAGTAATAAAGCTGGAATCTGGAGGTTCGGGCTCGCCGGCTGCGAGACGTTTTAGTTGACAGACACCTTCGGTTGATAACGGAACTATTTCAAGTTCTCATCTGGAGAAGGTAAAATGATCAGAATCTGCTCGGAGAAGGCGCAGAAAGTGTTTTCTCTGCTCTGGCTTTCATTAATTCTCACATGCCAGATCTGTCTCGGCGAGGGATACGGAGGTGTGAAGGAAATTATAGAGCCTCGCTTGGGCTCCGCCATCGCGCGGATCTGCAGCTCGCTTCCAATCGACGTGATCCAATTTCTGAGAAACAAAAGCAAACAACGGACACAAGAAAACCATAAATCTGAGACATGCTTAATATTTGCGGTTAAGATGAATATTAAAATAATGAACACTTTACTTTTTTTAATAGAAAACAAGAGGCGCGTTCGTTAGCTAAACAGAGGCAGGCGTAGGGCTGTGAAAGCGGCGTACGCAGGAGATCGGAACGCGCCTGCAGAAGGATTTTCACAAACCAGACGGTCTAAGTGAGAAAGCAGCTTTGGAAACAACAATGCTATCGACGGGTGACCGAGCAAAGCAGAAGTGACTCTCTACCGCCCCGAGCATGTTGGGCAACAGCCACTTGAAGCTCTGTTTAAGTATAAGCGCTGTAGCTTTTCCAGCCTTCCAATTTCCTTCTTCTTAACACTGACAGCTTGGTACAAATGCAATAAAGGCAGGTTTGACACTATCAGCAGTATTTACATGAATCATCCGAGTAATATTATTCAATTTGCACCCGTTAGTGCTTCAAATGGATTACGATGTTGGAAAAGAGCCAGCTGATACGCTGTAATCTCCTCCATTTACAACATAGTTAAGGGGAAAAAGAAGTTCAGAAAATCAAGCCAGTAATGAATTGACTCATTGTTCTTCTTCATATAACATGACTTCATGTCGAGTAAGTGTATGGGTAACGTTTTCGCATGACTGTATGTACGATGGATCGTTAATAGTTAACATTGATAATGGCTTTACTGAGACTGAGTGATCGTGCGAAAGGTCAGCTCGAACCCGATTCTCTTTTCTTATATGTCAGGAGCTCGGGTCCTGGCTAATTAACTTTTCTAAACGAAGCATGTCATCGCTAATGAACAGAGGCAGAGGATCCTGATGGCTCAGCAATAACTGTCAATCATATCAGTGTTGAGACTTTTCTGACGGTATGCAATCAGGACTCGAGCCGCAGTGTGCGTTTTAAGCATAAGTACCGGTGGAATGTTTTTTATTAGTCAGACCTCGTGTAGGAAGGGCAAAGTCATGTTTCCAATCCAATGTGAAATAATCTAGCAGAACAAGCAGGGGTCCGTTCTGCGTCCGTGGCTCACTGGGCTGGTTAGGCGGATCGGAACGTTGATGATACAATACGTTCTGGATTTTTTGCGTGTTTCGTTACCACGACGGCACATCTGCGACCCGCCCGAGGGCAGCTTACTGAAAGCGAACAAGATTAAATTTACACCTTTAGAAGCACTATATATCTACTAAATCAAGGGTGTTATTGCACGGCTTCAAATGAATTCAATTTGCGCTCTTGGTTAAGTTCAAAGTAATTTGAACAAGGTAAGTCCGCAATATGGATTTATATCTATAGACATTTTTAATTAAAGTGTTAGCGCAGGGATGTCAGATATATTGCCATTGCCGTCCACGGTGTAATTATACGAGGACTACTGTAGATATATTTTACGGGTCTATTCATAATGGAGTAGGAACGACGCGTTCCTAAATACGTTGTGCACAAAGTCTATGGCGATGAGTAAAAATAAACCAAAACGTCATCGGGAACGTATCGCGAACCTGAAAATGAAGTAGAAAAAGTCGAGCGTTATGATTTCCTGCCTCCGACGACTTCTCTAGGTTTCTGCAGCGTATGAATTAGCCAGTGATTATCAGATTCTCCATCCAGGCGAAACAGGATTGATGAGCGTTAATCAAGGTGCCAGGTGTGATCGAAGGAGCCAATCTGTTAGAAAATCTGGTTTCCGTTATCTCATGAAGGACGGACGGACAAGCTTAGGATTGCACCAGCATGCAAAAAAAAAAAACGGCGGACAGACGGGCCGAGATACAAGAGACGTGATTGAACGGAAAGCAGAGTATGAACCAGCGTCGCTGCCTGAGAGACGGTGTAGGACAAGATAACCTGATCTGTTCGACGGAAGTCACAGATTTGTTACAAGGAGCAAAAAAAAACAACAACAGCGAAGTACAAATGACGTGAGTAAATGAAAAGCAAGTAAGGAATAGTAGAAAGCCGAAACACAGAGTCTGGGGTGATAATAAACCTGGATATGAGTTTGGTACATGGGTATGTATCAATAGTACTCCTTGAGAGGTGCTGTGGGACCTGGTTCACAGAAATTTGCACTGATCATTAATACCAAGCACTTTTATGAATGTCTGATTAGAAATGCAAAATAAGTTTTGGAAAAAAACAAAAAAAACAGTGGATAAATAAAGATGCGAAAAAGTCAATCGAGTGAGACTAATGAGGAAAGACTTGAGTAAATAGAAAGCAAGTGAGTAACGTGGAAAGCCAAAACGGCGAGGAGGCAGGTGTGTCGGGTTTCAGAAATCAAAGGGGGTAAGAAGGAAACGTGATCGTGCAAAATGAATTCCAACGCCACTGCCGGAGAGTCACGGTTAGACAAAATGACCGGACACGGTCGATCAATAAACGTCAGAGAGACGCGAAACCGGAGCAAATTCCCACAGAACACTCGCTGTCCTACTTTCCATCTCCGGAATTCGTCCCAAACTCTGCTCCTTTCTCTACTTTCGAGTCGGAATGAAAGACTTCTCACTTCTATGATCTCTCCCTCCGTAACTGTACAGTCTGCTTCAGTTTTTCTTTTCTTCGTTTCTCTTTGCATGTAAACTGACCTTGAGGTTGTCGCTATATAACTGTAATAAAGGTATTATTGAAACTGATGCAGAGTCCTAACAACCATGAGTTAAAATAACAAAAGCCTGTTAGATTCTACCGGGTATAGCGGAAAAAATGGATACCAAAGTAGTAATGAGACCGGGAACGGTAGCGACTTTTGGTGCAAAATATGTATCGTCACTGTGGCACAGAATGACCTGACCTGGTCAGCAAAATTGCTTGAAAATGGAAAGCAACTGGTAAATGCAGAAAGCCAAAACAATGAGCAAGGTCCACCTAGCCTGGGAAGTCAGAGGGTCATAATAAGACAACGAGAGTCACTGGAGAACAACATAACCTGACCTGGCCAGCAAGAGGCATAGAAAAGAACTGAAATGTGAGTATGTTCACACAGGAAAAGCTAGGAGCGCTAATAATCAGGAGCAAACAGAAACCCCCCAACCTTCACACGTTACTCGTAAGAGCTCGGCGTTTTAACGTCAGCGCACACTACAATGAGGTATTAAAACAGCAGGTGAGCGAATTAACGCATGAATCTGGAATGATCGACAGTCGTGTAGGTGTTTTGAACCGTCTGATATTAACTGGCCTACCGAAGCCCCTCCCCCTTCTCGCAAATAACATCGGCGATGTTCCAGCTGGGGTTCGTATCCTGCCCTCGTTTTTTTTTCTCATAATCCGAATCAGAAAAAGCGCTTACGGAAACATTTCTCCAGTGTCTAAAGTAAAAGAGCAGCTTTCTCCTCCGGGCACATGGCGGTCTCCGCAGAACCTTGTATATATGAGCACGGAAGTGATTTGTAAAAGGACTATATTGAGAACGTACTGCAGCTTACATACATTCTGCATGAGCTTTACAGCTCCATCTGCTGAGATTATCAGTGGGGGATCGGAGCCAAAAATGTAGAAAGTCTCCAAAATCTTTTCTGAAAACCTCCAGCGACATCAAAGCCATTTCTCAGGCTGGTTCTCGGGGCGACAAGCCTGATGCCGAGCCACTCGTACCGGAGTGACGGATTGATTCGGCCTCAAAGTCATATCGAGTCTCAGCCCATCAGGAACGTTCAGGTGCCGCGAAAACACGTTATTTTATTTCTGCCACATGGCAGGAGAGATGGTGGATGAAATGAGTACAAGGACAAGTTCAGTAACAAGATGGATTTTATTATTAATGGACGCTCACCGTTATTCTGGATCCCACTCAGCAGGGAAGCATTGATTTTGAGGTTTTTACAAGTATTGAGCTACATATCTTTGTATAATTCATAGCAAAGTTACACGCTGACTCAGCATGTTAGCTCGTCTAATCTTTCATTACTGGGTCCACAGTGACCGCCGGGTCTCAGAGGGGAAGTTTGGCTTGAAGAGGCGTCATATTTGAGGAAATTAATCAACAATTGTGAGGGGGAAGTTGACTTTTTTCCTACAACAGCAACTCTTATACACTTGTTTTTTTTTGTTTAAGAACTTCATGATGTACATTCTATCCATATATATTTGACATTCTTTTTCTTGTAAAGTTATTATTTTTTTCTTTGTTTTTTTTCTCGTTTGTTACTTTTTTTTCATTTTTCTTCTTTTTTTCCTTGTAAGTTAGTGACTTATTTTTGCAAATTTGTGTGTTGTTTTCTTGTAAATTCGTGACTTTTTCTCATACATTTGCCACTTTTTAAAAGAAATTAGTTGTTTTCTTGTAACTTTATTTTTGTCTTGTAAATTTGCGCGTCTCTTTCTCATACACTTGTCACTTTTTCTCGTGATTTTTTTTTTCTTATAAATTTGTGACTTTTTTCTTGGACATTTGTGATTTTTTTTCTGGAATTTGTAACTTTTTTTTAATTCTTGAAAATTTGTGACTTTTTTTTGGTGCAAATTTGTGCATTTGTCTCATAAACTTGTTACTTTTTTCATAGATGTTTTATTTATTTATTTATTTTGAAAATTTGTAATTTGTTTTCTGAAATTTGTAACTTTTTTTAAATTCTTGAAAATTTGTGACTTTTTTTCTCATATATGTTTCTTTTTCTGAAACTTGTAACTTTTTTTCATTCTTGGAAATTTGTGCCTTTTTTTTGGTGCAAACTTGTTACTTTTTCTCATAGATGTTTTATTTATTTATTTTTTTTGGAAATTTGTGATTTGTTTTCTGAAATTTGTAACTTTTTAATTCTTGAAAATTTGTGACTTTTTCCTCATAGATGTTTTTTTTCTGAAACTTGTAACTTTTTTTCATTCTTGGAATTTGTGCCTTTTTTTTTGCAAATTTGTGCATTTGTTCTCATAAACTTGTTACTTTTTGTCATAGATGTTTTATTTTTTTTTTTTGGAAATTTGTGACTTTTTTTCTCATAAATTCACATTTCAGCTTCTATAGTTACATTTCATGACCACAAAATGAAAAAATACGAGAAAAAATACGGTAACCTTGGAGACATGAACTTCACACGGGTGGGTTTTATAACCTGAATCTGAATACAAACAACTTCTGTTCGTCCATCGTCTGTACCGCTTATCCGTCCGGGTCAGGGAACGCTGCAGCCAATCCCGGGCGAGAGGCGGGCTACACCCTGCACACGTCTCTATGAGATACAGGCAAAATATGACAGCCATCTTTATCTCTGTCTCTAATCCATAACCTGAAATAAATCCTAGTGCCAAAGTCTCTTCCGTTAAACTGAACCGATTCTCTGTGTGAGATCCAGCGTGAACATAAAAGCCTTATAAAACAAAGGAAACTTCATTCATGACAGAATATAAGGTGAGAGAGAAGAAAGAAAAGCAGTGAAAGGGTTTTTTCCGCCCTCCCGCATAATCTCTTATCTAATTTACACGTTACCAACCGGCGATGTGGCGCATAAACACTTATTGCAAAATAACACCTCTGTGAAGCTGGCACCTCACGTGAGGAGAATGTGAATAAAAGTTCAAAATATAAAAATATGTGCTCAGGAAATGATTTTATAACTGTTAAAGGACTAACTCTAACCCTAATTTAAGACATATTGAAGCACATATGTTTATTTAGCAGGAACAAACGATCCACGAACGAATCGGACACGTTAGGACGTTAACGCGGTGCTGGGTGGGAAAAAAAAAAAGTGACAGTTGATTTCTCTAAAACTGTTCAAGCGGCAATTAAATCCTCTTATCGTGTGCTGTGCCAAACTTCACAAAATAACTTGTTAAATTCCGTCAGTGAAATCGTCAAAAAAGGAAAGACATTCGTATGGATTTACAGATACGGCAGGTGAGCTAGGGTTAAAGTGTGTGTGTGTGTGAGACAGTAGAAGGTGTGTGAACCTGTCACGAGTGGGTCCAGGCTCACCGGTGTGGATGTGGGAAGGAGCAGGTTTCACTGTGAGCGTGTCGCGGAGTGATGGATGAGTTTGGACAGACGAGTGCCAGGGCTGACACACGGCATTAGGATCAGGGCGGCGGCACACCGGAGCCACGGCTATAATACACTCTCGCTCGGCACAGAGGGGCAGCGAGGGGAGGTCAGAGAGAAGAGCCAGAGGGATGAGGTGTCAGGATGAATAATCATATCGAGCAAACGCAGAGGACGACGGACAGACGCGCACTCTGCCTCGACTGCAGGCTGAAGAAACTGTACAGCTTATGGATTTTTATATAGAGACAGACACATGAAGTCGCTACTCAGTATTAAGAACTTAGATTTATGTCTAATTATTATTATGTCTTAGATGCGTGCTAATTAGACCCACGTAAAAAAGAAATAGTGTAAAGTTGGTCTAGTCTAGAAGCTGCTGAAGAACCCTGTTACAGTTTCTTCTACACTACTCTGCACTCTACTGTGAATAGCGTCTATCCATCAGGTGAATCCCAGCTGAATCAGGCAAGAGGCCGGGATGGAGTTCCTTTTCAAAAAAAAAAAAGCCTGTTTCCTGAGTTTCCGTAAATTTGTGTTTTCTTGTAAATTCGTGACTTTTTCCTCACACATTTGTCACTTTTATTCTTGTACATTTATTATTTGTTTCTTGGAAATTTCCGAGTTCTTTCCTCATACATTTGTTATATTTTTTCCTCGTAAATGTTTTTGCTTGGAAATCCGTAACTTTCGTTTTTTGTCTTCTAAATTTGGGACTTTTTTTTTTGTTGCAAATCTGTGTTTTTTCTCATACATGTGTGACTTTCCTCGTAAATTTTTATTTTTTTTGTACATTTGTGACATTTTCTTGGACATCCGTGCTTTGCTTTCTGAAATTTGTAACTTATTTTGGTTAAAAAAATAATAATAAATGTGGGACTTTGTGCAAATTTGTGTTTTTTGCTCATAATTCATTTCTCATTTTCATTATTTTATATTTTTTTTGGTAAATTTGTGACTTTCTTCTGAGAAATTTACATTGGAGTTTCTGGACGTCGTTTTAGCACAGTTAGTACTGTTCGCTTTTATTCTTCTACACTGCAATGATTTATAATCCCACTATCCAGTGTCACATACCGGGTTCTGCTTTGAGTCTGATTCCTCTTGAGGTTCCTCGTGTCATCTCAGGGTGATTTTTCGTATGCCTCTTGGCTTGTTCATTAGGGATCTGAATCTAAACTGGGTATATTCTACAATTTGTGCTTTCTGTTGCGTTGGTGCTCTCGTGAAAGATGCTTCATGCACTTATGTGTATGTGTTGATATAATACTCCTGTGTGGGCGACAATGACTGATTTAGATCAATCTAATGAAAGCAACAGTTTTACTTTTCACAGTTTTAAAACTCTTTAAAGTGTTTTTTGAGGTAAATCATGATGCATTAATAAGTAAGTAAGATATACAGTCTGCTAATAGCATTAAAAATACATTCATCACAAGCCGTGAGTTATTCTGCGTAATGTGGGATGGTTAATAGGAGGACGCTGGAGAAATGGGCCGTGTCTTTATGCTAATGCTGCCACGGGGTAAAGGGGCACGGCTCAAAGCGATCCGAGCCGAGCTGAGAAATAAAATTTTATTGGGGTTGATGTTGCTCAAGAGCTCGAACTAGCCGTCATGCATGCAGATGAGTTTTAGAAACGCACGAGCATCGTATCAGCAAATAGCCATTTGGTCCGTGGCAGAATTAATTATTATTTTGCTTCCCTGCCAAAAAGTCAAACGCCCCACTGACGAGCTTTTGTTTGGGAAAAGCAGATAATTGTTGCGCCGTGTCTCTGAGAAATAAAAGCAGAAGGAATGAACGCCAGATCACAAATGGTTCAATTTTGTCAGGCTGATTTGTTTTCTTGTTCACTTTCAATGAAACAAATGTTATAAAAAAAAAATAATACCAAAAAAAATCAGAGCAGAGTTCGCAGTGCTGTCTCTGTCAGGTCTTTTATATTCAGTCCTGTGTCCACACACACACACACACACACACACACACACACACACAGACTTGTGTTCTCATAGCAGCAGTGAGATGTGATGCAGCGGAGCTTTAATCTTTTTCACCCCAAGGTCTCTGACTCCATTACAGTGTGACGCCTCTTAGCTCGCGAATGTGACAAGGCCTAGCGTGTGTCACATCTCACCTCATCATGGCCTTAAATGAGCACACAGCGTATCGTCCATCATCGCATCACGACGATCCACTCTATAAAGCCCGGCATTGCAAAATCTGACCCAGCTGCATAAGCTGATGTACAGTAAATCGAAACGTACTATTTTGCAATTTTATTACCTTGGACAGATGGCAGGTCGCCGCCGGAATCGAAATTAACATGCACTGTACCAGAAAATAAAGCTCTTCCTCATTTTTCTTCATTCTTTAAGTTTTTTTTCGCCTCTCCAGAAAGAGAAATCCTGTTTTTGACGCCAATCACCACCAACCCTGGCGTTAATGTCGTACATCACCTGCACTCTAAGAACACCAGGATTTATAATGCTTTAACGTTTCATTCTTCCTTAATTGGCCGTACTGGTGATTTCATTTCTGTCTGAGTGTGATTGGGCAGAAGGTGCTGATTCGTTTTCTGTAACAGCAGCTCCGACAGCTTATTTATCTCAGCATTAAAACCAGAGAAAAAGTCATGAAGCAAGAAATCCAAAAGGAGATTTAACCCTGACAACCATCCATCCATCGTCTACACACCTTATCCCTCAGGGTCGCGGGGAAGCTGGAGCCGATCCCAGCTGATCCCAGCCTGCTGTACGAGCTGATCCGCTTTCACTCCGGACCGCAGGAAAAACAGGAGCGTCACGTCACGCGAATATATATGTGTAAATGAGAAACAATACAAAATGGCGCAACGGTTTCTTCCTGCAACAGTCTGTACTCGCACTTGCAGGACACGTCCTTATGGCAAATTGAAAGTTGTTCTCTTCTTCACCTTTTGGTTTTGTCGTGATACCAAAAGACAGAACGTAATTAAAGCGAAAAAAAACCCAAAAACCAGTACGAGCTCATGAATTTGGCGAATATCTTAATATTTGGCCTGAAGCCTGGCAGTAAAGTTAGATCTTTGAGATATCTCCTGCCACGTGGCCTTTCCGTCTCCTGCGTCTCACAGAAATGAACCAGTGGAAAAGCCAAACTGATTCTGGTGCAATTAAATCAAACAGACAAAAGTATTCATTCTACTGCCCTCGAGCGTATTTATTACTTTTATTGCCTTCCCGTTTTCCCTGAAAGTCATCCAAGTTTGGCAGCGAATGTGCTTCTTGTTGTCAGGACCGGCTCTTAGCAATTAAAACTAACACTTAAGGTGGAAAAAAAAAAGCAACGCAAATAAAGTCTAATTGAAACTGCCAAACGCTTCAATAAGTGCCGGGCTTTTCATTTCCATAAATACCTCGTCAGATATAATGTCGTCTCAGAGGAGCTCGGAAAAAGGCAAAAAAGCAGCGACAGGCGGGTGCGGAGAGAAAGCGGGGAATGAGGCGCTCCAGTCAGGAACAAGGGAGGAATCTGCGGCGAGGATGTATAAGAACAAACTAACAAATAAAAGGAATACATGAGAAGGAAACTTTCCCATATAGAAAAAGATTTTCCAATACAGGTTCACTTAACAGATGTATTTCTGCCTGTTCATGAAAATGTTTACAACATTAACTGCTTCTTCTTCAGAATTTTTCTTTTACTGATTTCAATTATTATGTTTCAAGGTAAAGTGTGGCTCTGGTGAGCTGGAGTGGGCAAAAATGCAGTTTTTTAAGTGTTTTAGGCGTCGAGGTTTTAGGTTTATCCGTGCTAAAAACAAATTAAACCGTAAACGGTGACAAACGATATCTCCGAAGAGAGTATTGTGACATAATTTATAATGATATTCATATTATATTGCCAAAATGTCCAGCACTTGTTTAAAATCCCAATGAAATGCTTTGTTTTCATTCCGTATGTAGACAACTGAATTGTAGGGTTTGACAAGAGCCGGTTCTCAGATGGAGGATTTCTCACTCAGGATGGCCAGTTTAACAAGGGCTAAATACAAGACGATGAAATCTGGTGTGGTTTTGGAGTTGTGCCTCGATATATCGCTGAGCCGAGGTAGTGACGTTCCGGCACCGGACAGCCCCGAGGTGGTAAAACGATTCTCCGGAAAATCTCCAACACAAACTCCAACCTCTTTGAAACTTCAATCATTTACGTCTGCACGCAGGAAGGTGCACGTAGCATGTCAGACGATCCAGAGTGAAATGTTTACCACTCAAACGGAAAGTGCTAGGAAGCACCGGGACGAGAGTGCGAGAGGTCATTAAAAAAAAAAAGCAATGCATAAACAGTTTGTAAAGCCACAACAGCAGCATTAATCAACCAAAAATATTCCTAATTAGATCAGGTCCTCCCACGCCGACACGCCGAGCGGCGATCGAAGTTTTCCGAGCAGACGCCTTCCTATTTAATTTGCTCGTTTTAATGATCAGCGCAAATGTGCTAATTATTTCAGATGAGCAAAAGTGCGAAACGGAAGGACAATAGAAAATCGTTATTCTGCGGGAATTAAAATGATCTAATGAGTAAATGTTGTAGCTGGAGGCAGGCAGCCTTGCGAGGCAGAGCCATAAACAATCGATGTGTTTTAGCAGGGCTAAGCAATTGCTGCCGAACGCGAGACCATCAGACTTGAGAGGAATCAATACTCATATGTGGGTTTGTGCGGCTACAAAAGGAAACACAGTAATTTAATGAAACAAACCTCTTATTATATTCTGTCAGGAGCGCACGGCTCTGCCTGCATTATCGACCCGGGCGCCACTTGTTGCAGCTCGGATCCTATTAAACCTCTGTGTAACGCCATAATCTCAATATTATTTTCAGGCCATGAGGACACTACACACGTGCTGATCATCGATTTGAGGAAATATTGTGATATCCGATGCATATGATATTGTGAAAATATTGCTCATATCACCCCTGGGCTCCATTGAGCGGCTCTTGGGTTGCACGGCTTTATAGGGTGGCGTTCGCGTGACGATGAGTATAATTCAGAAGGTCACAAGTCTCTGATACAGGAAAAGAATAGACTACGTAGAGTGGATTTCCTCTCACCATCCTGAAGCTGAGTACTTTCCTGTTTCTCTTTAAGCTATTTATGTGCAGAATACACAGTATGAGTCCCTGTGAACGAAATGTTCTAGAACGAGCACGCTAATATAAACCTGCGATTTGTGTTGTGGACGCATTCAGCAATCAGAGTCCATTATCCAAGCTCAACCCCAAGCACGAAGAAGTCTCTGTGGCCGTGTCAGCACGCCTTCGTGTAACCGCAGGATACCGTGTCAGCTACATATTGTGGAGATTTAGCAGCGTTTAGCCGCTTGTGGTTTGGGGATTGTTTGGAACGCAGCGGAAATTTTTAAACGGCTAATTTACGTAGGTCAAAAGACAATTTGGATCATGATGTCAGGACACACGAGTCAGCAGGGGTATTACGGCAGGATGGAATATCAAGACTTGAGCATGCAACGTGCAAGACAATAGCAGTGGAAGACAATAAGACGGTCTGAATCTGAATCTGTTCGCTGCTCCAAATCTGAATAGGGATTTATTGCTCACAGAAAAACCCAATCCAAAACCATGCGTATTAACACTGAGGAAAAGTGTAATGCTATAGCAAACAGAGGTATTCGATACAACTGTGGGGCAGAAACACCCAGTAGGCATAATTCATGATGCAAAATTATGATGATTTTAATTGACAGAAGAAAAAAAAACGAGCCGCGATTCATCTCTCAGTTTTTCTTGGCTGTAATTGCGCTATTCAGACAGCAGAGGGCGAAATAGCGGGGACACGTGACGTCACCGAAGGCAGAATAACACGGCTCCAATGATGCGAAAGTAAACAAAAAGCAGAACCAAAATGGAAAAGATTCAGGAAGAAATCGGAGCTATCTTTTTACAGACTAAAAGAAAGAGAAGCAAATGGAGGGAGTTGTTTTATATGTAAGCTTTTTTAATGTTTAAGAAAAGTTTTTGAAAATTCTTAATAAAAGTAATTTTTTTAGTTAATTGGTTATTATATTTTACTCTAACCTTTACAAATCTTGGTAAGTAATTATTGTTGGTGGTTTAAGAAAATTAATATTTAAGTTAATAAAATGTTATTTTTAATTGTCTTTTTTTCCTTCAAAGATGCTGTGAAAAAAATCGAAACAGGAACTCAATACTGTGAATCGAATCGTGGGTGAATGGTTACATGCCTGCAGGGCAGCGAAACAAAGGCAGATGCCTGTGATCGACACGTATCGTTGTGATTGACAGGGGAGCGCGCGTATGCCCCGCCCACCCAGACAGCATGGCTAGTTCTGCTCTCTTGTACTCTCGGCCACTGACGGCTGGGGCATGTTTCGGGATTTGACCTTGCGGTCTCTGTGACTTTATGACTTCCTCTACATAATTTCCTAATGTGGTTCATGATTAGATACAGTTGGATTTGTTCTACTTGACAATCAGACAATGTGGAAATTACTAATCTGCAAATTGTGACATAAAAAAGCCACTTTTGCAGCATGCTTTGGAAGCTTTCTCAACCAAAAAGAAATCTGTAGTGAAATCTTCTATCCCTCTCTGTATTATTTGTAACACATTATCAGTTCGCTCTGAATATTCAGTTACTTCTCTAATTCACACTTCAGGCACGGAACAGCTGGTGCAGAATCAGACTGCTCCATAATGCACGACTGACTACAAACAGGCATCGCAACGTGATATAAACTAACTCGAGCAGCGGAGCGAGAATACAGAAGCCTGTGAAGGACATGCACTGCCAGTCTAAAGTTTTAGAACAGCTGGAGTTTCTCCTGTTTCATTCCAATCCAGTTTAATCCCCATTAATACCATTAATCATCCACTGGGCTTAACTAGAACACATTCAGACTGCATGTGCTGGGCTTAAAGACTGGTTTTAGACTAGATCTGGATTGTTCGAATAAAACAAAGTCATTTCTCAATTCACTTTATGTTCTTTGGTTCCATCCATCCATTATCTATACTGCTTTATCCGTCTGGGTCGCGGGGAAGCTGGAGCCAATCCCAGCATCTTCGGG
>JAQMYM010000009.1:1998317-2041138 GCA_030014255.1 Parauchenoglanis ngamensis | reverse complement strand
CGAGTCGATTCCCAATGACACCGAGTCGAGTCGAGTCGAGTCCCAACGAGTCGATTCCCAACAACACCGAGTCGAGTCGATTCCCAATGACACCAGGTCGAGTCGAGTCCCAACGAGTCGATTCCCAATGACACCGAGTCGAGTCTAGTCGAGTATAAGTGTAACTGTGCAACGGTGTATTAAAATGATGAGTTGGCCAGTGTAATAAAGCTGAATGTTTGGATGACACAAACATGACGACTCTTTAACCTGCTTGTGTGCATTTTCTTTTTTTTGTTTTTAGAGAATTAGGGGCCGAAGTCACCCTGCTGTCACCTACACAGCTGAAGGAGAGATTTCCCTGTCTGAACACAGACGGCGTCGCACTGGCCTCTCTTGGTTCGTCTTTATTTATTTATTTTTGCTAGTATATTTTAATACTATGCTATCGCCAATGAATAACCTACTTTCCTGATCTTTACGTTACAGAACACTGTAAAATTTTACTTTTTATTGATATTTTTGCACGTAAAGCTCCATTCCATTTCCAGTCTGTCATGGTTATTCTACATCACATGATCTCTTTTTTTCATTGTTAAAAATTGCTCATTGAATGTTGAATTTTAGAGCATATGGACTCTTTTTTTTTTTTTTTTTTTTTTTTTTTTTTTTTTCTCATCAGGACTTGAGAACGAAGGCTGGTTCGACCCTTGGACCCTCCTGAACGCCTTCAGACGCAAAGCCATGTCTATGGGAGTGTATCAGTGCTACGGAGAAGTCACAGGTTAACTTTATGATCCTTTTTTATAACCCATTAAAAACACTGTAGATGTCTGTCTGTTAATCATAACCATAATCCTGTATACTTGTATGATGGCTAGAGCAGTTACAGTTTTATGTTTTTTACATTTTTTTTTTTTTAAGGATTTAGTTGCTGGACACAAAATGCAGAAACCATGGATGGAGATCATGTGAATATGAAGAGGATCAAATACGTTAATGTGAGTTTGATTCATAAACAATGTGGAGGGAAACATCCCAGTGTGAATATAGGAAGTATAGGCACTCTTGAAACACCACTCGGTTGAGGTGGTTGCTAGGCAGTTGCTTAGGTGTTTCGAGGCGGTTGCTATGTGGAAGTGGTTGCTGAGATGTAGCTAGGTGGTTGTTGGGTGGATGTTAAGGTGTTGCTAGGTGGTTGCTAACGTGTTGCTATGTTGTTGCTAAGGTGTTGCTAGGTGGTTGCTAGGTGTTGCTGGGTGGTTGTTATGTGGATGCTAAGGTGCTGTTAGGTGGATGCTAACGTGTTGCTTGGTCTTTGCTAAGGTGTTGCTAGGTGCATGCCCAGACTGTGGAGCACAACTAACTGATATAAAGACAGCGAAGAATTGAACCTAACTATGAGTGAGCGTGAAATGTGAACGCAGTGACAGCGTACAATAAGAGTGATCTAGGAATAGTGTATCATGATGTAATTAAATCCCGATATCAGTGCCAAGTTGTCATCTAATTATCCGATGCAAACTACAGTATCTAATTGGTTCTATAATTCATGATGTAAATGATAGCATGTTATTCCATTACCACCTGAACGAAAGAAGGATCAGTCAAACGGAAGCTGAAGCGCGAGCTCGTGCTGTTCCAGGTGCAGATGCCGAACAGTCTGGAGTACCAGCCTGTGGAGTGTGCCGTCGTCGTGAACGCTGCCGGTGCCAACTCGGGGAAGATCGCCAGCATGGTTGGCATCGGACACGGCCCAGAAACCAGCATGGCATCCGTCCCGTTACCCGTGGAACCCAGGAAGAGGTAGCGATCATATCAGACATTCTGATTGACCAGAAGGTGTTGATTAATTTCCTATAACCGCGTGCTTTTGGTCGGTTGTCTTATTCCATATTTCACACCGAATTGCAGGTATATTTACGTGGTGCATTGTCCTGACGGTCCGGGCCTGGAGTGTCCATTTCTGATCGACTACTCTGGATTTTACCTGCGGCGAGAAGGCCTCGGAGGAAATTACATCACGGGGAAGTCCCCGGAGGAGGTGTGGCTTAGCTCCATGGCTCAGCTTATGGCTGTCCTGATCGAGATGATCATAACATGTCAGGCATTTTTTTAACAAGAAAATGTTACTGAGGAAACGTGCGCAACACCGAATACATCGCCAGTGTCGATTTAAAAATGATATTCGAGTTTGGTGAGGTCATGGGAAGTAATTCATGCATGACGCATTATTGTTTGCTTACCTGCTGCAGAACGAGGAACCGGACTGCAGTAACCTGGACGTGGACCACGAGTTCTTTCAGGAGAAAATCTGGCCACATCTGGCACGTCGAGTTCCTGCTTTCGAGAGTCTCAAGGTGAGTAATTTTACGTGTGTGTGTGTGTGTGTGTGTACCAGTGTATTACTACCAACTGGCATTACACATGGTTGTTTAAGAAGTCAGTTGTACACTGGGTGCATTATGGGTAAGACGATAAACCATCTAGGGAGTATAAATTGTCCACCTGAAAAGTGTCCTATGATTAACTGATCAAATGAAAGTCGTGATTATTATTATTTTTATTATTTTTCATCAGGTGTCCGGAGCATGGGCGGGGTTTTACGACTACAACACATTAGACCAGAACGGCATCGTGGGTCTGCACCCGCTCGTCAACAACATGTACTTCGCGACGGGTTTCAGCGGACACGGGCTGCAGCACTCTCCCGCCGTGGGCCGCGCCGTGGCCGAGCTCATCCTGGACGGAGGTTTTAAGACCATCGACCTGAGCGCCTACGATTTCCAGCGCATCCTCTGCCAGGAGCCCATGCTGGAGAGGAACATCGTGTGAGCACGGACAAGGAGAACCAGTAGTCTTTAATAATGACCTGAATCTGAGCTGACGGCTGCTTACACCGACACCGCGTTGAAAGAAATGAAATAAATAACCTGGAAGTGAGTAATGGGTGCTGGAATGAGATCTAGAGGTAATCAGGGCATTTTGTTCCACAGTTGTAGCTGGTGTTGAGCACCGAAATCCTCCGAGATCATGGGCGGATCCGAAACAAACGAGTAAATCTACCATGTGTACAATGCCGGTGTAATGTTTTCATCATTGTATGTGTTGTGTGTTCGTTTTTTTTTGTTTGTTTTTTTTTTTTTTTTAAAGTATTCTCACATGGCCTTTATTGTCTGCATTTCCCATAATTCTGTGCGTCAGCAACCAGACTGATAAAATTCATACTTATGCAGCATTTTATACTGTAATGTGTTTATGATTTAAAAACTCCAATTTGAGAGGAAATTTGGAATGCGTGTATGTAGTGTTTGTGTAGTACGTGTAATTTGCCTGTCCTTTAGAAGAGTGCTAATCATTCTGAAAATGACTAAGAGATTTAATTTCCAGTTTGTGTGCCGGAGAAGCGATGATATAGATGTGTTTTACGAAGCGTAGATGTGTTTTAGCATCCTAATAAAACCCGGCACAGAAACCTGTAAAAAGCTTGTGGCTCATTTCTGAGTGGAATAATTTTTTTTAAATTTTATTTTATTTTATTTTTTTACCAGAGATGTTATCAAAGCAAAAATGATTAATGGTTTGGTGAGAAATTTATAGATACAGGTCAAAAGTGTGTGAAAGACAGATATTTTTACTGTTAAACTGCGTACATCAGGAACTATCGTGCTGTACCAATTTCTACCACAGGGTGGCGACAAGGTAACGTGTTCATGACTTTTGTGGATTCTTCAGACTGAAAGGTGAAAAAATAGCTGTAAAATCTTCAGATATTAATTATAAAACTGTTGCTGGAAAAATTTTTTAATTTTATTTCGCACAAATCAGAAAAGATAAAGTAAAAAATATGTATAGATTTCATATAATCTATACACCACTCAGGGAAACAAACATGCGAAATATGGTCTAATTGTACTGGGTTTTTTTTTTTTGTACTCGCTTTTTATTTTTTGTGCTCCTCAGCTAAACAAAACAAAAAAAATAATATATTTATATATTTTTCTCTTTACATATTTTTGCTTACGTACTGTACATAGCACAACGCCATTGGTCCTTTCGGTCACGTGAACAAAATGGCGGCGTCCCAAATTGGCGGAAACTCCGACCCAAACAACGAAGCAAAGCGGCTAAAAACGGGTGAAAATGATGCTGAGTCCGCAGCAAAGACGTCCATTTCGGGCTTTGAAGTGGGGCGGATCCTCCATGACTCTGCCAGGGAGAAAAACATTTTCGTACGCGGAAAGGTACGAAATAAGATGTTGCTAGAAGTCTCTCAGGTAGCCTGTTAGCTAACGGCACTCTTGGGCTGCATCTCAAACGGCGGTTCGCCGCCTTCATTAGTGCACTACTTGGTGTGTGACGTAATGACTTCAACGCCCTTCACAGTGCACTATGTGCCTGAGTCGTTTAGGATTCAGCCGATTTTACAATGAGGGCTAATAATCCAAGATTGTATATTTTACTATAGGGTTTGGTTTTAATAATTAGGCTACATTTATACTGATATATATTACATTACATTTCATTATATCTTATTTTAAGTTAGTTTTCCAAATGTCAACATCCCAAGAATTAAGACATAAACTCTAAGAAACATTGTTTTCATGCAAAGCAGGCCTTTACATTATTTCTCCCCTTTTCTATTGGTTTCCTAAACAAGTTAACATTTATTCTTCCTTCTTCCATTCACCTTTTTTGCGTCTCTTTATGTCCTTTCTTTTCTTTAGATTGATGACCAGGAGGCTATTATAATCCTAGAGAAAACGCCGATCACACAAGATGTCCTTCCAGAGATGTTAAAGAACAGCACACAGATACTGGAGATGAGGAACGACATCTACAGCACCTACCAGCTCCAACCTCCGCCGCACCTCAACGGTAAGAAGCCTAGATGTCCTTCGACAGACATTCACCTGTCTGATCCCGGGTAAACGTGGGGTCCGATCTGAATTTGAGGTATTTCTGATGTATGTTCCGTTGTAAATGACCGTGTGTGTGTGATGTTAAGTGACAAGACCTAGCTCTTGCAATAGCTTATAATAAAACAGCAGATTTTAAAAAATGATTTCTGCAGGTATTAAGACCACGGTGATCTGCCCAGCAACGGAGAAACACGTCAAGAAGTATCTGCGTCAAGAGACGTTTCTCATCGAGGAGACTGAGGATGATTATCAGTCCATCACACTTCCTTACATAAACAGCCAGAGCTTCAGTCCGCAGGTCGGTCTAGGTGGATTCAAGAGTGAAGCGTTTTAAATAATTACGGCAATTTTTTTATTTCCGCACAGTTACACTTATCACTTTGAAGTGTTCTCTTTGACACAGCAACATTCAGCACCTGAAAATGCACATCTGCCTTTTAGCCTTTTATGTGTCGACAGGATAGTCCTGGGTTCGTCTTAGTTGCAGCTTTTTTTGTATAAAGACTGTTTGTTTATAACCTTGAAAGCAATAAAGACACGGCTGTTTTTCTTCCGTAGTGGGTTTACAACATCTTGGAAAAGAAAGCGGAGGCCGATAAGATCGTGTTCGAAGATCCAGACCCGACAAACGGTTTTGTCCTGCTTCCGGATTTCAAATGGGACCAAAAGCAGGTTTGCGAACATCTGAATGTAAATCATACGAATGAACTGATTATTTCGCCAGATCTCCATGTGATAATTTTGTCACAACAGAACAGTATTACGTGGAGGTGTGGCTTAAAGTCTGAACATTATTTACAATACTTTCTGAACGGTTTATGCAGAAATAGTTTTAGTGAGGCAAACAAAAGACGTAAACTTGTAAACGCTGAATTGCGACACTTCAGCCGCCATCATATTGAGCTTTATCGCGTTCCTGAAACAGTGCAGGCGAATGCATGATTAATGATCATGACGCATCGTTTCCCCCATTTCAGCTCCACGACTTGTATCTGATTGCAATTGTACATCGAAGGGACGTCAAGAGTTTGAGAGATCTCACTCCTGATCATCTTCCTTTACTGAGAAACATCCGTGAGAAAGGACTGGTAAGTGCGAAAGCGCTGACTCAGATAACAGGATTGTCAGAAAGGTTTAAGATCACAAATCTTTTCACAAATCCCTGGAAGACAGACAGGGCAAGATGTCTCTCTCTCTCTCTCTCTCTCTCTCTTTCTCTCTCTCTCTTTCTCATGTTTATGAATTTGTGCTTCGTACTGAGGAATACAGCTCTCACTGGTGCTAGAAAATGTTTAAAATGCACACTGACTCCTAACAGGAGGCCATCATGAAGCGCTACAGCGTCCCGCCGTCTAAACTGCGAGTCATGCTGCACTATCAGCCGTCCTACTACCACCTCCACGTTCACTTCATTTTGCTGGATTACGAAGCTCCAGGATGCGGCGTGGAGAGGGCTCACCTGCTCACGGACGTCATCCAGAACCTGCAGCACGAACCCGAGTACTACCGCAAACACACGCTGACCTTCCCGATACGGGCGGACGTCACACTGCTGAGCAAATTCAAAGAAGCAGGGCGAGTCTAGACTGTATAGTCTAGACCCTTTTTTTTTTCTACTGCTGTGCGTGTTCTCCGATTTCTCAATTTTGTATTTTAATGTATTTTACACTTCTGTAATGTAACCTTTGATGTGTTTTTCTGTTTTAATAAAATGTTCCATGATTAACGCTGCTGTGCTCTGAGACATCGGACACAATCACACTGATGGATCTACACAGTTTTTCAAATATAGATTATTTTGAATAAGTTACGGTTTTATCTGTTTTTTCTCTCTCTCTGTAGGATTTTTGCTCTTCTCTGTGTTCTGTCCTACATACGTCTCCCATCCCGGCTTCGACCGGATCCCTAGAACGAAAGAAAAAAGCTTTGTAGTGTTGATGGTAGTTTTATCATTCTTTTAACACAGGGTCCCTGGTCGCACGCTGGGAAAATTCATTCAGTTTGCAAAGCCGAGGGGCCTCTTTGTAAAAGTTGGGGCCTCTTTTGAGAAGATTTAGTTAAAACTTGTTGCTCTCAAAAACTCTTTACAGTTTCGTAAAAAGAAGAAAAGCAGTTATAAAGATGATTTCTAGAAACAGTGTTGGTTTTAGCCATATCTTTGTGTTTCTGTTTGATTGTGTGTGTAACGTTATTATAAATACCATCCACTTGTTTTTCTTGGCAGTTAATAAAGGCCGATCTTGTTGCATGATCGCAGTTTTATTTCTTTTTCCTGAACTTGCAGTTTGCTTACTCATTGCTTTCTGTTTTCTGGCTTACAAGTTTGAGTGTTTCTTTGGATTTTATAAATGTGAACAACAATGGACATTTATTATGGATTAGTTAATTATCTTATTGTACTTGAAGCACATTATCTACTTATTAGTTTCTAATCCACTCCACTTTGTCTTAAATTCCACTTGGGATAATGTTATTTTACACAAATCTACCAAGAACTTTTTTTTTTCTCCACCATCGATTTATTTTTTTTTCTCCACAGTATTTTTTTTCTCCACAAATTGAAGCTAAGAGTACGTTATTGATCGAAGGCACATCATCTTTTCTATTCTTTGTTCAGTTTCCACGTACAAAGTGCATTTCCATTTCAAAATGTTGGATTTATTGCGTTCTGTTATTCCTAATAGATCCAGACGATGACAAATTAAAGGAAAAAACAACATTAATAAGATGCTCATAAGGTGAGCGATGGCCACCGTTCTTCCAAAAAAAAAAAAAAATTATTATTATTATTTGTTTTGATGGTCATGGTGATGGTTGAAAATTTAAAATCTGTTCAACTGAAGTGAGATCTGGTGAGAGTGTAGATCAGCTCACGACAAGATGAAATCTTCAACCTCACCAAAACATCTCATAAGCCCTTGTGTGCTGTGAATGGGGGCGGGGTCATCCTGGACAAGACCACGCCCATCAAGAAAGAACCGTTACCATATGAGCAAAGGTAAATAAATGCCCCCATTTTTTTTTTGCAGCATTATGAGATTTTGTGCAGATGCATGGCATGTCATACCAATTAATATGAAAAACCATGAAATATGGAAAGGTTTAAGTGGAGTGAATACTTATGTGAGACACTGTATGTAGTGCTTCATGTCCATAACTGATTTTGTTTTGGTTGTTTTATGGCACATTGTAGCATGCTGAGAGTGTAGAGATGAGCGAGGGGTATATGGGACCCAGAGAATAAAGGCAAGTGTGATTGAAGCATTGCTTTGTGAAGTTGTAGCCCCCTCTGGGGTAAAATCCAAGCAGTGGGAAGGCTCTTTGGAGGGTTTTGTTATTTGTTCATCAGATGGGGTTGGTATTTAAAAAAAAAAAAAGGTCTGTCATGTACAAGAAGCCATGTACACCCTAAAACGTTCAGTCACATAAAAGTAGTCATAATTGTTGTTTTTTTTTTGCTGATTTGTAAGATAACGTACATGTGTAAAATGTTTTGAACCACTTTTCCTCTTTGTCAACTGTGGCATGTGCCTGGGATTAGGGCATTTCAATGCGGATTACTTTTTTCGAGGCACCCCTGATTGTGTTTTGCTAGACGGTGAAGGGGAGGTGGAAGGACAGAAGTTTGATCTTGCCTGTTGCAATTTGTTTAAGGCTTTTAAAAGTTGAAGCGGTTCATTAATTGTGCTTTGGTAGATCTGCTGCTAACCTCTGTGTGAGTGGAGGTAAGTTACTTTTTTTGGTGAACCTTTAAATTGCATTTCACTAATCAAGCTGGTTGCTGACGCTAAGTAACCGTCTCAGCAACGGTTATGACTGAAATAAGAGCTCTGCTACATTCAGGTTCTGAAGTTTGTCGGAAAACAATTTGGTGTTTCGTACATGCCATCAGAGGAGAGTAATTTTGCTTTTGCTTGTGAAGAGTAGCTTATAACCCCACACCTGTTTTTATTAATTTGTTACATAACATCCAACGAATACCAAATACAGGACTGTCAAATCATGGCAGAATCTTGCTACATCATCTTACCTCTTTTTCTATGTTGAAACTTTACTATGTTTCACTTCTTTTTCCAATGAAGGAATGTTGCAGTTCATCCGTAAGGAGGTGCATGGTCATGTAGCGGAACGCAGGATTCGACAGACGCGGCTCGTGACCAAGGACGGCCACTGTAACATTGAATTTGGCAACGTTGCCTATCATAGCCATTTTGCTTACCTGATGGACTTTTGGACCACCTTTGTTGAGATCCGATGGCGTTTTGTGATACTTTTTTTTGTCGCTGCTTTCACTGGGAGCTGGTTCGTCTTTGGCTTGCTGTGGTACTTCATTGCAAAAAGCAATGGAGACCTGGAGGAAGAGGAAGTTCCTGATGGCCATGTGAAATGTATCGAAAACATCAGTGGTCTCACAAGTGCCTTCCTTTATTCCTTAGAGACACAGACGACCATTGGATATGGTGGGCGAGCTTTGACAGGTCACTGTGCAGAGACCGTAGCTCTTCTCGTCGTCCAGTCTCTAATGGGTGCCATTATAAACTGCTTCATGTGTGGCCTGATTCTGGCCAAAATCTCCCTCCCGAAAAATCGAGCCAAGACTGTTATGTTTAGTGACACTGCTGTAATCTGTTTGAAAAACGAGAGCCTGTGCCTGCAGATCAGAGTTGCCAACCTTCGGAAAACACTGCTCATTGGCAGCCATATTTATGGCAAGCTCTTGAAAACCAGTGTCACTGCGGATGGAGAGCCCATCATCCTGGACCAGGTCAACATTGACTTCCTGGTGGATGCTGGCAAGGACAACCTGTTCTTTGTTTGTCCGCTGACGCTATACCATGTAATTGACAGCTCTAGCCCTTTTTCAGAGATGACTGCTGATACACTTCAGCAGCAGGACATTGAGCTGGTGGTCTTCTTGGAGGGCATGGCTGAATCCACAAGTTCCTCATGCCAGGTTCGAACATCCTACATCCCACGTGAGATCCAGTGGGGTTACTGCTTCCTGCCCATCATCTCCCGAACTAAAGGGGGCAAATACCATGTCGACTTCTCTAATTTCTCTAAAACAATTCCAGTAGCAACGCCTCACTGCTCAAGCTGCTATCTAAATGAACTAAACAAAGATCTTGTACTTCACCAGCATGGACAGCAAGGCATCGACAATCCTGGGTTTGAGGTAGTTACTGCTGAAGATATGGTGGACAATTCACAAATGTAATGTATTGTAATGCACAAATTGTAGTGCTTTCCCTGCTAAAAGACACCTTTCACAGGAAGGGCTGAGTTGGACTTGGGCATGTTAGAGCTGGTAAAATGCTGAAATGTGCAGGACAAGGGGTTCTCCAGGACCAGGGTTGGGAACCTGTGGCTTAGAACAAAGTGCGGCTTTGAAACAACAGAACATAATAATGGAGTAGGGACCACTGTGTAGGATGAAGCTGACCAATCATTACCAGGTTGTGAGAATATAATCTTTGTTTTGAATATATAAAGGACAAACAAGGTGTTCCTCATGGTTCTGCACTAGGTCTTTTTCTGTTTTCAAAATGCATGTTGTCTTTGGGAGATAACCTCTGCAGTTAGCTAATCTTCAAATTTAAAAATATACATAACTAATCATTGATTTCCTGTTGTAATTTACAGTTTAAAAGTTTGGATTTCAAATAATTAAGTTTAAGGTTAAATACTGACAGGAGCTCAAATCCCACTTTTTTTAATGCTGCGTATTAGTTTCGGTTGTTTTTATTTCAAAAAGTTACTTCCTTGAAGTGGATATTTTATTTGGTGTTTCACTTTTTCCTTTTATCCCCCTAAGTAACTGTGGCTCATTATAACATGATCAGCTGCAAATCATCATGAATGCCCCTTCGCTGTGAGAACTATTAGAGGCTACACTGAAAGTTTTCTCCTACCTGAGCATTACTGATTGCAAAATTGCCATCAAATACAAGTGTTGAAGTTGAAACCATTCTATTTTAATTGAAAATAAATGTATGTGATATAGAAACATGGTCAACATTCTTTTCGTTGAGGTGGTTGTGCAGTTTTCTGAGAGTTTTTTTAGTCATTTTAGCAAATAGGAAAAAAAACCCCACAAATTGACATTCATTCTAAAATAAATTTGCAAAAAGTTGTATTATCTTTATTGTGCATGTATAGGATTTTTCCAGACCTTAAAATATTTATCAATGTATGTGAAATTCCATTTCATGGAAAGCCCTCCATATGGCTAGAAAAGGGAGCAGCTCAGGTTATCCGTTTGGCGGCATCTAAGCAGTTTTAGAAATATCTCCATCTTGTGAGCATCCTTTTTGAAGCAGGACAACACAGTGTAGTCCTTCAGCACATGCTCCGTCATGGCAGGAGCAACAATGTGGCGCGCCACACTCTCGTTATTCTCCAGCTCCTGGCTTCCTTCATTCAGCATCTGTGCACACAAGTGAAACAGTTAAAGAATGCAGATTTTCAGCTTACTTTGATTACATTTGGTCAAAAAGAGCAACATCAGGGAAAACATCCCTAGGATCAATGAATGTACCTTACTCATAAGGACAATCACTCCCTGCTTAAGGTTCACCAGCTTGGTTGACATCCACCTGGTCTTGCTGAGGAGGGAGCTGGGGGCGTTGTCGTACATGTCGAGAGAATCCTGTAGGTCAGCCAGGGGATCGATCCAGAACTGAACCAGAATCAAGATTGAATGGAGGAGCCATTTGTCCTGCAACAATGAAGAGCCCTCAGATTTCCTCAGCAAGCAACATCTTTGATTTCTAGCTGATTAACTCAGACATCTCTCATAGATGAGTTACTAAAAACATAATGCAGAACTTTTTTTTAAAGTAGTGGAACCTACCGAAATTTGTTGAATTTCGATTTTGGATGTAGGGACATGCACAAGATTGGATGTACAAGAGTTGCCTCCATGTCCTTGATGAGCAGATATCGACAAAGGGATGAACATCTCCTCCTGCAAATCATCAGTAAACTCTTTATACTTGATACACATTTCACAAAGGCAGAACACAATCTGAGCATAGATCAGAGCAGGTGAATGTTAAGGGCCTTGAATAGGGCTCTGGCAGTCCTGGGATTTGAAATCAGAACCCCTGAAGTCTGTTCACTAGCACACAGCTTAGTTTAGGCCCCAGTTGTCAACCAATTGTCAACAGTTTGTCAGTATAAGCTCTGAACATACAATGGACAAATATGAGGTTCCTCAAGGTTCTGCACTAGGTCCTTTAATGATTTTAGTGTAACCCATGTGCTACCATTGTACATTACCTGTTTTCTGACATGAGAAGTATTTGCAATTAAAAATAAATATTTACTAATATAAACATGATAGCTAAATATAGGAGTGTGACAATTTTTGGAATCAATCCCACTCCCAGTCCTGCAAGGTTGACAAAACCGATGCAGTCCAGTCAGCCACTTCCACAGTTATTATTTTTGACTGCACCTGCAAAGTACAATGTGCACTACTGTAACCCAAACCAGGATAAATTATTTATATGTTATATATGTGGCACGATGCTGTGCAAGCACCCCAGTGTCCTTCCATGTTAATCTGCCTGGCCTTTCTTTGTCCAGTAAAGCTTCTGCAACTTTATTTTTGGGTACTGAAGAACCAATGAGATCCCATTCCCTAGGGTCAAACCTCTAAAACTAACTTTGTTGTAGGTCCAGTTGTAATCAGGAGGGAAAAAAATGGAGGTGGAATCAATAGGCTGATCTTCCCCATCTTTGGGTTACATGAACAGCATGCAGAGCTGAACTCTGGTTCACTCTAAGCAAAGGTTATTTGAATATTTTAAAGTTTAGCTTTCGAAAATAGTCCTAGATAGAACTTTCTTTCAAAAGGAAATAGTCTATTTAAGGGTTTTGAACCATTAAGGGTTTTGAGAGGCGCAGTACTGAAGAACCTTTCATGCACATTTGGTAAAAAAAAGAATCCAAAAACATTCATATCATGACATAATGAGAGCAGTAATCATGATGAAGCTCACACAGAGCTCCTTCACATTCTAAGTCTTAATACAACCTCTGGTGTATTTACTCACAAACAATGTCCTAGCCTCATCTGAGACGCGGTAGATGAGCTCAGCATGCTGGATGGCTCGATCCAGAAGTTTCTCTACAGAAATAGAGCATCGTGCTCCTGTAGGATCACGGTCTGAGCAGTCCAGGGCCGAACCCAGTAATCCATTTACAGAGCATAACAAGATCCCCACCCAAACCTGAAGAACTGCAGCACAAAGCCAGAAATGCGATTTAGAAGAGTTTGTAACCGGTGTGATCAGTAGTGTTACACGGTGTGAATCTGGAAAGTGTAAACTCCTCTTTCCTGAAGATGTTTCAAAGTCTGCAAACGTCCTGACAGCACTGACGCTGGAGACTCCTTCCATAAGTGTTAACTAATGTGTTAGATTCTATTGCGTGTCCGGCATACAGGTTCCTGTTACTATAGGAACGATTACACATTACAACGAATGCTTTAAAATAAAGCTGCACTACTGTCAGAGCTGCTGTTATAGAAAACTAATCAACACCTTCTGACCAATCAAATATAAGTCGAATTTAATCAAGCGATGGTGTAAAAAAAGCCAAATAAACATATCTAGGTCTCATTTGCGAAACTTCTGTATTAGAGAATGAAGAGTGGAGTAGATACAGTACCTTTGGTCTTGTTCATGATAGTAGAAGAGTTTTGTCTACATTCACCACTGTACCTGTGTTGTCGTGGGGCATGGACACCTTTTATACACCATCTCCTCAATGAATAAACCCAGAGGCTTTTCAGTTCTAACGCAAGTGGTAAGGTGATAGTTTGGGTCATGGATTGTTTGGGTCAATGATTTTATTCAGCATTTTTGACAGAAGGACATGAATCCTGGAACATCGCGCCAGCTGCTATTTCTCACACACATTTAAAATAAATGATTTAGCACATAGTTAAACAACAAAGTTAAAGTAGAATCAGGGTATAAATCCTGAGTGATTATATTGGCAAGGAAGAGTGATGAGTATGATGCCGTTTCCTGCTTACACTTCTATTATTGATTATATCTTTGAAAAGACCTTTACTGTAACAGAAGCTATACTGATGCAGAATATTAATAATAAATTCTTTAGCTAGGCCATGGGCAAGTGCAAGTGCTAATGTGCTGTCTGGTCTTTTAACCTGGAAAACCCAGAAGAGTCATTTTCTTTGCATGGTTGTTGAACCTGAAATAATGATTTATAAATAAATAAATAAATAGCCTGAGCATGAAAAAAAAATCTGCTTTAATTGTAATAATGAAAAGAAAAAAAATATATATCCCAACCAAAAAAATAACTCAAGCATAAAAAAAAATCTGCTTTATTTTTAATGAATAATAATAATAATAATAATAATAATAATAATAATAATAATAATAATAATAATAATAGCCCGAGCATTAATTTTTTTTAAATTTGGCATTTAATTAAATGTTTAAATTTGATTAAAATAAAAAAATATTATGCTTCATTATTATGCATTTTTTCCCTGTTTCATTACTTTTAACGTTTTAATTTTATTACTTGATTACACAGCACTAAACACAATTTCTTCTTCTTCTTGTCCCAGGTCCCAGGCTACTGATTAGTCCACCACGTCTGACAAAGTCATTTCTTTTCACTTCTCATGTTTCTGCTCTTTCTTACAGGAGTTATTCCTGGATTTGCACACCTGAACCCCAGGTTTTGATCTGTGGGTTATAATTTAGCTGTCAGCAGAATTACAACATGATTCTTTGTACTGTGTAAAACCTGCACAAAACATGATACTGATAGTTTAACTATTAAGGGTTTTTGAGCATAATGTTGGGAGTGAAAATCCCGGTGCGCCACTTTTAAACCTCAGCTGCTTAACCTTGACATTTCAGTCTTTTTTCTTCAGGACCTTTTATTAACGAGCACCAGGTTAAGTGGATCTGCTGACACTTGCAGACAAATCTCCCTGGCTCTCCTCGTGATGATGGGAAATCTTCAGCTTACAGACATATCAGAATATATATACATATACAGAATATTACACATTCCTGTCATAGGAAGATCCATAGAAATAAAAACAGTTATCTGTAATGTTATTCCTCCATATGTGACACTCAATACCGGCTGATTCAAAGAATGCAAATATTTCTTTATAGTTTTCTTTAGCTACCAGATCTGCTCTCTTACAGCCAGTAAGTGCTCTTTTCTCTTCATATAAATCATCTTTCTCTATAGATGATACTCTTGGACCTTTGATCCTTTTCACTCAGTATAAATTCCAAGCCATGGTAGATCAGTGTGGATGAATGTGATCTTGTGATGACATCAGTCCTTTGTTTCTTTATTCATCATGTGTCGTTACAGGTGGCTTTCCACTGGACAGACGATGAGAGGTGCGTGTAGGTGACTTAAGAGATCAGGTTCCGCTGTTAGTCTGACCTTTGGGTTCAGTTTGTCTTCTGACGTAAATAAGGATTTACACTGAAATCAGCAAATCCGCAAGTTGCATGACGTGTGACTTCCACGTGTGGAACGGATTGCAAAGATGTTAAGGAATAAATTTCAAACGTACGAACATTTCACAGAGAAAATGCTTCGTATTTTTTATATAGTCGTTTTGATGGTTCTTCTCTCCTTCTCTCAGGTTTTTCTTCTATAATATCGTCCAGCATCCTACAGGTTACTTACATTACTTTCTTTCTTTAAAAAAAGTGAAAAATAGAAGCTTATTATTGCATCACAACCCTCCTGAACCCTGTGAATGAAATCTTTTCCTTGATTTCCTTTTCCTGACACTGGAGATAAATCTCTCCTCACAAGAAAAAAACTTCACCACATCAGTTATACACTAATCTCTGCTGAACATCCTGTTTAATATTTCAGATTTCGTCTTAGATGATGTGGAGCGTCCTTGTGAGTGAGCTGTTACTATAGAAATAACATAATACATTAGAACGAGCACATTAACATGAACCTAGATTGGTAATGTTACAGCTTGGATGTTCGATCCTTGCTGTTGTACCTAAATAATGCGCCCCTTCTGACCAATCATTCTTGCGAATTCAACCTCGCTCTGTGATGTTCGCTAATCTACGTGTGAAGACATGATGAAAGTGACGTGGAGGATTTGCTTTGTAAATAACTGTCGCTGTTTGTAACTGTCTTTCGCAGCCTCCCACTCAGCCGACAGCCCGAATAAAAGCGACTCTGCGACGCCACACACCGACCACTTCGCTTAATCCTCTAGACCAACGATATCATATCACTGTTGGTAAGTCATGGGCAGGCTTGGTATTTTGGACAGCTCAAGCATGCAGATACCATGCCAGTGTAGATTTATAGTAAATAAATTACGAAAATGTCAGGTAATGGATATAGAGAAGGACATAAAGTACACCATAATGAACAAGTAAGGCCACAATCATGTTTTAAAAGTTTGACGAAGTTGCTAGATGAAATATAAAAGCCCAGTTTAGACGGTGTAATTAATTCTTGGGCTGGGCAGGCTTTAGGATTTTGTTTTTTGGTCTGCAGATTCCGTTCCTGCAGAAGAGACCCTGTACAAATAAGTAAACTAAACATAAATTACAGAAGAAAATGCGCTACAAATGGAAAGGTACAAAAGTAAGCAAACCTAAAACACACGCCATTGTTATTTATTTGAACTAATATTTTTTTATACAGGGTGCCAATAATTCTTGATACTACAAAACCCTGACTGTCATTCAGCATTTCCTCCTCAGTGGTATACACACTAGGTGGCAGTAAACGTCCAGAGTGCATGTTTGATTATATAATTTATATCAATGACTCTTTATTTTGATGGCTGGCATCAGCTGATTCTCTCTCTCTCTCTCTCTCTCTCTCTCTCTCTCTCTCTCTCATCTGCCTTTCCTCACCTTTAAAACCTCCTGCAAGGAGTTCGTTCTTCAATAAAATCTTTTTGATTTCACTGCAATTCAAAGACAATTGAATTATTGTGTGGTGTGTGTGAGAACAGACTTTTTTTTCCTGGTCAGACAAGAACCAAAGTCTCCATAGAATGATCAGAGAGATAGACGTGCGACGTGTCAGGCATCATTTCCCTCCGTGCTGCTTTACATTTACATTTATGTCATTTTGGCAGACGCCCTTATCCAGAGCAACTTACATACATCTTATTTTTTATACAAGTGAGCAGTGAAGGTTAAGGGCCTTGCTCAAGGGCCCAGCAGTGGCAGCTTGGCGCTGGGATTTGAACTCACGACCTTCCGATCACTAGTCCAATGTCTTAACCACTGAGCTACCACAGACCCATGTGTGTATAAATCAGGATTAAGAGATCGAGATTTACATCATGTCCTGTATATTATGCTTTATGGCTTTGCATTAATGGCTTAGTTTCACTCCTGCTTTTCTGTGCCGGGATAATTTCCCCTACGATGGCTCATGTTCGCGCAAAGCCTCCCTTTAGATCAGATTTACGGATCTGGTAAGAGGCGCTGGTATGTTTAATGGCGTAGTCATGGCGCCAATTTACGATTGGGCCAAAAAACAAGCATTAACAAGATTTTCTAGAAGACTTCTGCTTCAGGCAAGATCTGTGATGAAGTAGTCCATAATGTGATCGTATGATTTGGTCGTAGACAGAAATGTAGCATCTAAGAATGCTAACTAGCGTCTGAGTGTGCGCTTAGCGACATAACAACTCACTTTAAATATTTACAAACATAAAGACAGCGTCAAAGAGTTACAGCCGTCATCCCGCCAGTGCCGCGCGCGTCCTGCGTAGAAGCCGAGACACGGCTTTGTCGTCGTGTCACTTCTGTTAACGAGCTCATCAAAAAAAAAAATCCACAGCATGTCACGAGCGCTGTGTAAAAGCCGGTCTGATGTCTTCCTTTAGCTTCAAGACGCTTTAACGAAGAAGGCTTTCTTCTTCTTTCTTTATGAAGCATCTTCTCATGAAAGTGGAAATGAAAAGAGCCTCCGCTTCAATAGGCCGACGTACGGAAATCCTCCAATCCCGTATCCTGGTTATTCTGTAGCGGTGTAATGGTTTTAATAAGCCCTGCTTCTGAAAGCCTTTTTTTAGAGTTTTTATTCAATCTCCCAACTCTCCACTTGTGGCTGAATGGAAGTTGGTCTGTGAGGCTTTGCTTTTATAAAATTAGTGTATTTATGTTAATCAGGCTAGAGCTATTATCCACATCCCATAATGTGACAAAATGCGCAGGAAGCTAAGGTGTAGATAATGAACAGTTAATAACAGGAGGTAAATGGGTTGTGTTCAGCAAGCAAGCACTGACGCCGTTTATTTACCGTGAAAATGTTAAATAAACGTTAAATGAATTATATGATAGTAATAATTAAGGTATAAAAGCTATTTATAAACTGATTATTATAAGATCTTCTAATGGTCCTCTGTAGGGAACTGCTATGAAAGTTACATTCATTAATAGATTAAGGTTTTAGGAACAAGTTGCGTGTTTATCGTTGTAACGAAATAATATTGTTCTTATCACGTAATGTGTTTCTACGGTAACAACTTCGACGTGTTATCGTAGATACGGAGTTTTTTGTAAGGACATGTTTATTTAACATGTATGGAAGGAGTCTCCAGTGTCAGAGCTGAGAGGTGAAGCTGTACATATTGCAGTTTGTTGGTAGCATGGCAAGCTGCGAAAAAAGGACCGAGGGAACGGCCGTTTATAGCTGCTATAACGTAAGTGAGAACGTGTTTCACGAACGTTCCACAACAAAAACGATACGTCGTTCTTTCATTACTAATGGAATGTAATCGTTGACAGTTTTTGCGCTTCACGTTGTGCTGTTTAAGGAACGTAATCAATTGCGGCATGGGAACGTTAACGCCGCTTCGTCGCATCAACCCGCCGGTTGTCGTTTTCCCCTAACAGCGCGTCCTGATGAGTTTTATTATTCCTTTCAGACTACATGCAGGAGAAGATTTCGAACAGAAGGCCATACCTCCGTGTGCGAGCTCGCAGATCTTTTTCAGCGCACCATTTCAGAGACGCCAAATGATTCGTTCATCTTAAGAGCGGATTCATATTTCACGCTGGATGAAACAGTTACCGGATGCCCCAGGAAATTACTCCCATCCTGCAGGCCTTCTTTATGATCCTGTCCTTATTATGAACAGGTGATGCAGAGCGCTATTGAGTTCCTCTCCGTTTATAATTTACCTGTCCGGTCCTGTCGCTATTTTTTTTTTGAAACCCGTCATGTTAAATTCCAGTCCACTCTGGAGAAAACGAGCTGTGATCATTCCCCCAGATCAGCAGAAGTTCAATTGATTTTCTCAAAGTGTGCAACTATTTGTCCTGAAATATGACAAGTTGCTGCAGAGATGTTCAGCCATTTTGACTCATTTATCTCTTGAACCTTTAACTCATTCTTGTCATTCTTCTTCCCAGTCAAGTGGGAAGAAGATTTTGATTTTCCACAAACGCCATCAAGCTCTGAGTGGAGTGTGTCCGTCGTCGTTTGAAGCACTGTTTGAGATCTACTGTATGAGGTGGCACGCCGACCTTTACACCAGAGGATGAACAGCTCGGTCACTGAAAAAAACCCTGACCTTTTTAGGTGCTTAGTCTCAGCTGGCTGTCAATTAACTCCAGCCAAAACACAGTACGAGCTGTGGAATTGGAAACATCTTTAATAAGCAACAATTTCAGTAGAGGAAACTGTGGAAATTATATTTACTACTACTACTACTAATAATAATAATACCAGTAATTTGCTGTGACAGTATTATCATTATCTCTCTCGCATTGTTTTTGTACATTATAACCACTTGTCAGCATGTTTAATTGGTCGTCTGTACATAAATGTCTCTGAATATCAAACACTCGACTGTTTATACTTGGCTTTAAGAAGCTTCCAGAAGGATTCGTAAAATGATTCTTTTCCTCCAATTTAAATGCAATTAGCTTCTTCGAACAGTTCAAACAAAGAAATAAACTCCCTCAAACCCGATCTGCGCTGCCGACTTCATGCCTTATTTATGGACGTGTTTATTTGGATTTAATCAACCTCGACGTGCAGTGAAATGAAGCGCTGTGCTACTGACAATAGCAAGGTGGAAAGTTCTCTTAATTAGACTTTATAGTAACACCTCATTTGAAAGTCCATTATAACAATCAGAAGCATTGCATAAATAGTTGAAGCGCGAAGACTCGCGTCAAAACTTGTGAAGTGACCTTAGAGCTGTTGTATGACTTTGACCTTGACCTTTCATGAAAGAGACGAGAAGCTGAATTTACTCAGACGTCGCTATTCGACTGATTGAGATTTTAACTGTAGCCGTTCTTATCTAGCGCAGGACATTTATGACAATTGGAGAAAAGTGAGTCATAACAGTGTTATAAATGCAAGCAGTTCATTCTGAAGGCATTACAATCATTCAGCGAAGGCTTAGACTATTGTATTGGACAAATCAGTAACCGAGGTCAGGACAAGCAGGTTACATGTCCATAGGCATTGTGAAAAAATGAATTTTCAGTCCGATTCTTGCTGCTGCAGTGTTCCCGGGAATTTCATGCATCAGTCAGGTGCTTAACTCCCACCAGAGAGGAGAGGGATGAGTGCAGGAGGACTTGTCAGGTTTGATTTATTAAGTGTAGCTCTTTCCCCAACTGCTGCTAACCTGTCAGTCCTGACAAAATGGATGAGACTCATAGCTCACTGCGTCGTGATTGGGTTTTTCCTGTATGCTGTGCATATCATCACACAATGTCACGGCTGGGAGAATCTGCCACACATGGAGAAGGTGCCCATCTCAGACGCTGCGTCTTGTTTCGCCTTCTCAACATGATCTAAGCATCGTGGTTTGGCTCAACGCCACCGTGATCATGTAGACCAAGGATCAGTTCTCTGGACCACTCTCAGGATAGAAGAGAGCTTTCACTGAGCTCTCATAGTAAATGGCACTGCTTCCATGCTGACCTGAAACATTAATGGTGTGAGTGGTTGTCAAGTGGCGTACAATGAGAAACAGCTGCTGCTTCCTCTTGTTCATGGTGTAGTAAGAATGTTAAGTGTTTCTAGATTAGCCAGTAGCAATCTCCATTAGTCAATCAAGCATGTGAAGAAGAGTACTGCTATTTTTAATTGCTATGTTCAACTTAGTAAGGATAACACAACCAGCCCTCTCCAGGCTGCGTCTTTACAGTCGTAAGCCGTCTGTTAAAACGGAAGCCTGGTCTCTTGGAACAGCTCTCCATCGCTGTTGCCTCCCGGTAGGTATGAAGCAGTAATTAAAAGCTCATTAGTTTGCATTAGAAGTGCATTGATGGTGATCTAATGAAGTGGCGGAGTTGGTTAGGGCAGCATTGGACAAAAATAGGGGAGGAACGCAGGCTCTGATATGGTGGTGAATTAAGAACTTATTCAGTCATTCATTCATTCATGACAACATACATTATGCTTACGTCACCTGATATCGAATGCTAGTATTAGATCTTTATTTCCACCATTTCTCTCCCCAATTTACTCACCTGCCACTTCCCACCCACCTGCCAACGCTCCACTATCATCAAGGAGAGTGAGGACTAACACATACTTCCTTTAAACTATGGCTACAGTGTAACTAACTTGTGTAAATTGCTTGAACTCATATGAAAGGCTAGTGTGGCTCTGATTGACAGGTGGGATAGTTATGACATCCCTCCCACCCAGAGGATTTTTCTTCCTTGGCTCCTGGCCACGGATGGCTGTGGCATCATCGGGACCCTACAATCATGTTTTTTTTTCCCCTGGGAAAGCCACCGGTCTCTAAACCAATATTCAAGTCTAATATTCTAGTCCAAATAATTTCTAAATTATTAGGCAGTATCGAGGATGTGATCCCTACCCTCAGTGGATTAAATCCTCGCTCTGCTCATGCAACTCAACTCTGTAAAACTGCTCATAGTGACCCCTTATCACTGTTCTGCTTGTATAATGCGCACTTTGGAACCGGTCAGTAATTTCCCAGATCGTGCGGTAATGAGACAGGGCCGAGAGCGATCGTGTCAGATTGTAATGAGCTCTGTGTTAAGGGAGAGAGCTTTAGGTGAGCACGGTGCAGATGAAGCTATCAGACGGCCTGGACGTGTTACGAAGCAACGAGAAGAAGCAGGGAAGAACATGTTCAGTTCAGACCTCGTTATAGGTTTTATCTGGTGCGGCGATGAAATGAGTGATATCTGAGCAAAGTCCTGTGAGACGCTTCGTTATATCTGCAGCTGAGGTGTTTATTGAAACAAAAAGTTGCCGAGGCAGTTTCAATTAGACTTTCTTTGCATTGCATTCCCCCCCGATTAAGTGTTTGCTTTAATTTCCTGTCGCTTATCCTGATAAACCTCTGCCAAACCACTTTTCCCATGAGACACTTTGGGTAAATTTGCCCTCGGGTGCAACACTAATGAATGCTTTGTTTGTTTGAAGTTAGTGAAGATCAGGAGGACGAGCTGTTCCGTTTCCTTCGGAATGCAAGGTTCGGATAGCGCCGGAGTTTGGAGGAGAATTTTAAAAATGCTAGTAGGGGATTAATACTGCGTTTATAAGTTTTCCGTATGGGAGTGTTTTTTGAACTTATGGAAGGAGTCTCCAGTGTCAGCGTAAAACCGGAACTCTAAGTAATCTGACATCTCCAGGACAGAGCAGTTTACACGTTAGGGATTCTCGATGACATGACAAGAGCCGTTTATCGAGGATGTGATGCAACTGCGTTGCTGTTATTCTATAACGGAAAGTAATTTTAAGATGTTTTTATAGTCGCTGTTTAAACGTCAAATCTGGATCGATTTCAAAATTCGCGCCGATGTTGTCGCTAACTAGATAACCCAAAGTAATGGAGTCCGAACTTGCCGTACTTAGTAATGAGAGATTTTGCATGTATGTTCACAGCAGCACGTCTTGCTGTGTTTGTTCTTAATGTTTTAATGATCCAAAATCCCTGTGTTAATTGCTGTCACACAGGTAACGCTGTCCTCTGTGCTTGGAGGAGCATCCCTACAGCATCCCCCAGGTTTGCTTTATACGATCATTCGTCTGGACGCTATCCTGATGGATTTTCTGTCTGACCTCACTCAGTGCTGAGAGAGAGAGAGAGAGAGAGTATTATAGTTATGTCTCTGGTGTGCGGCTGCTCTGATCCTAATGTCGTATGTCAGCTCTGGCGCTCGTCTGTCCAAACTCATCCATCACACTACGAGACACACACACCGAAACACACACTCACACTGAAACACACACACACTGAAACCACCTTCTCTGTAATTTCACATTAATACATTCATGAGAAGGGAAATGTATCAAGAGGTGTTCATGCAGCACTGCTGTATACATTACTGAAGATGTTTTTTTCTTTTCGGTCATGAGTGAAATTTCCTTTTCTCTCTCTCTTTTCATTTCCGAGCGAGAGTTAAGCCTTCAGCTTCTCCATGCAAAAGCTTACTTTAATGAAAGAGACTTTTAGACTGTTTTACTTCCCCCCCCACACATTTATGTACTCCTACATTTATTTATTTTTCACACACGATTTCGGTATTTCCGCAACTACTTCATGTTCACGTTTTCAAATTTGCACATTATTGTTATTATTTTCTTTTCCAAACGATTCACTTAGTATAACAAAATGTAAAATTTTTTTTTTTCTACACAAGATTCCTTAACTCTCGTGATTTTTAAACCCACGATCCATTTATTTCTGTGCAAAAGTTTTTATTTATTTATTCATTTATTTACATATGATTTTTATTTTTTCATCAGATTACCTTTTATACCTGATTCATATATTATCAGCTTATTTTTACACGACTCGTTTATTTTTAAATGGGATTCTTTTCCCCCCCGAATGATTTCCTTATATACTCGTTTGGTTTTTTTATATGTAATTTTCTTTACGCACGGTTCATTGACTCTCGCATGATTTTTACACTTGATCTTATGATCACATGATTTGTTTTTTATTTTAAACAATGTTTATTTTTTATACCTTTTTTTTTTTAAACTCACGATTATTCGTTTGCCAAATTTCTAAACTATGCCTAGCTTTTGCTAAAAATGTCAGTCATCACATGACTTCACAGCTACATCTACACCACATGTGACTGCGGCCTCAGCGGCACATTAACGCTGACGCGTATTAGCGAGCGAGCTAACAAGCATGTGAATTATCACGTGGCTTGATTGTACCACCCGCTGAGTTTTAAGTTTAAGACTGGTGGCTGAAAAACGTTTTTTTGTTGCTTTGTTTGGTGTATAGAACGTATAGCAGTGAAAAGTTTAGACATGCCTGCTAGTTCCTTTCTCACGGCTCGTTGTTTGTGTCTAAATCTAAATGAAACTTTCAGGCAAAGTAAGACCACGTTGACGACGAGTAAATCAATTCGCTCTGAGAAACTCCTGGTGTAAATAAAACGTTTTGTTACGCGTTGTTGCCAAACTGTAAAGCGAATGGGGAAGAAATGGGGTTCCTTCCTCTAATTAGCCGTGCTGGAGTGCGTTGCGCGCTGCCTGTTCGGGACCCACGCCTGCACACCAGTGTTAATGAGACTGGAACGTTGTGCTGCTGATTGTAGTTCAGCCTTTTTTATTACATGCATGCCTGCAATTATCGCTTGTGTGTGGATGAACGTAACTGCTTTGGCAGAAAACTTATTTGCATCTAAATTCCCAATGCAACACAACTCTAACTATATAAAGAGGGTTTTTTTTCCCCCATATCACCTAACACCTGCTACTCATATGTCAACTCTTCAACTCTAGCGTTCTAATTGACAGCGTTTAAAAAAACTACTTAACACAGGTTTCTTGGAAACCTTCGAGAGAAGCAATTGATGCAAATCAACGCGTGTTTGAACCAATGAGCTGAGCAATTAATAAAACGCTCTGGGTTGTGCTGTTATTGGGAATTAATCGATGACGTCGTCGATTTTATCCATTTATTGTTACATTAATGTTGTGGAACATCCGTGATGCAAAACAATATCCAACATTTATTTCCGTATTATTACTGTTCATGCATCATCACCTGAAATACAGCGAGGGCTTTTAATATTCCGTTTCCATAAATAATAACCAAGCTTGAGGTACGTTGCTATAGTACAGCTGCATCGCTGTAAAATCATAAGGGACAGTCTGGGTCATCAGGACACGCCTTCCTCTGAGGTGAATAGAGAGTAAAGGTTAAAGCGTCAGGCGTGATCCCACTGAGATTCCGATGCAAATGTATCTCAAAGCCTGGGCTTATTATCATTATTGATATGCCTTCCTTTTTTGATTGATTTCCGAGGTATCAGTTCATCCTTCAGCGCTCCAGCCAACCTTCTTAATTAAAGGGAAGTGAAGACGTTGGTGAATGCAGGTCCATTAAAATGATTAATTATCCAGGCACGGTTTGTCTTTCCTTCTTCTCCTGACAAGCGAGGATCGGCGTTCATTTACATTCCAGATTGGACGCTTGCAGATGAATTTTTCCGAACTATATCGGAATCAGAATCGATTCATGCGCATCGTCGAAAACCTTGGCGTGTAAACACATCCGATGTGCAAACTCCGCTCCTGGAGCTACCTCATAGTCTCAGTATTTTCCCTCATTTGGCTCATTAAGATCTTGCTAATTAGCTGATGAATTCAATCAGGTGGGATGAAATGTGAAGCGCTGAAGCTTTTTCCTTTTTCCTCGCCAGCCAAACCTGCAGAGACTCACAGGAAGTAGGCACCTGCTGCGCCAGACTGACATTTGAACCTCAGAGTAAATGTAAAGAATCAAGTAGGCTTGGTTCCTGAACATGGCATGTGCATATCATCATAGGAAGATTGTTAAATCCCAATAAAGGTCACTGCTGTTTAAAAGCGGCGCATTTTTAGAAAACCGGCTCGGCGTATGAGAATCAGAGCAAAGCCTGAAAAGCACAGCCTTTTATTTCTGTGTGTTTCTAAAAAGCCCCCAGAAAAAGCAATTTCTTATGCAAATGGAGGCTATATTGCTTCAGGTGCCGTATCATTTTGAATGCGTCATTAGATTTCCATTTCCATAAATCATCATAAAGTTTGGAACAAAGTGGTCGCGTTTTTTCTCTCGACTGTCCCGCATGTTTTGGTGAGGAGTTGTCTGCGCCGAGTCTGCCATCATGCCTGTTTTCATCAACCATAAAAGTACTACGTTTTATGTCAGTAAAAATAATCGATTTATTATTCAAGCATCAAATAACTTTAAACATTATTGCGCTAAGATTTTGAATCAAGAAATTCAGCTAGCCTTATTAAGAAAGCGCAAGTTGAAAAAAACGCTAATAACGCCGATTTTAATCCTGTCGTGGATTATAATTCTGGAACATTTACGCATTGTGACTCCTACCAACCTATTTCAGAGACGTTGTATCAGCCTATCACGTCATGCTGTCGAAGTTTCCAGATCGTGGAGCTCTCACTAATCACGATCCCAACTCACGATCCACTCCGTTTGTGTTCAATTTCCTCCACTTTATAGTTTGTACCTGTGCCAGGAACTGGGTACACCTGCAATCATCATGAAGTATCAACTTCTCTGACATGTCCTATTATATTTTATTGATTCTGGATGGTTGTGCTTAAATCCCAGAACTGTCTGAGAGTCAGTGTTGAGCCCTTGAGCAAAACTCTTAACTCTTAGCCTGAGGCTAGTTCTGCTGTAAACACTTCAGATAAAAGAAACTGATAAATAATTACACCGCAACTATCACAATTACATAAATAAAGAAACATTTATGGGAATGAATTATGCATCATGTGATGCACGCATCCATTTAGAAACAACTGTGGATGAACTCGAGTGCTAATAACTCCCTCATGAGAAACAATGAGAAGTAATTTATTCATGACGGTAGGGGGAAAAAAACGCCTCGGGGCACTTTTTCTCGACAGCAGGAAATAATAACAAAAGAAGCAAACAGCCGGATTTTGTTTACTACTATTATTTTCACCGACATTTTATTTACACGCGTGTTTGACTTGGAAGTGGAAAAGAAAGTCTGTTACAGCAGAACGACTGGATCTCCTCTTCATCACGCCGCTGATTAGTTTCCTATCGGAGCATGACGAAGAGTGTTTTATTGCTTATATAACTTGTGAGAGAAGAAGAGGGGGGAAAAAGGCTTACGATTATCATTGCTTTTTTAAGACAAGAACATTTCGGACACTTTGAGGAAGTGCCTATAGGTGCACATAAAGCTGGAATATGAATCTGGTGTTTGCATAAGAAACATACACGTCACGCTCTTGCATAAAAGCGTTCTTCAATCTTCCCTGGGTTTGTATGCAGCAGGTTTTTATTTCTCCTGCATGAAGTGAAACAAGCATTTAATCCATTTGCATGCAGCATACCGAGTGATTCATAACTGTCTCTTTGCTGCCTTTTTCTTTTTTTTTTTCCCAGCTCCATTTTTAAGCAGCAGGGACACTTGACACATGCTGATTATCACTGAGGAAAGTGCCAAGTCTTTTGCCCCTTTTGCATAATAAAGTGTGTGTAGACGCTTCACACCGGGAGCGCGTGTGGAAAATATTTACGAGGAACATTGTCACGCATCACCCTCACCGCAAAGCCGCGAGGAGGCGGACTGACATTTAGAGCGGTTCACTTCCCTCTGTGTTGTTGTAGAAATTCTCAATTTGACACGGGTCAGAGCCCGAAGACGAGAAACACAGCTTATTTGGAAACGCCGAGCAGCATGCCTGGACAGCTTCTTCAACTGGAGCCTCAGATTCCTGATCTTGGCTGACAGGCGCGGAACCTGAGATGCTTTTCGGCTGTAATGGTTGTAACAAGTGGCTATTTGGGTTAGCCTAGTCTACGTGTAAGCTCCCAGCAGTCTTCACTTTGTTCTCTGACCTCATCAGTCTGATGTGTGTTATTCCTCTCATACTACAGTCAACAAGCACAAGGCCTCACAGCTCGGCGTCTGTGTGGAACGTTTCGACTTCTCCTCCCTGGGTGTATATGTGGCCTTCTCTGGAAGACAGACCAGAGATAGACCTTGAGCAGTGCAATCAGACATACAATTATTTAGCCTCACAGCAGACGCATTAGCATGTCACGTCGAAGTCTGTCTGTGTGTGTGTGTGTGTGTTTTTTTTTAAGAAACATGTTAAAAGTCAATAAACTTGGTGGAAAATGGCAAGCCGTCTCTCTTCACACCGCTGTGATAATTTCTGCGGCTCAAAGACGCAAAGGTTTAATTGATTTTCACGTGGTGCGCAATTTATACCTTTGGTCATTGAAAAGCGCGCGGATTTATCCGATTTTTCAAAATCGAGGTTTGTGCACCATGTGAGGAATAAAGCACTCCGTGACGTGCTGTTGAAGGAAAACAGTCAGCGGTGGAGCAGAGTGATGCAAAAAAAAAAAAAAACGTCCTGAAGTGTTTTCTTGTTCTTATAAAATAGCAATTTCTTTTGTGAATTTTATCCATTTAATGTTGCGGGAAACAAGTTCCTTTACAATGTAGGTAAAATTCGATAAATAGCAATTATAATTACAATTCGTTTTTTTTTTTTAAATTCCTCTTGGATTTTGGTTTGAAAAGCGAAGAAGCATCTCGGTCACTCTGTCTAAGCTCTCTTCTCTTATAAATGGTTATTTCTTCTTTACACACTTTGTCTTCAGCATCACACGCTCTCCAGTAGGTGGCAGTAAAAGCCTGATACACACTTTCTTCACACGCTGCCCGACTTTTGGGCGTAAATCAAACCATGGGTCAGTGCAGAGACTCTAAAGTGATACACTTGTGTAATTTTGAGAAAAATCAACAGCGCGTAAGGCCAGGTCATCGGAATATTGTTTCTTTTTAACTTTCCGAAGTGCTTGAAAAATAAAAGTTGTTTTTGCACTCCACCAAAAGAGATTTTTTTTCCTGCTCTAGTTGGAGCCTTGGGAATTTTGTTCACTTAATAATAATAATAATAATAATAATAATAATAATAATAATAATAATAATAATAAACAATGTTTGTGAGTTTACAGTCATTTCTGTCCGACCGGATGTCAATAACAGAAACATGTCTAATACTCAGATTTATATCAGTTGCTTTATATTATCTTTCTGTTTTCTAATGCAAGCTGAAAAACCACAGCAGGTTGTTCGCTCCTGTCCAAATTAAGAGCTTTTCACAAAGCCAAGTGCCTCTTTAAAATAGGCCCAAAGAAACACTAACAAGACCCACTGAAAATAATTGGCTGCCGTGACACCAGATCCTTCAAGTGCGCTTGAATAAAGAGGTCGAGCCCTAAACACAAATCCACCTCATAACACGTCTCATTATTATTCATATGGGGGTGCTGTTTGTGTCCCAGTAATATTACAGTTACTAATGTAAAGTAGATGTAAAACACATTTTAAACATAAATGTCATTTATGCCTGCCTCGGGCCACGAGCGTTACACTTTACATTGAAATATAACCATTAAAACATTTCACAAATGATTTTTCTTCCCCGCATTAATGTCTGAAGCTTCACCTATTACAGAACAAAGTTTCAAAAATCCACCCCTATGAAATACTTGGAACATACCACAAGACAACAGGAAGTTATCTGAATTTCCTGCAGATCACGATCAGAAGAATGATAGGTTCTCTAAATTCCTTCTTTTTTAATGATTATAGATTAAACTTGTTTCAAGTAGATATGAAATTCTTCGAATGTCCTTCATGTCAATAGCTTGGATGCTAGTTAACCATGCTAATACTCGAGTAGTTTTTGCACGCATTATAAACTCTATTTGTATTACCCATTATAGATTTATTTATGTCTATTTGTGTGTTTACAGAAATTCCTGAAATTTTCACAGAAAATTGTCAAAAAATTATGTTTTTTTTTTTTCTCTCTCTCAAAGGTCACAGGAGATAAAGAGCTCCGCGATCATCAAATCCCTCTCGGTTCTTGGATTATAAATGATTTCAGTGTACAGGTGTAGAAAAGCAAAGATAAATAATGCTACGTGTGTGTTCTATGCTAATACCAGCGTTACCCCTGGTCTAATATGTTGAAATGAATTTTTGAAGCTATTCGAGATCCATGAATGCGCTTATATGGAGGAATTTCCAGAAGCATATCCAGCACACACCTGATGCAGTGTAATATCAGTTCTTTCCAGCTATTCATCAAGTTAATAGGCTGTGTTTGTGTACTTGCACGGAAATGCCGGCTCTACACCATTAGGCACTTTAATATTCGCCCACACGATGAGAATGTTGACGCAACCGTCATTAAGGCGCTAGCAAAACCTTCCTGTGTGAGGTGCGATATGGTCTGAATTGATCAGGTAGCGCAACATGACCGACGACAAAGGACGTAGCATTGTACAACATGTTGTTAGACCAGTGTCTTATGATGTGAGACTGGAATCCAAGAACTTCACAAGTCGAGCTGCTGAAAACGTTTTCTGTATTGCAACGAAACTGATGTTCGAACATCAGTCCTGTCTCTTTTTTCATCTAACGAGCAAAACGTGAATGACACCATTGTGTGGTCTCAACAGGAACACCTCAGATCTCAGAGAAAAGATGTTTTCCAGCACACACGTAAACCTTCACACTGTACAAAAGCCTCTTTAGCATGTACAATAGCTGTAAATTATATGCCCTGGAGAGCATTGTAAGGTCTTTGGCATTGCCCATTGTTCAAGATCTGTGTCCATGAAGCATCAGCCTCGTCTCGAGAAGTACATTCAATTTCTGAATTCAATTTTAACAGTAGACATTGTCACAAAGCGGCTTTGCAGAACTCCAGATCTAGCTTTATATCCCTACACACACAGAGGCGACAGCGGTGAGGAAAATACTCCTTGAGAAAGAATCAAAACACATCCTCTTCTGAGTGACACTGGATAGTGAGACCAGCCATGGTATTTGGTCAGTTTGGTTTCCAAGCACTTCATTCCTCATGGATGACCTCTCGGGACACCAGGCAACCTATATATTTGACTAATTTTCTTTAATAGCATGTCACGGTCGAATCCTTGAGTTTGATTGGTCTACAAATGCTAATTAATTTTCTATAAGAGCAGCTCTGACAGTAGTCTCTCTTCCACATGCTCCACACTGAAACCATTGATGTGGTTTTCTTGTAATCACTTCTATAAAGAGGGTTATGGAAGGAGTCTCCAGAGTCGGACCTCTGTAACAGTCAGAGGTTTTTTGAAAGACTTCCGGACAGTTTATACTTTGCTGTTTCTCTGTAACATGACTTCAAATATCTTGAAGAGCGAAAAAAAAAACCCAGGCTGGTGAGGGAACGACTGTTAATAGCTGCTCTAACGTATGTGACGATAGGATCTAACTCGGATAGGACATTTCCATAACATTAAATGTAACTATAATCAGATAAAATGTACATTGTATAATTTTAGTAATAAAAAAGGGTAATAATTGGCAAATCGTTTTGCTATGAGAGGACTAAAACACACTCACACCGTATTAAAAGTAAGGAACGCATAGTGTTATTCCTTATTTTCTTATTCAGTTCATTATTAGCATCAGTCTCATGTGGTAAGCTAGAATGCAAATTCCCAGGGCGGATTTGCACAGAAGAACTGTTGATTTTTTGGTGCTATGTTATGTTGAAGCCCTTATACGTGCTCGTTTTGAGAGGAAGGCAAAGGCCAAGCATTCCTCTGGGATGAACAAGACTGAGCTGCTTCCTCCTACACTCCTCAAAATCCTGCAGCAGGAAGAGACAAGTCGAGCGCTGTGATCTACACCACTGCACTGCTCCACATCCTTCCTGAAGGCCTTGACTACAAAATTCACCCCAGCGAGCCAGAGAAACATAAACCCACTGAAGCGCGGCATCAGACTTAACAAAATCTGCAAACTCTACGCGAATCGAGCAAGGATCAGGGAAGCTAATTATAGAGGATGTGAGAGAATGAGCAGAGCGGCTGAGGTGAATTTAAGATGTCTCTGGCTCTTCTAGTGCAAAAACAGAGAGATCCAAAGCCAACAGTGTGTCTTTGAGACTCGCTAAGATCTCAGCCGAGGCACCCTTGGCAGTAATACCTGATGCTGAAAGATTTCCAATGTGCTACCACTCCAGCTAGCAGTGTTAATATTTCCAAGACCTTTGGAAGATCAATGATTTACAAACAATATTGTTGACATTTATTCCAGCGGAGCTTGCCAGTATAGGGTAACATAAACCCAACCTCAATCTTCTACAGTCTATGCAGGTTTTGACCAGAGGTAGTAAAAGTACAGTACATCTCAATAAATCGTCTGATTCATTTCAGGCAATGAGTTTAGTTCCCGGTGGTACATTAGTGTCTCTTTTTCCAAGAACCTAAGGAATGTGCAAATACTCGCTAATGCAAACTAACAACAGCACAAACATTAGTTAGCGTGGTGATAACTCTGAACATACATGCTAGCTGAATGCTAATAGCTAGCTGCTACGAGTGAAATATACAAAGTTTATGGAGCAGCAGATAGATTAGTGATGGGTCTCGTTCTCACTACCACATCTGTTAAAATATTGTGCTTTTGAAGAATGTAGCCATCTGATAGCTTATGACCTCACAAGTGTATGATTATGGAGAAATAGAGTGATATTTGAGTGAAAAATACAGTACTGTAAAAGTACAGGCTTTAATAAAGTAACAAAGTTATTGTACCCTCCTCTGCTTTTGACCTTCTGAGGATACGCTGATGTACAAATTATAGCTGTTGAATTTATAATTATCTCTGCACCACTATATTCATCGATGTAATATGGCATGCTGGGTGCCACATTTTGTCATTAAGATTAAACGTAATATCAAGCAATAATCAAAGAGCTGTCTTATCACAATGTGTAATGGGAATGCAAACTAAGGCTGGGTTTATTTCCCATATCACGATGAAGACCAGATGAGCGACGAGTGCCTGAGACAGTATGCTACTTTACTTCTAATAGACGCTCAACATCATGCCTGATATAAATGGCAGTGTGTATTTTGAGTACATGGGAACTGAAGCAAGCCTGAAAGGTGTAGACATTGGATGAGGCTTGATCACAGCACTGAGATAACTCTTTCAGGGAAAAGTAGCTAACCATGTCCTATAGAAAGAATGAGCATTCAGTCATGAGAAAACGAACAGGCTCTTTACATTTTTACAGAATTTCTATCAAGAACTTAGACAAAACAAAGCAGGCAAAGTGAGGAGTTAGGAAATAGTCATGAAGGAAACTGTTAAGGCTGGAATGACTGACTTTTAATTACATTATTACTGTAATTATCACTAAAAGCATTTAAAGAACATAGATGTGTGTGGGTGGACAAAGAGAGGTGATCAGTGGGACAGGTTGTTGGGTTACTGTGAAAATTGTGATCAGTGATTGGTTGTTGGGAACACTGGTGATCAGTGATTGGTTGTTGGGAACATAAGTAATCAGTGATTGGTTGTTGAGAACAGTGATGAGCAGTGATTGGTTATTGAGAACAGTAGTGAGCAGTGATCGGTTGTTGCTAACACTGGTGATCAATGATTGGTTGTTGAGAACAGTAGTGATCAGTGATTGGTTGTTGAGAACAGTAGTGATCAGTGATCGGTTGTTGAGAACAGTAGTGATCAGTGATTGGTTGTTGAGAACAGTGGTGAGTAGTGATTGGTTGTTGAGAACGGTGGTGATCAGTGATCGGTTGTTGAGAACAGTGGTGAGTAGTGATTGGTTGTCGAGAACAGCAGTGATCAGTGATTGGTTATTGAGAACAGTAGTGATCAGTCATTAGTTGTTGAGAATAGTGGTGAGTAGTGATTAGTTGATAAGAATAATGGTGATCAGTGATTGGTTGTTGGGTTTGATAATGATCAGTGATTGTTGAGATCATTGTTGATCTCATTATTGGTCATTGGGAACATTGAATTTGAGGCTTTAAAAAGTCCAGTGAAGCTGCTCCCTCAACTCATATAACCAGCAACTCTGATGTGAGCTGGAGAGACATAGTATGAAGTGCAGGACAGTAACTAATGACACTGCAAACTATTTACGTGCTTACAAAATGGAGTCAAACTAAATCTTTACAAGACAGTTTCTAACATCTGCTCCAAAAATTGGTAGCTTTTTATTTTACATTAAAGCTGCAAAAGGGGTCTAAAAAGTTGCCTTTGTGATAATGTCACTAAGTTGGCAAAACTGGCACTAAGATAATGAAAAAAACAACATGCCACTTTGATTCACTAAAAGTCGATTCTTGTTAGGGCCAAGCTGGATCCTGATGTGGAATTTAAGTGTGGACTTCACTGCAGGCAGCTGTATTACTATCACTACACACACCACAGGCGACTAAAACAATGTGCATGTTTTGTTCTGTTGTGCTGTCAGTTAACCGCTAATTGGGCTTTATAGTTCCCAAGTGCATCAGATCGCCTCAGTTAGCACTTAAAGGTCACAGCGATAGTCCTGTCTGCCTGCTGGAGACTGCCTTAATCAGGTGTCTAAAATGTGCCCTGTAGATCTTCACCTCCCTCAGCCACTTGTTGGAAGCACTTGGGTTTGAGGTCATTGGTTAAACAGCAGTTCACACTATCCCAAAGGATAAAACTAGGGGCTACGAGAGGGTTCTCCATGTTTCAGCTCAGAAGCCAAGTCAAAAATTACAGGACTTCTGTACAGTAAAACACCTTTCAGAGCTCAATATTGTGCCACGAGATATTGAAAAAATTAAACAGAATACATCACACATCTCTTTGCCAGGTGTCTAGTTTAAATGTTGTTCACATCAAAATGTTTTGCTTTTCTGGCGCTTGTCTGAGCCATGATGGGTAGCTACGCTGATCATCGGACGGCTGGATGTCCCGTTTGCCCTTTCAATTAGCTCGGAAAAGCTGAAAGAGTCTCATGCAGGATGTGCAGCCGACGCTTTCAAATCATCACTCCTGTCATGGTGATGCATAGAGAAGGAAGCTAATGCCAGTGCTTCTCTGGCACATGCTAATGAGCCCACTGACTCTCTAAAAGCCGCCTGTAGCCGCTAATGATAACCTGGATTCATCACCCCCCCAGCAGTAATGCCGAACCATAACAAAGCTGGACAGGGCCAAACGCCTCCTCCCTGATAATTATCTTTTAAAGGAATATTTGTTTGTGTGTGTTTTATTTTCCCTTTCAAGAGGAAAATGGAGCAAGCCTAAAGAATCACACGATACCAAAAGCTAGTGGGTGAACGCTTTAGGTCTTTAAGTGCCCAGGGTTGGTATTTTTGGCAATGATAATCCAAGTATCGCCATCCAAGTATCCAAGAATCACCTCAGAACTAATAAGATCCTGGGCTTTCAAGCTTATGAATAGTCACCAGATCCCCATTTATATTTTAATAGGTATATTATTAAAATGTGCTGTATGACATGGAACGATTCCATTCTTGCTGTGCCATTTCTACGTGACTCATGCATGCAATGTTTAAATTTTTGTCCCAACACACGTTTCATTGAAATATTCAAGGAAATAATCATTACAGTTTTCAAAAATCATATTATTTTTTGTCTTATTTTGTGACTCCATTTAACACCTTGAGTGTGAAGCATCCTTTTCCACCAGCCGACCCTGTTACCTGAACCTGTCCACCTCTATGAAATAGTTGGAACATTCCGGAAGTCAAACGTTCAACAGGAAGTTGATTTCCTGGAGATCACAGGAAGAAGAAAGGTAAGTTCTCACATTCTTGTTCTTTGTTCTTCAGTGATACTGTGATGTTCAGTGATAATGTGAAAAGTACAATCACATTAATATAATCATGTGATTTGTACCTGCACTCCTGTCAGAGTTGCCTTCTAACCAATCAGAGTTGAGAATTCACAGATGTTGCGCTTACCCCTCTGTGCAAATTGATACAATCTTCCAAATGTTGTCTGTTTTGGTAACTATTGTTCCATTGTTCAGAATAATTTGAGACACACACTGGTGTGAAAGTCTTTATTCCTTTCCGCCCGCGCTCCCTGAGTCTCGTGGTTGTAAATGCGAAAGGAGGCACATCGCCCACATTGCACTCTGCAAGCAAAAGATTGGAACCTCAAGCTAATAATCACAGCAAGAAAGGAGATCTTTGGCTGAAACAGAAATACTTAATCAAGCAGCACAAATAACAATCGCTGTAAATGCTCCATCTAATAAAGCGATTCAGACAGAAGAGGTAATAAAGCCTGTGCCTTCTTGGAAGAAGGCATTCGAGTCATTTGCAATCAAAAGCGTCCGACTAGAATCCCCTTCACAGACACATCCACACATACCAATCCATAAAGGCCTTTAGGATGCAATCGGATGTGTCTGTTTGTGGGAGATAAAGGCTCGCTCGCCACATCTCACGAGCTGAAAAGTTGCCGGCGTCTAATCTGGCACTCGGCACTGACAAGAAATGTCATTGACTGTGAAAACAGAGCGAAGGAGAAAGATTTCTGTGTAGCATTCGTCATTTTCATCCTTTCACAGAAAATTTGCAAATTGGGGTAAATAACGACTTGTGGCTCTTATCGCTGCTCGAGGGAAACAAGAAACAAAACACCCAAATGCTGCATTTTGAAACTCAGACCGAGGATGCATTGCATCAACGCTGAGACACGTCAAGCTTCAAACAGGACACGAGCGCATTTCTACAGAACGCTCTGTTAGAGCACTTTGAAGAGTTTCTCTTATTGTTAGATCACAGCCCTGCTCAGTTCCTGAATCTGATTGGCCAAAAGCTGGTGATTAATTTTCTCTCGCCATATATTAATACATTAAAGTAGCGCTCTTACCATTAATGCATTAGCGTCCCTTATTTTACTTAGTTATTGTAAATTATTCCTTTTTTTGCATACTAGAATATTTGCCTAAAAATATCGAATGCATTGTTTACGTCCTGCCTCTGTCCTTGCCCACCTGTTGAGTTGTTGTCCTACTGTGCTCACCTATTATGTGTTTAGTCCTTGATTAGTTTGCCAATTTATACCCTGTTGCGTCATGGTATCTTTGCGAAGTCTTACCATTTTCTAGCATTATGTGTGCTCTAATTGTACTTCCTGGTTTTGACCTTTGCCTGCTTAGGGATACGGATTGTCGTAGTTTATTGATGTCCGCCTGTGTGTTAAACCTCGGAATGTATTCTGACAACAAATCATAGCTTGTTCTAAGTAAATGTCATGCACGTTACAAATACAAATTTTTATCTTTATGAACTAGAATCATACTGTATATGCTAAACTGACAGAGTAATTAGATTAGAGAATAATGGGTTACAGCCTCAGTCGAGAAAAAGATTTTGACGCTAAATGATCTGGCATTGACTTATAATGTTAATTGCAAAATAATGATTAGCACTGTTTTGCTCGTGAATGCTGAATGGGTTTTCCTCTTTCAAGCTCGCATTACAGAGACGATGTCATTCCTATGTGGGTCTGTAATTCCATAACGCTAATGACCCAGCCGCGATCTGTCCTCTGGTTATTATTTGACTTTGCACGATGATCCCTGAGGCTGCCGACTTGTGTCTACTGCCCCAGTGTGAGCGTAAATTGTTCATTTCAGCAGTGTCAGCTTGCTGTGGTACTCACATAGGCTTATTAGTCTGCCGCATCAAAAGCTTGATAATGGCTGCCCTGAAAATTAGCCTGCACATGGCAGCACATTACTCCTGAACAGACTGCAGGAGCCAAAATAGATTCCGGCACCAGACCGTGGCTTTGGTGCAGTGGTAAACCCCAGAATCTATCTTTATTTCCAACTAAACTGCCATCGATCTGTTTTAATAGCCATGTCGAGATTAGAAACATTTGCAAAACGTGTAAGTGAAAGGTGTTATAAACTGATTTGTTTTTATTATAGTACTTTCTCTTTCCTGATTGGCTGCTGGATTCTGTCAGTCACTGTGTAGTCTGGCTTCTTTCGTACCTAAAACTGGAACGTGATTATGTGTACAGTATGTGAGCTGACTCGCGTCGTATCCTACACTGGATGCATTTCTGAGTGTGAGGCACTACGACAGGATTGTCAGGGCGACTGCGGTGGTGTGGTGCCATTAATGTTAAAGCTCTACTGCTTGTCAGATTTAGCGTTAGGAAGCAAAGAAGCCAGAATAAGGCATCATGAATCATAATAAGGCCAGTGATGGGAACTTAATTACAAGCTCCTGAGTCCGTGGCTGCTCACGCTCTAGTGATGAGGTGTTAGTCTTCATTAACGCTGCTTGGATCTCCGCTTCAGTCCCGCCTTTCAGATTTCTGTAAATAAACAGTGACTTAACTTGTAGTCCTTCACCACGTATCAGCCTGATTTGGCTGTGGATGGGGTCATGTTTGATGTTATTATCACCGTGAGCTCTTTCACCCATCAGTTTAATCTCAGAGGAACGTGCTTTGAAGTAGAAACGATCCCTTCGGCCTCAGTTCATAAGGACACGCTAATCACCTGAGGGATTCGTTTATCAGGATTCGAGTCATGGTATGAGACATGTTTAAGCTGCACTGCTCATCAAGCAAGAGATTCAGATGCATGTCAGGTTCATAGTCATTATCAGGTCCTGATGGTGAACAGGTTAAGTTCGTATTCAGCTTCGGCTCCAAATCAGTGCCAGATGAAAGCATAGATTTTTGAGTGACTACAAAGATAGAACTAAACACACACACACACACACACACACACACACACACACAGACACGTACACAGCACTAGGGTTTACTGTAGTCAAAAGCACCATTATCAAGTCCAAGACCAGGTCTAGCTGAGATCGAGTCTTAAGGAGTTGAGGCCAAGTCGTGCTCGAGTCCAAATGAAAGCGAGACGGAATCAAGAATATGATCATAAACGTCAAATCCTTTTCAAGCCCCAAAATGTCTTTCTAAAACAAATTAACCACAAATCAACGTCACATCTGAAACGTCTAAGCAACCTAACAGCACTTATGTCTTCTTCGATGACGTATTTTAAATTTTCAACTTATATTTTTAATTTTAATATGGGTCATCGTCTGCATACTCTCTAGTTGTGCCCCTGGCTGAGCATATTCATGCGTAAATACCTCCAGGCCATATTTCTAACTTCTTGGGCATAAACAAGCACATGAAACAACATGGTATTCAAATATTCCGTTATTTCTTAAGTAAACAGTTATGTCCTGTAGGCAGAATCAAACACTTCAGGATGTGCTGTTATAGGAAAATAATTAATGTTAATGTGTTGATGGTAATATCGCTACTTCACAGCACTCTATCACTGGTTACTTTTCTTCAGCATCACAGTACAGTGTGATTCATTCCTTACACATCATTCATAGCAATCTACTGGTCATTAGTGGAAAAATGGCTTACTCCCAAACAATATTTTTGACGTTTCTATGCTAACTAACTAGCTAGCGCACTGATTAACATTTCGTGTTAGATTCATCGTAAATGCTAATTACGTGATCACCACCCTGAATATATTAATATATTATAATCTAAGTGGTGTGTTTGGTTCACGTTTTCCATCTTTAAACAACTACAGGCATATAGAGAGTAAATATTTCCCCGCTCAGACATATTTACATGTTGATTTTTGTGGGTTTAGCGTTTTAATAACTACATTAAACTTCCTTTAAAGCCGAGCGCTTTCAAATGCCCGACTCATGTTTTGACAGAGAGAAACATCAGACTCTAACAGCGTATTTTTCACGCCTCACCGCGTAATTTCTCTCCCTGTCATGTTTTATGAAAGCTGCTTTATACGTTTAATATCCCTGTTGCTCCTTGTGTCATTTTGCTGAGCCTCGCAGTCCCAGTGTGTTACCTGATGAATGGAATGGCAGAGGTGGAAAGGGAAAAGGGGAAAAAAATTTGATGTATTTGCAGTAATAAAGATGTCAGGCCCTACGGCAGGTTAAGAAATGAGAGGAATGTAGAAGAATATGTACACCACATTGTTCAGGTTGTTCTTCTCCGAGCATCTGCCAGCTAGAGGCTGTACCACACAAGAGGCTCGGCGGTGAAGGTTCAGTGATGGTGAGGAAAACGGTGTAAGTCCAAATCCCAGAATGGTGTTATAAAGAAACGAGGAAAGTCGTAATGACTCAGTTTCATGTCTTGAAGATTCACTATGTAGGATTTTGAAGGTATATTCCATATATAATATAATATACTTTTGGAATTCCTTAGTGTATAATTATCAGTAACTACGAATCGTCGTGTTTTCGTAAGCTCGGAATGAGCCTTTTATATCTACACGGGGAGCGGGTCCACCTCTACAGAGCCGCCATGTTGTGCCGCTACAGCAGGCCAGAAAGGACAAACCTTTAGAGAGCGTGAATCAGGAAGGAAGACAAGACAGAAGAAAGAAGAGGAATCAGCTGGATAACATATTTGAGAACCCAAATTTTGAGAAATGGAGGATCATGCTTATTATTTAGCACGGAAAAAGTGTGAATGTAAGCACTTGTAAGTACGCAACAGACGCCTGACTGCCATCGTACGCTTTAATACATGCTTGGAAAGGGAGGGGTAAGAGAGGAGCGTTCAGGTGGTTGAATCCTACATAGTAGACCTTTAATTTTTCTTGTCTGAGGTTCATCTTGGCGTGGACAGTGTGTATGCTCTTCCATACACAGAAATAAGTTTTAACAGAAGTAATATCTCAGCCTCAAGATGGCTAACAATGGTTATATCCGATTCACAGCTTTTGCTTTTGACAGATTAAGGGTCTCCGCCCACCAGATGCGTTTTTTCTGCACTGACCAAATCAATTTCCTGTACAAATCCCATGAAGTCCTATGAAAAATCGAATTTATTGAATAAGCTTTGGCAAAAACAAAAAAAACCCTTTTAATAAATAAGCATGGCATAGGTTAGTAGTCAAGTGATGTGCAGTTTATTAAATAAAGTTTGGTTAATTACATAATCCAGAATTAACTAGTGAGGATGTCATACTATGGAGTCCATTAGCTTAAAGGTTTGTTTAGAAACTATTTATTTAATAAACTATTTCGAAGCAAGTAATATGTAGTTTATTAATTACTGATTGATTTATAAAGTGTATTTATAAATGTGAAATGTAGTATATTTAAACTATCAATTTAACAAACTGTTTATAAGCAAGCATGTAGTTTATAAAATTAGGTTTGGTAGTAAACTATATAAGAGTGTAATGTATAGCTTAACATAAGTTTTAAAGTGCTTATAAGCAAGTGACCTGTAATATACTAGTTAATACATTTGGTAATAAGTTGTGATTTATTTAGTAAATTTTAACTAAGTTATGTGTTGCTGATTAAATAAGTTTGGTAATAAACTAGTTGTAATAGGTAGTTAGTAAAGCATTTATAAGTATGAAAATCAAATTTAATAACTAACTATATATTTATAGTCAATATTTGTTTCTTATTTAAGGTGTAGTAATGAACTGCTTGTGAACAAAAGCTATTAAGTTTATTAATTAGGGTTTGGTTTGGGACTAAACTATTAGAAAGTAATATGTAGTTTATTAAATAATGATTGCATCAAAATGACTTAGTTAACATTAGTTAATAAATTAATTAAGCAACATAAATTTAAAAAGGTCAACAGGACCTGAGCTCATTATCTGAGTGTTGAGCAGATTAAGAAGAAGAAATGATTTCACAATAATTTAATATCATTATTAATAAATTTTACAAATGAATGCCTAGGTATTACTACATTTAGTTCAATGTAGTACAATTATACGGTAATTAATCATTAATTACTCATTAATCTTGCATCAACGAACTACTTATTATTCACTAGCCGTAATTTCAAGTATTATTGTTGTATTGCAGTGTCTGAATGTGGCATGTCACATTTTTAGTTGTCTATCTTAAGACACCGAAGCATTGTATTGCGTCACATGTCGGTGCAATTACACACGTCACGTTATTCAGTCACCCGAACCGCAGACGCTCTGACTGAGCATCTCGCTCTGTAGGGAAGCTCGGCAAGATCGCTCCAGCACCGTATCCTTAAGACACTGTTCAATTTCCCATAAACACCGAGTGTGTCCGTCATCCTCTGAAACGCAGTGTGAGATCTATGAGGTGCCACTCAGACCTTTACACCAGAAGTTGGACGGTTTAGTGACTGAAAGAAACCCTGACCTTTTTAGGTGCTTAGTCTCAGCGGGCTGTCAATTAACTCCAGCCAGAGCGGAGCGTGTGGATAAAGCTCACCTGTAGGACTTTTGCTTTTATTAAGGCATATTTTCTGTAGAGGAAACATGGAACAATGAAGCTCTTTATAAGGCATCAAAAGTTACAGACTTTCTAGATTTTCCTCCTGGATTCATTTGCTGATTTAAAACTGGCTGATTTATTTGAAATAAAATAGAACCAACTACATTTTGTTCCTATATTTGTTAGAACGTATCACAGGCAGGTACACACACGAATAATAATAATAGCATGAGCACACGGCTCTAGTTGAGAGCAGTGGTAGTGATGTGAAACAATCTTAAATTGACACAATTCCATTTTTCGTTAGATTGATTATTCAATTATTCAGACAAGTTCTACTCATTTTGAGCTAAAAATGATCTTTTTTCCCCAAACTTTTGTCTGTAGAAAGAACCTAAATGATCTGCTAACACTAAGATCATTTTAAGCTTGAGTAAAAAAATGTAAAATATCTGTATCTAGAAATAAGCTCCATTGTCTTTTATCTCCTCTATAATTGCACATTTTAGCTATGGTCCTTTATTCAGGATATTTTCAGGAATATCGAATATAGAGGAAAGAAACATCGGGGAAAGAGTAAAAGTTGTGCTCTATGTGCATGTCAGGTTTGATTTATGAACTCTAGCTCTTTCCCCAACATAATAGATGATCCTCACAGCTCACTGCATCACTGGTTTTTCCCACGATTCCCATAGAGGTTTATGTAATTTCAGCTTTGCCACACATGCAGCTACGACAGCATGTCCATGTGAAAGAGCAGAAGAGCAAGAAACTCT
>JAQMYM010000009.1:1982589-1995302 GCA_030014255.1 Parauchenoglanis ngamensis | reverse complement strand
TATATATATATGTATATATGGAGTAAAACACTCAGTGTTGTACTGTTATAGAAAAATAATCAACAACATTTGACCTGAAATTCTTGTTTCACTGCTCTTATGTCACAAGAATTAGCTAGCAGTTGCAAATTAAAAAGTTTCTTAGTTGGAGTGTCATGTAGAGTGTGTGTGTGTGTGTGTGTGTGTGTGTGTGTTGAAAATAATAATAAAAAAGATTACCAGCACCATTTTTCACATCCTTAATTACACAGTTTATGGACTGATTCTTTTTTTTCACGACTCTCTGCGTGTAAATCATCCAAAGCCGACTCGTAAAGTAAAAATGACGCGAGATATTAAGAATGAATCAAGCCCTATTATATCTAACCCTCATTTCCGACACAGACAGATCCGCTTAATCAATATTTGATGTATATTTATGGTGTCGAGGCATGGGTGCGTTATTCGGCTCTTTGCTCATCGACTCTCGGACACTGATGCGCTTTTTTCCTCTTGTGGTCTTCCTGAAGATGAAGGCTATAAATCACAGTCATCAATACTGATTCGCATGCTCTGAACATCTCCAGCAGGAGCTTGTTTTTGAATTTCCGTAAAATGGTGAGATGAGATAAATTGGAAAAAGAAGCACAAGGAAAAAGAAATGCTCTTCTAGGCAATATATGAAAATGCTCAGCATCTCAAAACGTGCTTTCGTTTCTTTTTCATTCTGACCTGCTGATTACTGACTGACAGAAAACTGGACAATCTGCCAAAATGTCATATGTTTTGGCTTATCATTTATTATATAGCATAGCTGTCAGTAAGGGTGGGTTTTTTTTTTAATGTAATTACGTTCTCTCCATATCATCAAAAACAGCAGAACATTTGGACAATTTTCTGCTTTGGATTTGCTTGTATATTATTTATTTATTCATTCCTTTTTATATAATTTTTTTTTATATATGAAAAGGCATGTTTCCAGCTGTAATTTTAGACCAACTCATTTTGACCAACGCAACACATTCACTCGGGCTCAACTCTGGCTATATACTTTCCAGAAGTGTAAAAATTATTTATTTATTTATGTATTGTATAAGCAATATGGAATGCTTGCTTTATTGCCACACACTGTATCTTGTAAATTGTTGCTTTCTCTTTTTGCAGCTCAATCAAGCGATATTTTTTTCAGTCACATAACATTTCCTTGACGGAAGGTGCAGTTTTCACGACACATTTCATCCCAAAGCTCTCCATGTCCTCATCCTGGCAGGTGAAATTGAGGAAAGCCGTCTTTCTCTGCAGCTCATTAGCCTCTGTTCTGGATGTTTGGCTGAGGTCCAAGCTGGCCTCGCGGTTCAGTGCCGTCTTCTCTTATCTCCGGCCCGGTAGCTCTGTCTTCCACAGCTGAAGAGCAGAAACCTGTCAAATAGACTGTGGATCATTTCAATTGTAGATTTTTTCTGGGTAGATTCCACTTTCAAAACAGTTAACATTAAAATTATGGTACACAGTTCAGGACTATTTTAAGAAAAAAACAGATAAAGCATATTATGTTCAAAGCTTCTTTGTATGACACTTCTACATTTGAATGGATCACTAACAGTGAATTTGTGGAGGTTTTGCTGCACAGAGAGCTAGCAGGTAGCGGTCATGTGCTTTCAAAACAAAAACAACAACAACGCACTGGATTCTGGGACGCGTGTGCCGGCCCCATTCAATACCATCTTGTAGCGATTGACGCCTAATATTTAGACGGCACTGTGGATGGCCTCCTTGGCATGGGCTCGTTCCTGTTGTGCTGGTCATAAAGGGTAAACTAAACCTGATTACTTGTAGTAAGAAACGCTTACTGTCTCTCAGGGACACCAGAGTCCACCCCAATGATTTTCCTTCAGTTCATTTGCAACTATTAGAGAAAGTAAAATTCACAGCAAGGGCTCCTCTCCTTGCTTTGCTTTTCAAGGAATCAAATAAGTACTTGCACTGGTGTGATTTTGACGGACATTTCATACCCTGTTAACATTTTGAGCACAATTTTTTAATCCTTATTCAACAAAATAAGGCTGTTTCACCATGTTTTGTCCTTATCTGGGTTTCATTTTACCCCAGCCTTGATTTCTGACTCAATTTGGACAAACAGACCAATCTTAAAAAAAAAATTATGTAGGAGTACCTCAAGGCTGTATTCTTTTGCCGCTTGTCTTCACTCTTTATACAAGTGAATACATAATGCAAAATGAGATACAAAGCATCAGTAGACTTAAACTTTTGATCTCTGCTTCTTGAACCTTCTTGGGGAAACTTGTCATTGGGGAAACCTCAGCTCAGTTATTTTTGGGCCTGAACTCTATGTCTAAAGTTTACTTGTCCTTGTTGTTGACAAAGAAACTAGCAGGAGGCAGTGGCAAAAAAAGGCAGCTGCTAATGAAAACGCACCGAAGCGACTTAAAGGAATGAGAACACCGTCCAAGTCTCTATGGGCACCATACCCGAGTGTGTGTGTGTGTGTGTGTGTTCGTGTTCGAGTTCTTCTCATTTGCATCCAGTGTACAGAAAAAGGAGTCCCTTATTGCCATGCAGATTGCCACACAGACGGTGAGAAATGACTATTTTTGTTGGCCCTGCTGAGCGTCTAACCCTGTGCGCTTTCTCCAAGCATTCTCTCTATCGCTCAGAAAGTTTATAGCATGTTAAATATACTTTTCCTTGACAAAATTTAGATAGAATGAGCATAATAATTGCTAAAAAGTTATCTTCATGTAAAAGGCAGTGTGCAGGTTGAAGCGTGTGGTGAAACTAAGGAAGCTTGTGTGAAGGAGGTGTCGCATTCTCTTTTAGAACATTTTAAATAAAAGTTATAATTATAGTAATAATAATATTAATAAAAATATATATAGTTGCAAGCAGCGATTAAGGGGCCAAGCACTACCTGGCCCCACCTCCAAAAGCAACAGAGGAAGACTGATAAAAGTTTAAGGGCAGAATTGAACCCTTTAGTGCATAAATTATTTTAAAACATTCATATCATTTAGATGTTTTTTTTTTATTATTATACTTAGTTTTATTACGGAAATCGCAGGTCTTATAAATGTTCACCATTTTAAACAATTTTGAATATCATGCCGGATGTTTCAAAACAACAAAGACATTAAGTTTGTTTAGTAATAAAAACCTGCTAACATTCAGGTCAAAAAAAAGGGAAGGTTTATGACCAAAATGATAGAAATGATCATTTATTTTACATAATAATTATAATTCTAGCAATATTCATGACATGTAAAAATCGAAACAGGACTGCAGGTGATTTCTCAGGTGAAACAATCGATCTTCAATTTAAAATGTTTTAAATAATTAAGTTAATAACGTTCACTGGCGACAAAATAATGTTTTTTTTTTTAAATTAATTATTTGTTGTTTATTTGTTTGAAGGATTTTTCCATGTAGGCTTTAAATCTATTCACACATTAGCATGCGTTTTGGGATGATATGAACACTTGTACACCTTCATGCAATTATCCAATCAGCGTATAATCCTGCAACCACGTGGCAGCAGCGGGATTCATACATAATCATGCAGATACAGGTCAGGAGCTTCAGGTAATTTTGATCAGACCTCAAAATGAAGGTAAAACGTGTAATTGTGACTGTGGCATGGTTGTTGTCGAGTATGCCACAAACTGCAGATCTCCTGGGATTTTCAAGCGCAACAGTCTCCAGAGTTTACACCAAATGGTGAAGAAAAAAACAAAATAAAAAAAACATCCAGTGAATGGCAGTTCTGCAAGTGACAATTAATCAAATAACCACTCTTTACAACCGTGGTGAGCAGAAAAGCATGACAGAATACCCAATATATCAAACCTTGAGATGGATGGGCTACAAGAGCGAAAGACCAGATTGGCTTCCAATCCGGGTAAAGGATCACCAAAACCAGACGATTTGACAAACATCACCTGGTCTGTCAACCCTGATTGGTTTGCTACATTTTTTTTTCTTTTCAAATGCTGAAACACTGAAACACTTTTGAGATTTTAGCATATGCTTTGGAAACAGACTCTTCGTATGGTCATATAACCACAGACTTTGCTACTAATAAGAAGCTCTTTTCCTGGCTTCAGTTTTTGACAGGAAATGAAGGGCATCTCTTGTGACATAATGAGCTGCCAATGTATTCCTGGATGAGGCTGTCAAGAAGTTCAAACAGCTCTGATGTGACCAGAGTTGCTGTATCCACATCCTGGCACCACCGCAACCCGATGGCCGAGCCTTGCCAAACCTGCTTTCTACCTGCAACTGAGCAGAGTCAGGCTCTGGAGAGACAGCAGATGGAACTAATCACAGACTCTGATCTCCAGTGTCAGAGCTGTCATGAACCAATTTGTTAGGATTTGGGGCTGTTTAAAGATCACCTGCTCTTACTGTTTATCCCTCTCAGGGTTTTAAAAATGCTTGTACAAAGTTCTCTTCAAGCAGAGATGGTCACCTTTCCCCTCATTTATACTTTGAAGAAACCCACATCTCCCAGCCAACAGACCATGTGGCCAGCACACAGATATTGACTTAAATGTCATTTGGTCTAACAATTAACTAGAAATGAGCAGTTTCATCTTCCTCACTGGTGACACCGGTGTTATCTGATAGGAGATGCAGACTATCTATCCTACCATCATGCTCATGTGTCTAGTTTTGTTCACTGGTTTTGTGTACGTTTCTCTGTGTTGTTTCATTATTTATGATTGCTGTCTTTCTGTTGTTTTTCTAGTTGGGTTTGTTTTCCTCAGGGTGTGCTATTGAACCTTTAGTAATGTGGTCTGGCTTGTCAGCTGTACTGAATGGTGACACGTTGTAGAGCACCGAGCTGTACTATTTGTTATAAAAATATATCCTCTTATTATACTGGAGAAGTGGTGTCACGTTGGTGCCTCACAACCTCACAGTTGGGGGATTACCTAGGCTAAATCATTCCTAGGTGTGAATGTGAATGCATGTGTGTGTGTGTGTATGTGTGTGTGGTGCCCTGCAATGGGCTTGCATCCCATCCAAGGGTGTGTTCCTGCCTCTCACTCAAGGTTCCTTGGACAGGCATTGGATCCACAGAAACCCTGAGCAAGATGAAGCACTTACTGAAGATGGAGGAGTTCTTTGACACCATTTGGTGAGACATAATACTTAAAAAGTACTTTAAAGTGTTAGTGGTAGGTTAATGGCGTGGAGTAATGATCGGGGCAGTGCTGGGAAACAAAGTGTGGGTGACTTGGGGGTCATTCTGATTTTGACTTGAGTAGACCTTGATTTGCAGACGTTATTGACTTAACACTTTGTCAATCACTTGCTTCTTTCTCGGTAAGTAATTTCTTGCCCTTTTCCAGCTGGTATAATGAACCTGAGTGAAGTCGCTGAAAGCTCATTACTAAAAGCAGAGTAGACGTGAGTGTGCAGAGCTTCCTGAAAGGGCACAGACTGGGACGTGAGGGAGGAAAGGGGGGCATATTGGTGTTTTTTCCCCTTCCTTTTCCACAGGCTGACGGGAATCTCTTAATTAAACAACCTAATGGCTATAATTGCACCCATTCACGGCTCCAGCTGCTGAGGTAATGCTAGGTTTTCCGCTGTTGCCAGGATTCAGCTGTCTCTAAGGTGAAAGCCTCGGGTCCAATCTCATATGGCAACAGCTGCTTCGAGACATATCGCCCACGCCGCCGTGCACCTGGAAGTCCGAGTCCGAGGAAGGGGCGAATGGCAACTTCTAATCAAGCAAGTGCAGCCAGACGAAATAACCAACACTAACAAGCATGTTGTTTTTACATATCTGTTGTGGGTTTTTTTCCCTTCCAGAACAGACATGTATGCTGTGCCAGCCATAATGACCTGTTTGCAGCTGCGGCATGCTAGTCTGGGACTGCGGACCTACAACTCTGGATTCCGCTGGATTGTTCTAGTATTCAAGTGAACTCTATAACACCTCCGCTGTTATTGAAAATTAATCAGCGCCTTCTGACTGCGCTGTGGTATAATGCAGAATAACGTGTTTAACAGCGCATTGCACTTTAATTCTGGCACACACGCGCACTGTAATGCTGCTCCCTCATATAACCTTTCTTTTTGGAGGCAGGACGTAATTTCCCACAGCGTGTGGTAGAGACAGAGCCCAGAGCCCTGGTGTTAGACGATAATGGGCTCGGTGTTAAAGGGGAGAACAGGACCTGGACACTCAGCTGCCATGACAAGTGAGCAGAGCACTGATAAAGCTGTCAGAAAGCACTGCCTCAAATCCAAGGTGAAAGGAGTGATGGAGGAAAGATGAAGGGAGCAGAGTTCAAACATCATTACTGTTACAAGACAGACTCTGGTGTTATCTCATCATCCTGTGAGATTCGGAGGTGGGAATCAGCGGAGGTGCTGATGAGCGGGGGCGGTCTTGGAGTGCAAGTGCTTGCCAGTGCAAGTTACTGACTTGCTATTGTTCCCTTTATTGTTACAGCTATGGTCTATATAAGTAGACAAGAAAGGAAGCGTGCACAAATCGTATTTTTCTTTGCACACTCAGAACGGACATAATGAAATGTTGCATGAATCTTTGAAGATGCTTTTACATATTTGCATGTACGATTACTCCATTTAAACGGATCCCTGTTGTGTTCTACCGTTATGAATTCGAAAACCCAGAATTCCATTGAAAGTGATTCAACTCGGAATCGACTCATCTGCAGGCAGCGAATCAACAATATTGTACGATTTGTATTGCAGCATTTTTTGCAGATGTGAGCTGCTAAACTGAGCCAAAGGACAGAGCTCAGCCGAAAGGATAAATTTCACTCTGATTCTGGGCTGGTTTTTGTTTTTTTGGTTTCTCTTATGTTTTTTTCCCTTAGACCTTATTTTTTTGATTGAAAATTGCATGGTACGTATAGAGTTCTTTCCAGAAGCTACAAGTGGAACTTGTACTGTATTTTAAGACCCGCATCTGCATTCAAGGTCTAAAGAGAGACACACTTTAAAGTGCGTCCGAAAGCACAACTCTCTGCTAAGTGCGAAGTTTAATACAGAGGGAGATATGAGAGTGAGTACAGAGGAGATGCTTCACCTCCAGTGAAAATAGTCTGAAGATAAGTGTGTGCCTGCTGGTGACGCTTTACAGGATGAATAGGATCCTTTTAGTGCTGTATCGTAAACGGAGAAGGACTACATGCTTATTTGCGATTCACTGTCTATTTGCAACATGAAGGTTATCATTTATTGCGAAGTGTGTGTGCGTGTGTGCTCTACAAATTCTCTCATTCTTGTTCTGCTACAGTTCAGTAAGCCTTACTTTCAGACGGTGAAAAAACACCTAAATCTTATACGAACGTGTATAGACACGTTCTTACTAAAAGTTCTCTTTCAGTCATTAAGGGGACTTTAGAGAGCTCCTTTTTTGTTCTTCAGGGTTTCTTCTTCTGTAAATAGGATACAGGAACTGAAGGAATTCAAATGCTCGAATTAAATGTGCGGCACAAAGGAATGAGAAAAGAAATAAGAAATTAGAAATAGAACCGACTGTATATATTCACTGGTAGTGTTTGCGGTGAAATTTAATTGGAATGCTTGGCACTGATTATGGGTCGTGAGCAACGTTTGGTTGCCGAGCACAAATACTGTTAAAAGATACTGCCATGTAAGGATTACACTGCTCGATGGGCATGCTGTTGTAGAAAACTAATCAGCAGTGGTGTAATATGCTGGAGTCATTGTTACTACCCTGAAGGTGTTTTATTCCTCTTGTATCACAGCAATTTGCCAAATCATGCAATTTTATGTGTTAAAGATAACACTATTTTATTTATATTTGTTTATAGTTATATTTAATGATCCACGTCCCAGTCCCAGCTTCTTACTACACATTGTAAACATTTCTGTCCCGAAGGCGTTCCCATGATGGAACAGCTTGAACTCTGACCGTTACAAAGCGCTGACACTGGAGTCTCCGGTCACAAATACTAAACAAACATCTGCTTACAGAAAGCACCATCACGTAAACACATTTTCTTCAACACGCTTATGTTGACAGATGGTATGATTTTGCGTCAGTGAAGCTAGTGTTTTTTCCAACTTACATTTTTATTTGTCTGTTTATCCAAAAAAAATGAAAGGCACATTTATAAATCTGCCTCTCCTATAGAAGACTAGGGAAAACATACAATGCTTTGACACTTTGGCATATTTGTCAATAGATCAGGATTTTTCACTCCTACATCAGTTTCACAAATAGGTTGGTTTCTTGCAGGTGCGTCTGAGGTGTAAGGTGCTTAGCTTGAAGCAGTTTTCGATTAATCAAAGAACTCTGGAAGATCTTCAAAATATCTTGTCTTTGTCAGTTTCCCCTGCAGGTCTTCATCCCATCAGACATTCTCAATACGCACATTCCAGCGTTGTCAGTCTAGACTTCATCCGTCTATAAAGGGCAATTACTGTTAAAAAGCTGAGAGCATTGCAGATCGGTCGAGCATGGCATGCGACCTTGCACAACACTTGATGAGTAATGGAATAGGACTCGCTGTTTGTAATCGCAGAGGCGCAAAAGCAAAGTGCAGAGTGGCATAGCTGAACCTGTAGGGAGAGACCTAATGCTGACATTTTGTCTATTTCTCATTTACATGTTAATGCAAGGCAGCAGGACCGCTTTAATCCAGAAAACTGCTTGGCTTCGGTAAGTGAAGAGAGTTGGGTTAAAATGTCGACTGCCAAGAGCTGCTTTTCATTCCGTCTGTAAACTAATGCAAATAAACGGAAAAACATGTATGCATCCTTCCTGCCCCGAGGCCTTTTGGCAGAAGAGCGTGCATGATTGAATGATTTCCAGCACTATATGCTGCTCAAAGTCAACAGGACTTAGACAACTCAAACAAAACCAGATCACGAAGGTAAAGAAGATATTACTTCCTCTTTCCATAATACAGTCATCCCTGATCTACCATGAGACCAATCCTGGAAGGTTGGTCTAGCGGCCAAGTGGTCCATGTAATCTGAACAGACTTCAAAAAGGCAAAAGGGATGAACTCTACGGGCTCACCCAAACAAGATCTGAAGCTGGGATTCCACGTGGTGAAAATGGAACAACCCTTGGAGTCATTGACCTTGAGAAAACTTAAGAAGAAGAAGCAAGAGCTGGTGCATGGATTTGTGAGGTACCAGTTAGCTAAAATTGCGTTCACTTTTTTTAGTCATGGTGGTAACACATCTCTAGGGTCCTTGGTTCTCCCTGTATCCATAGCTGCTTTCAGACCAAACAGTGCCCATTTAGAGGAATTACCGACTGGGGGGCTCGCCCGAGATCTACACACCTTCAAGGACCCTTTTTTCTGTTTGCGTTCGCACCGCCAATAGGAACGCTGAAGTGACATTAGCCGGCCTCTGGTTGCTATAGCGACATCACTCGTTTGTTGTTTGTTTTAATTGAAATGTGCTCTTGTCTGCCAATGTTCTGGGGTTCCTGTGACAACAGCAAACTAGCAACATCAGGATTTAAACTTGTCCACTTTTATCGTGTTCATAAAGAAACAGATCAGTTCCATGCTGACTGTATATTCTTTTTGCATTACGAAGAGCGAATGTCTTGTTTTATAATGGTAGACCTCTGTTCTAAGAACTATAATCATCCTCAGTTCCTTGAGTGTGAAAACACCGAAAAGCAGCATGTCCTCCAACAATTCTAAGAACTGTAAAAAAAGAAAGGATTTTGTGTTGGTTTTCAACTTTTCAACCTCCCATGATGGATTGGTGACTCTAATTTGCCCCCAGGTGTGAATGAGTGTGTGAAGGTGAGTTTGCACTGTGTACTAGGATGGACTGACATCTCATCTAGTGTGTATTGCTGTATCACACCCAGAGTCCCTGGGATTTACTGCGACCCTGATCCAGGAAATGAAGAAGAATGTACTGTACATGGTGTTGTGTAGGTGTGGGGATGCTCATGAGCCACCAGCTCTTGATTTCCCAAATGTTCTGCATCCCAGCCTTCACCTGTGGGTTTTGACGCCTGAAAGGTAAAATCATGAACACAAGCAGCCAAAACGAGTTTGTTCTTGGGTGGCTGGGTGTGACTACGACAGGAATTTGATAAGCTGGGAAAATCCACTCTACGTTGATGAGAGGCTGGCGGAGGTTTAGGCATCTGATATGTATGCCTATTGGGTACCTCCTGCTGGAGAGTATACTCTGGGGTCCTTCAGGATTTGTTGGAGTAATTATATCTCACAGCTGGTGTGGGAACACATAGGGAGGATCTGGAGGAAATTTCTGAGAACGGAGATATTTGGGCTTCTCTGCATTTCCTGCTACCATCAAAAACCTGAATAGTTTATATATATATATATATATCTATATCTATATATATATATATAGATGGCGTGAGATAAAAGCCTGACAAATTCGGACAGTTTGTTAGTCACGACGCCGTGCAACAAATGGCTATTTGCCAACATTAGGCTTGTGCATGAATAAAACTCATTTGCATGCCTGATGGGTTCTTCAAACTCTTGAGCAACATCAACCCCGATAAAATTTGATTTCTCTGCATGCACTCGGATTGCTTTCAGCGGTGCCCCCTTACCCCGTGGCACCATTAGCATAAAGACATGGCCCATTTCTCAGGCATTCTCCTATTAAACACTCCACATTACACAACATGACTCATGTGTTGAGATGAATCGCGTAAGTGCATTCTGTTATCCGCTTGCATTTCCCAAAAGCTTGATTAAACACATGGCACTGACTTATGACTCGCCCAAACTTCGGTTTTATCTCAAATGAAATTTAAAGAGACTTTGCAAAGTTGTAAAGTCTTTAAAGTCGTGAAAAATCTCCTCGATCAAATTCATTTATATTACATGCCTTTGCTGATTTACAGCAAGCTTTTATCAATGCATACACATGGGTAGCCTACATAATGCATCCTTCCTCTGAGCACGAATGCTACTGACAGCACAGATTATAGAAACAGCAAACTGTTTAAGATATACAGCAGCAACAGTATTGCACTTAACCTGGTACGCTTTCATGTCCAACTGTGAGCGCTGCAGGAGGAGGTGAAGAGCGTTGCTGCAGCACTGAGCCCAAAGCTTATAACTTTATATTTTTTCGACTGCATTCTGCACACTCTCGAAGAAATGAACTTTGGCATGTAATTACATTTGGGGTATTGATTCGCTAAACCGAGCAAAAAAAAAAAACCAGTCCAGTAAATTTTTCACTGCAAAGTCCTCCACTTTGTAAGGAGGTCTCTGGCTGGATCCGAGTGGGCGGAATTAAAACTGGTTATCGATATGGAAAAATGGTTGTTTTTATAAAACGTTTGTGTAGACAGACATGGGTGGATTGTGTTGTGTGTCATCATTTCAGTATGCAGACTATACTTCATAAGTTGATTTTTGTGTGTGTGTGTGTGTGTTTAGGTTTGATCTGTTTTGTTTTACAACTATATTTTTTGTCAAAAAAAAAATTATTTTTATTGCGGTACATATTAGATTAGATCTACAGCAACTATCTTTCACTACAGTTGCAGTATACAGTTGTTTATTAGGCATTTATTTTAACTTTGTAACTCTCTGTATGCTTGTAAACCCTCCATTTCTGCAGATTGCAATTAAATATTAATTCAACCAAAATGCATGTGTTATCATTCATGGAGTTGTCCAGTCCACCAACATAAATTTGGGTTTTTGAGATAAAAAGCAGTTTATTTCAGGTCTAATATTCTATTGTGTTTTTCAGATTAGACCACTCAAGACCACTGAACCACCAGCTTAGAACATATTGCAAGCGATTTATCCTTCACTTTAGATCACATGCGCACATGTTGTGCTTATAAAAAGAAAGCTAAATTTTTTAAAGTTCACTTTAGCTAAGTCACAATCTGTGATTCTCCTGTTAAAGTGGCTACTTACCTACCATTTGAGCCACTGGAAAACGAAAAGCATTTCCTAGGAGTAACACTTATGGTGAAATCCAAAAACTTGAGGTTACGATGTGTCAATATTTGTTGAAAATCAGCTTCTTATTTGTGGCACATAATGGCATTGTGGGAAGATGCATGCCTCTCATTACTGACGTCGCAGGTTCAAATCCCATGCTTTGTTCTTTTCTAGTACATCTGCTACAAATCTGCATAATAGAAGAATGAAACCACTCCAGTTCGTTAGCGCTTATAACTCAGTTGGTTTGAGCTGTGGTGCTGAAGTTGAGTGTTCAAGGCCAAGGGAGGTAAGTGGGTTTTGCACTATACTGTATAAATACTACAGCATTTTATGATAGTGCATGCCACTATTATTGTACAACACACTATTAGTATAAGTAAAATATTATAAAGAGCATTAAACAGTTGGAAAACATATACAGAGTAAGCAAAGATTAAAAGTAGCAAATTAGTACATACAGCAAAGAGATAAATAAATATAGTTATATGTAAACCATTAAATAAAAAAAAGAATATATATATATATATAATTAATTAATATATATAAAATAATAGTTAATAGTTAATATAATAGTTAATAGTTAATACCTTTCTGTGAGACAGTGGCATTGTGGGAAAGTGCTTGCTTTCGCTTGCTTAGGTTGCAGGTTCAAATCCACTCTCTGTCTTTCAGTCTGTTTTAGTAGACCGTGCGAATGATAAATGCATAAATTGAAACCCTGCTTTCAGCCTGTTCTGGTAGCGCAGTAGGTTAATGACTGTGTGTGTGGTGCTGAGTGCCAGG
>JAQMYM010000009.1:1957021-1975015 GCA_030014255.1 Parauchenoglanis ngamensis | reverse complement strand
CGCCCCAAGATGCTGGGATTGGCTCCAGCTTCCCCGCGACCCAGACGGATAAAGCGCTATAGATAATGGATGGATGGGATATACAGTTGTGGTCAGAGGTTTACATACACAGGAATGATTCTGCCTCTATTCTAAGTCGCCTCGCAACTGAGTGTCAGTGTTGCTATCAACTGAGTGTCAGTGTTATTCATCAAATAGCGAAAGTGTTAATAAGAAGTCAGTTCAAGTCACGTTTATTTATGTAGCACATTTGTAAGACGCGGCGTAAATACAGTCCTGACAGTATCGGCCTTGCAGCCGGTGAGAAATGTGAGAAAAATGCAAAAGAGTTTTTATTCTGAGTTACAAATATTCGCAGTTGCAATCACATGAGCATGGAATACTTCAAATTGCAGATAATGAGTTATATTAAAAAGACCTCTGATACGGTATTCCATCGCGGATTACCTCCAGGCAAGCGAAATGAGACCTAATTATCATTATTGATCTCTGCACCTTGTTAAAACTCTGATGGATTCCAGAGGTATCAGTTCATTATTCTGGCTCGTGAGCACCAAAACTCCAGCCAAGCAATCCGAAGCTGCTTACTTAGAGGGAAGTGAAGATGTCAGTGATTCCAGGTCCATTAAAATGATTAATTATAGAGGATTTTATTCTTTACTCATTTATTTATTTATGCATTCATTTTTCACTGGTCCGTTGGCAGGAGAGACAAATCATCAGGTTCCTCTTGGGCATAGCCATTACCCTGACATTTAATCCTGCACAGACTTCTGAGAAGTTGCATGCAAAGCTGCGAGCCAGGTCCTCACTGAGGTAATGAAGTTAATGTCACAATCCAGTGCAATCTGTCACGTCCTTCCGACTCAGGACGGTGAGACACTCTCTGCTCCCTTTCTGGGATCACATGATGCTAAAACTTCAGCTTCAGCTTCAGCTGCGTGGAAACAAACTTCCTGCCTTCCATACTCTTGGTAGATGCACCAATCTACCCATTCATAACACGTCTAGTACGTGAGACATAGTTTGATTTATTCAGGTGATTCAATGGTGAGCCAGTAAAAAGAAAGTATCCAGCAAGCTATGGATATCCAAGACATGAGGAAAGAAGTAAACTTCCCTGAGGATGAGTTTGAGGTGAACTTGTTGGTAGCCTCAAAAGTGGTATACAAGATGCACATGAAATTCAAAAGAAAATAACATCAACTGTACTGTCAGTTATCCTGCGAAGGATTAGCATTCCATCTGGGTCGAATTCTCCCACCTTATTCCCAGTGTTCCTGGAACGGACTGCCTGAAAAACAGTTATTGTAGTGCAATCTATTAAAGTCATTTAAGGCAAAAATCAGCTTTCAATCGTTTTCTAACTACAGATCGTTACGTGAACTCTACTTAAAGCTAAAGATGTATGAACTGAAATCGGAATTAATTTAAAAAAAAGCTTTATTTTTAAATATAGACAAGTTCCCATCCTGAACTCCGGCGCACGCGGTGTCGAAGCGCTGAAAGGATGTATCAAGAGAGGACAGAAATAAAGAAACCCTTATTTCAAATAAACAAAACATAAAAAGAAAATGGTGTCTTTCACTGTTGATAAAAAAAAATATCTTCTAACATCTAAAACACACAATGATGTTCATACATCTGGTGCCTTTAATTCATTTTTAAAAAAAGGTTTCCTCAATTAAAAGACTAATATTCCCCATTTTGTGAATGTTAATGCTATTCAAACATCATTACTTACAAGGTTCCCATGTGTGCGTTTATGATTATCTTTACCTTTATTGTGATTACTTCTCATTCTACTCAATAGACTTGCTATAATTATTCACGACAATGATACCGATTTCCATTATTTTCTATTATTTGACTGTAAATTGAGCATTTCTAAGCGTTGCACGCACGAGATTGAGGAAAACTGATGAAATCTTTGATTGGATTTGCATCAGATTTGACCCTTCGCAACGGTGATGAATAAGGTGATGGTAAACATTCATTTTGCATTTATCTAGTAAACATAAAGGAGCACGAGCCAAACCCCAGAGTGACTGGTGTAGCTGCCCCGCGCGATTAACGTTTGAACCGTGAACCTCCAAGAAAAAATAGAGAGCAGATGAGTGGGCTGAAGTGATAAATTAAATATGAGCTGATCCAGGTACACAGTCTTGCTTGAGGTCTCCTGAGACTAATTAAAACCAAGATAATATTACCTCGTGGTTCGACCTGCAGCGCTGCCGTGAGATGGCTAATTCAGCGGAATTGTGAGGATCCATATGCAGAAGCTTATTAGTAAAACTGATTCCAAAGATCTAAGCAAATGTAGTTCAAAGCCACAAATCTAAGGTAATATACAAAAAATAATCTGCAGTCAAGTCACAAGTGCGTACAGCACAGTGGCTAGCATTAGCGTTACACAGCTCCAGCGTCCCCGGCTCACTCCTGAGCTCAGGATACGGCCCTGGCGTGATCGCATTTTGGCAAACACGCACAAAAGCACGCTAGAAGACAAAAAACATATTTGTTCTCATCCTCCCGTCTGTGTATCCCACTTCCTGTAGCGACAATGCCGCACCATTGGGAACATTGCAGTCTTCCTGCTGCTGTAAACAGCAATTAAACCAGAGGCAATTAATTCAGCGCACTGGCCCGCTTAAAAGAGATCTATCGACCGGCTGTGCTAAATCGTCAATTTGGACCCATTACGCTGAGGCATATTTGCAAACATGGCCATAATGCTGATCGCTACGATTATTAAAGCATTCCAAGCTTCAGTAAGGAGGAAGGTTTTGGATTATTATGGTATAGAAATGTATACAGTAGTGTACCGTTTTGAAGAAAATCGGCAATAATGGTACAAGGGAAATATCTGAACGTACTCCTTGTTTGTTTTCTGTTAAATATATGGCACTGTATCAAAAGTCTATTTCAACATTGTTAAAAAATCCCTCATGCTGCACTTGTTGACTGTTTTCCTTTCACTCTCCAGCCTAATTCACCTCAGACCATCCTTTCTGCATTTTTTTGTTTGAGGCCATCATATTCAACTCTACTATGTGTAATTGTAGAGTTCATGCATAAGCCTTTAGATTAAAAAAAAAAAAAAAAGGCGCAGCTATATTTGTGAGTTCACCTCCCAGCTCTCTGCATTTCAATCACTTGGCTGAACTGAAAGTTTCTTACCCATTTTCAAAGGCGTACAATTTGTCAAGCTGCAGGGGGTGGCTTGATTTGTTCTGGCGAGGTAATTCTGGGTTATAAATCAGCCTGCATTTCCTTCACCGATAAACCAAAGCTTTAAAAAAAAAAAAAAGCTTGACAAGATGAAGTCAGCTCAGAATAAAGTCTTCAGAATGTTTGGAGTTTCATTAGAACTCAATGGATGAAGACAAAGCTCTTTTTCATGCTTCCCTGAGCCTTAATTTTGTATTTAAAAAAGTCAAAAAATATTAAATGCTTGCCAAGGTCTTATCAGAAGGACTTGTGAATTGTGAGAAATTTGGCTCACCTCATAATGAATCCTGCATCTTTGGAACTGCTTTACCTGACGAGCACTCCCTTTGGACTCCTCCGTCTTTCTTTATCCTTTTCTGATTCTTTCTATTATGCTTTTTCGGGCTCTCTTGAGTAGTCAGTCGACTGCTTGTTGCCTTTGAATTAGACTTACCTTGAATATGCTCTTTAATGAGCTGAGTGATCAATCCATAATTCAGCAAGTTGGAATGGAAACCAGGGTGATCAGAGATGTTGAAAGAGAGGATCACAATCAGTGCTATTCAGACCCTGCATATTTCCCGCCTGTACCTGTCACTTTGTAAATCATTCCGAGTAGAGAAGCATTCTTTCCACTGTTGTCCTAAGGACATTTCCAGAATGTGGTCGATAATAATCCTTCCCATGATCATTAGCGACAAGCACAAGCCACACAATTTAATTTACCATGCCGACAACACCATGAGGTCAAGTTCACGGTCTGATGTGCGCTACCTGAAAAGCGTGACGATGTCCTGAAGTTTTCACGCTTCCGATGATCTCAAACGCTGACATAATCAAAATGATTTCCTTGTAAAAGCTGTAACGCATCAGCATGGAATATCAAAGAATGTAAACATTAAAGGAAATAACTTCATATGTGCTCTTCTGGATGTACATTTGATCATCCAGCTAATGGGAGAAAACAAACACTTGCAACTATCTTTTCCTCTCTAAAAAAAAAAAATCACATCCCAGCCTGCTACAATAGTGTATGGGAGGATTTTGCTAGATGACAGAGAGGCATGTGCCCTTATAGCTACATATATACTCTAAGCTAATTTCACAGTCAGACAAACAGCTGGGCTCAATTTAGCTGTAATCATTTCCATATTTAACTCATACCATTATTTGCGCATGCAGACTTGCCTTACACTCGCACGTGCAGGAAATCTTGCTCCGTCATAAGTGAGAAGCAGGTGTTGGATGAATAAATTATGCTGATATGTGGCAAGGTGTCAACCAGAGAAAGGTGACTCGAGAGAAGCCACAAAACTCCCCGTGTGCCACCATGGCATCAATATTAATGCCAGGCAGCTGCTGGATTGGTTGGTATTCTGGCTGAGCTCAACAAAATCCATCCATTATCTGTAGCACTTATCCGTTAAGGGTTGTGTGGAAGCTGGAGCCAATCCCAGCTGACTTTGGGTGACAGACGGGGCACCTTGGGGAGGTTGCTGGGCTAACACAGAGACAAACAACCATGCACACTCACATTCACACCTATGGGCAATTTAGAGTAGCCAGTTGACCTAATCTGCATGTCTTTGGGCTGTGGGAGGAAACCGGAGCACCCGGAGGAAACCCACGCAGACATGAGGAAAAACATGCGCTGACAGGCCACCAAGTTTGAACCCAGGACAGCACATAATTTTCTAAATAGACGTTTAAATCTTGCGATATTTGCCTGATTCTTGCGAATTGTCTTTGAGACAGCATACAGCAGAGTCGATAAAGGCGTCTGCAGCTTGGTGGTGCTGGGATTTGAAGTCAAGACCTAACGAGTATCCAAAAAGCCTTAACCACTAAGCCCCTACTGACACGTCACTTTTATATTTATTCATCACTGCAGGTGATCGTCCAATTGCAGCAGGTACAGGCAATTAAATAACCTTGGAATGAATATCTAGGCAAATCTGAGAGATGTTGCATGGGGTGGAATATATATTGGAAACGAAAGCATGCTTCGGTTATTTACAATTCCGACCTTGAACATTTGTGTACAGGATTCAAATTATAGACCCCATTAAACTATGGCACTTAGTTTAACGTTAATTACCTTATGCAGGCAATTGCATTACTGAGCTACAAGCAAGCTACCTCCGCATTGTGCAGTCGCACATACTGCATTCTTTATCAGTAATCTGTAGACTACATCCAATAATCACTCCAACCGGGCTTCATTAGACCTTCCACTTTGTGGGTTTCTGCCTTGACAAGGTGAAGGATAGCGGCCTACCTCCGCGTATTGATTAGCATGGCTCGAATACCATCACTGCCACTAGTGCTCAAGCCATTAAAGAATTACTAAACCTGGCCTTTGCAGAACGTATAATTGAATTCTTTTTCATGAAGATGATGAATGGAAAGCTGCAATCCGAACCACTCGGGGAGGGCTGTGAATATATCAGGACGCCGTATGGACGTGCATGATAATGCACCGTATGCTTTTTAGTCCTCCGTGAACTTTGAGGCGCGCTTGTCTGACAGGTTGTGGCATTCGTTCATGACCTTCAGACACCTTGGAGTAACACATCTGGAAATCAGAAGTTGGCTTGTGTCTTCCATCCGAATGTGTAGTGAGGACTGGGTTCAAATGGGCAATTAAAAAAGGCACGCTGTGTGGTTGAGCATTATGTTTCTTACGATCTGACAACTGTTATTATATATCCATTCATTTTTGCTGCTACTCCAGAAAGCAGCCATGTTGTTTTCCGGCAGGCTTCCTGTGCAACATGTGCTGTGAACTGACCGAACAAAACCATACAAATGTGTAAAAACGGAGTATTTTCTTAGCTTGGTTTGTTTTTCTAGTATTATTAGATTTTCCGCTGGGGTATCAGGTGTTTTATTATTATAATTTTTTGTTAGCTTGGCAGCCAATGAAGGTGCAAAATTGTGATATTTGTTTTAAGAAGATGACAAATTATCATTGTGATCCTACCGGACGCTTTTTGCTGGTCACTGATGAAAACTCCTGCCTCGTGAGCTCTATGGAAGGAAAAGCTAGCAGCTATGGAGACATGAACTACAGGCAAATCATTTCAGGAATGTGAATGTGCTGCCCAGAAACTCAAGCACCCTTATAAAGAATCTGAATACCGAGAATTTTCCCTGCATAAATACTGACAGATCTTTTGATCATAAGTTGCTGACTTCTGTTAAAGCTCGTCACTGGCGCTGAAGTGCAAAAAGTCATTCAAATAACCCTGTTAGATTCCTTTTCCCTCTCAAAACACGCTTTCTAGCGTCTGAATGCTCCTTCAACAGGAAGTCTGAATGCTCAAACCTTCATTACAGATAAACTGACCTCTGCCCTGGCGGACTTGTTTCATTGCCTCCTCATCACAGGGGTGACGGCTACGATCGATACCCTGCTCCTCTCGTCCTCTTCGACTAATTGCACTGTATAAAAGAGGATTATTAAAATGCTACTCTTCATGGGGGAATAATTAGTCAGGAAATGCAGATGTGAATCTGGCATCTAACGTGCACTTGAGTTTTCTTTGTCTCTGAGGACGCTTGGATTCTGTTTCTCTGAGGGGGAAATGACAAGAGGTGATTTATCGAGCTCACACAAGTGCAATACCCCGTTCCCCCCAGAGCTCCCGGTGCAAAAATAGCCGCCTTCTTTGTGAATTCACGAGACCTCAACAAGGTTTGACGTTATTTATATTATTCTGCCAGATCCGGAGATAAAGTCAGAACAACTTTTTTTTTCTGGTGAAACTGAATTACTCCTGAATTCAGTCATTCTTAGTACATTTTTAGTGAACTTCTGTTTATTGTAGAGATGCTGTATAAACTCTTAAAGCAACAGTGTAAAGACAGACACGATACAGTCAGTTCATTTTCCAGTCCATTCGGTTTCACAGTGCGCAAAAGTAAATGAACCAAAAAGAAGGAAAACCCCCCCTCCCAAAAAAAAAAAAATCCATTCATCAAAAAAAACACCACAGCATATTAGAGCCATTGTAAGCAAAAAATACATATAAATTCATTAATTAATGAATTAACAGAGCTGGGGGAGGAGGTAATATTATGAGAAAAGCTCAGCATTTCTCAGATTAAAGTCGCACATTTTATGAGAAAAACTTATAATAATGTAAAATATTGTCCAAGATTGTAAAGTCATAAATATACAATTGCCCGAAAATACAAATATGACTGTAAAAATAGTCACAAATATGTGAAGAAAAAAGTCACAAATTTACAAGAAACAAAAACAAAACTTTTTTTCTCACAAATTTTTGACATTTTTCTCCCAAATGTATAACTTTTCCAGATATTCGTTAATATTCAATTTTTTTTTTTCTCAGAAATTTCATGACTTCAATTTCAAATTTTTTCAATCAGGATATTACCCCCATTGTCACACTTTTACTATTAAAGTTAGTTCCTAAATAAATAGTTCTATAAATAACAAACATTTTGACGTTTCTGTTTTTCATTGTTGGCTGTTCTGTCATCCAAATTTCCTGACGATCATGGGAAGAAGTAGTTTTTAAACTTTATTGTCAATGATTTTGTTATATCGACTGATGTCACTTTGAAAGTAGAACCCTACATAGTTTATCTAAATTATAAGCTCATTTACAAGATTGAAATGAATTTATTATTAAAAAAGGAAATAAATCATTACATCATTGTTATGCAGTCAGCATGGATGCTAGTTCACTACGTTATTGTGTATTTGACGATTGTCAAAAAAAGAAAACGATCCTGTTAAGAGCGATAAACCTTTTCTTAGAATATTGTATAAACATGTTTGCTAAGACTGTTGATTCTCCAAATTATAAATTTGTCCCCTGTCCGGTGTACATTTCCTCACGTTTCTCTGTTTTTCAATTATGCCAAAAGAAACGTTCCTATCAGACCGGTTTGATGCTGACAAACGGAGATGATTCTGCTGCTGATTGTAATTGTGGTTCTGATTTGTACAGCTGGGCCTCGTTGCAAAAAAAATGAAATAAATAAATGGAAAAAATAAAAATAATTCCCTGCAGGTGGATTCGAATGGGATGTTGTGTGGCTGTAGCTGAAGCACCTGCCACTCATGTGGCATCCATTTACTCGTTCACTACTGTGTGTGTAAGTGCCTTTGATGACCACTTGATAGCATGGCATGCTACTCTAATCAGACAGATATTACATGTAGCACATGTTTGTTTTTTTTAATATCACTGCATATGTTCATTTGTTGGAACGTCTCGAGAGCAGTGACTACAGCAGCCACCTTCTGCCTTGCAAACAGATGCTAGTGTTGAATTCTCAATTCTGAGAAATCCCATGTTTTTATGAACGCGCTCGTTCTAATACAATATCGCACTGTATCTGTTGTAACAGCTTACATTCGTATTGTATTGTATGCGGGATGCTTCACATAAAAAGCTTAAAAAAAAAAGAACGAAGACGTTTCTCTAGCATTAATGGAAGGCGTCCAGCGTCAGCGCTTTGTAAGCGCAAGAGGTAAAGCTGCGACTTTGTTTCCTGAAAGAAATTTTACACTTTCCAGTTTCGTCAAGCTGCATTTTTTTTTCAATCTTATTACCGTCAAGAGGCGAGAGAACATTGTCGTTTTATAACTTCCGTTCGAAGGACAACGTTTTGTACATTGGCGACCAGAAATACTTCTACACTACTTATTTTCCTGAAAATATATTTTCTGACACAAATAATCGAATTACTTTGATGCGTGGCAGGAGTGCAGGGAAGGAGTTGTGTGTGAGTAAGATCCTCTCCGACCCTTTAGAAATGAAGCTCTAGCAGATCTTCAAAAATAGTCTTACAATTGATAGACAAAAAAATAAACCCCACACTGATGCATTATGTATGTATTCACATGAAAAGCCCCTTTGTCTGTATGATATGGAACTTTTCTTTTTAACAGAGCTCAAACTTCACATGATTAAAAGCCTTTAACAGAGTACAGCCTCTTCACGTACTAAAAGCGCTTTCGCTCCTTTACATTCGCATTCCTTTGCAGTTCAACCCACACAGAGCACAATGCTTTCATCATTCATCACTGAAGCTAAACCTGCGTTCATCAACAATGCTGGATTTAACTTGCTGAGGACGAGCGCAGTTGGATAGGACTTGGTCTGGCCTGGCTACAGGTGCTTATTCTCTTTTGTACAAAGTCATGATACTCCTATCGGTATTGCTGCTAAAGCTCTATTTTTCAGGACTAATGACTACTGAAAGCCTTTAGATGCACTTACTTCATTATAGTTCATACGGTTCTTCTCACTTCACGGATGCGAGTGTCATAGACGACTGTGATCGGCTAGACGCTAATGAGTTTGACCCCTCTGAAAGTGTCTACTTTTCCCTGGGGATCTTGAATACCTCACCTTTGTTGACAATTTAATTTTAAAAACTTGTATTCAGGGTTCTGATTTTGCTCTTTTGGATCGGCTTTACTGTATTAACCATCCTTCTTGGGGAAAATCTGAAATCGTTGGGCTAGTGGATAAAGATTGGTTATCTTTCTCAACTTTGTGGTCGACTGTGTAAACTAGTGGTGGAAGAGTCTGTTGCCCATCCTGTAGCTGAGATACTGTGAAGCCCAGATGCCCGAGGTGCTGATTCCTCAAACTGGCCATAATCCCAGCCGCTTTCAACAGCTTTCAGAAGTGCGAGAGGAGCTCGGCCAAACGCTGGACTTCCTGCTACATCATTGCTTGGGGGTAGCGAAGCAGCGGTGATACTGCAGGACTTCAAGTGCATCACGCATATCAATATTTCAGCATTTATTATTCGTTATTAATTCTTACCGATACACGCGTCAACTCTGCTTTATCCACCGGAACAATGAAATCATATCATTGCTGGTAAACCATGGAGGATTTGGGTATGTTTGGGCAAAGAAGGCATGCAGTTGCTATGCCAATGAAGTTGCCAATGAAGGAACTCCAATAAGACAATAACCTGTGGTGAAACTGAAGACCCTGGAGCTGAGAGATGACAATGCTAGCCATTGCCCCACCACTCCTTTCTATATCAGTCACATAGAAGGGTATTATTATAAATTCCAAAAAATGTGACAGATTCATTTCTGACAATTCCTTACTTTCATAGTAATATAATATAAACTAAAATGTTCTTACTGGGTTTCTCTCCAGCGCCACACACACACTAGGTGGCAGTAAAATTCTAAGATGTACACGAGTGACGTTTCTTCTCGCATAAGTCAAACACGGCTGCGCTTTATTTGTCTGATAAGATCTGACCACAAAAAGATAAATGATAAAAAAAAAAGGAATGTAATAACGTTATGAGCATGTCGGGCTGAGAGTGTGTCTCCTCCAGCCGTATCCTCAGTCGATATATTCTCATCTTCGGTGGTTCCTGGAACAATGATGAAAAGGGAAAGTTTCGAAAACAAGTTCTTTGTAACACTGCTGCTTTCAGTGTCTGTAGACTTGTTTTATGGCATCCCATCAACAGCTTCTGTTTCTGTGGCAGCCTAATTTCCCCAGTGACGTCTAATCATCTGCAGGTGATTAGATTTATGAGTCCTGTTACGACACTGGATTGTTCTTGTTCTTGAGATGGGGTAATGTTTTGCAATATTTCAAAAGCTTTTCATCAAATGAGTGCCTTTTTATATATATCTAAAAAAAAAGAAAGAAAGAAAGAAAGAAATATGCCAAGGAAATGCTAATAACGTTCTCTAAAAATAATTGGCCATCGTGACACCGGGTCCGTTGAGTCCGCTTTTTTTATTCCAATATCTTTAATGAAGAGGTAGAGATACACACGCAGAGTACAGATCAAACGGCTGACGGCTATAATAGCGGCACAGGTTGAATCTTTTTTAAAAATTATTATTCAGAGGGTTCTGTTGAAGGTGATGTTTTGAGCTGTGTCTCATAAACACAACCCGTCGCAGTGCCTTGCAAAAGTATTCAACCCACCTTGGTGTTTTTTTCCCTGTTTTGTTGCATTACAAGCTGGAATCAAAATGGACATTTATTTGGATTTTATGTAATGGGCCTAAAAAAAACCCCATAAAAATCTAGTTCAACCAATTAATTCAGATAATTAGTTGATTAAGGTCCACCTGTGTGTAATCAAAGCATCACATGACCTGTCACATGATGTCAGTATAAATACACCTTATCTGAGTCTGTAACACCACTAAACGAGCAACATGAACACCAAGCAGCTCTCCAAACAGGTCAGAAAGAAAGTCGTGGAGACGTATAGATTAGGATTGCGTTATAAAAAATATCCCAAACTTTGAGCATCCCACAGAGCACCATTAAATTCATTATAACAAAATAGAAAAGGCATGGCATCACTACAAATCTGACAAGAGAAGGCCACCCACCAAAACTCACAGACCAGTCAAGGAGGGCATTAATCAGAGATGAAACAAAGACACCAAAGATAACGCTGTAGGAGCTGCAAAGATCCACAGCGGAAATAAGAGTAGCTGCCCATATGATGTGCACTCCACACAGTGGGGCTTTACGGAAGAATAGCCAGAAAAAAGAAGAAAACATGCTTGTGGTTCACCAGACAGCATGTGGCAGACTTTCCACATGGAAAAGAAGGTTCTTTGGTCAGATGAGGCTAAAATTGAACATTTTGGCCATCACGGGAAACGCTTTATGTGATGCAAACCCAGCACGTCCCATCACCCCGAGAACATCATTTCCAACAGTGGTGCTGGCAACATCCTGCTGTGGAGATGCTTTTCACTGGCAGGGACTGGAAAACTGGTTAGGACTGAAAGAAAGATGGATGGCACTAATTACAGGGCAATTCTCGAGGAAAACCTGATTGCCAGAGATTTGAGACTGAGATGGAGGTTCATCATCCTGCAGCACAATGGCTCTAAACATACTTCTAAAGCTACACTGGAGTGGTTTAAAGGGAAACATGTCTTGGAATGGTCTAGTCATAGCCCAGGCCTCAGTCCAATTGAGAATCTGTGGCATGACTTGGAGATTGCTGTACACTAACACGGTCCGTTGAATTTGAAGGAGGTGGAGCAGTTTTGGGCACAAATCCCAGCGGCTTGATGTGCTAAGCTAACAGAGACATAGCCCAAGAGACCTGCGGCTGTAATTGGAGCAAATGGTGGCTCAACAAAGCATTGACTTTGAGGGGGAATGCACACTCAAGTTTTTTTTCTGTCTTAATTGTTTATGTCCCAATGAAAAACAGGTACCTTCAAAGTGGTCGACGTGTCATGTAAATCAAATAGTATAAACCCCCGAAAATCAATTTTAATTCCAGATTGTAATGCAACAAAGGAGGAAAAACACCAATGGGTGAATACTTTTGCAAGGCAATGTAGCTCCTTGGAGAAATGTTGCTACTGAGCTTTCACTTCACTTTTCTTTGTGGTAATGGTTGTGTAACAATGTCCTGAAACAAGGTGTTAGGAAATAAAAACTCTCCCAATTTCTGGACAAGGCCAGGAGAACAAAGGAGCAGATATGAAGTTACGTTTTCAGTTACCGTGTTCTTGGCGAGAGCAGTAATGGAGCTCCTGGCAGCGGCGTCCTTTTATTGGCACTAACCTCTGGCATGGAGACGCTCTGACAAGCGTTAGTGTAATTTGGACTGTCAGTGCTTCTAGTAGGATTCCAGTGGTATTTCTGGATTCTGGATCTCACATGGATGCTCCCAGGTCCAGTGCCAAGACGTAAAACACTTGGGCATGTGCTCTGATTGGAGTATAAGCGATAATTTTACTGTTACATTATAGCAGCTATAAACGATCCTTCCCTCACCATCCTGATTTTTTTCTGTCTTTTGAAGATAGTTGAATAAGACAAAAAAATGTTCTCTATCTTGTTGACGCTGGAGACTCCTTACCATGTCGACAATTATACTTTTTGCTTAAGTGGGACATCCATGTGCATTTCTATAAACCTGCGATTTTGGGAAATAATGAGATAGATATTCTCCAGTGGTCAGTTGCACCAGCAGAGTGTTAATTCCATCGTAAGTTCAGGTATAAAGTCCATCTTAACCTTACGTTCGGAGAAGCCAGTTTTAAACTAGCACCACCCTGAATTTCGGTTGCACCATGACCATTTAAGACACAACTTAACTAGTAGCGTGTAAAGCGATCTCATTCAATGACATTTCTATTGTTTCAGCGGCACCATACAGTGCAAACAGGAAATACCGCATTGTCGACAAACCACCTGGAATCGCAAACCATGACATTAAAACTACACAACGATGAAGACACGCACACACGTACACTATTCAGTTTCACAGGTCTCCTCTCTGCTTTATTCAGCGTGAGACGCATGTGTTTAATCACTCATGGACGGCATTTATATCACATCACGAAGGTGGCTTAACCTGCACTCCCCTCTGTAGTAAATAACAGTCACGATCTTTTTTTCTCTTTCTCTGTCTCTCTCTCTCTCTCTCGGATCTTATTTTATTCTTCTTGTACATCTCGTCTGAAACGCTCTGCTTATTTAACGACGCAATTAATATATATTAACGCGCTTCTACATGGTTTCTATAGTAACAGGTCATTCACATAGACTTGTACTGCAGACGCTCCACATAATCTAAGTCAAATAACGAACATGTTTATGAAAATGTGTTTAACAAAGTAAAACGTTTAATCGGTGATGCTTTGAATACGGAGGAATTTATTTGACAGGAAAGTCTTCAGGAGGAGTTTCTGCTCTCTGGTTTCTTGTTTCTTCTTCTTTTTTGTGTGCGCATATGAGAGAGAGAGAGAGAGAGAGAGAGAGAGAGAACAATGAGGGAATGACTGTTTATTGCAGTTATATATGTGAGAACGTTTCGAAATGAATTGAGGCATAAATTGATGAGATATGATACAAGCTTGATTTTCAAGGCTGTGACGATACCACTGAATCTACTTTAGTACTATTTTGATTCAAAAGCTAACAATTTGATATGTAGAAATACCAAAGTTGGTTACATATTGATCAGAGGCTTATGTAGCTATTAAGGAGGCGACTAAGAAATCGTACTTCATCATATATCACAACATAGCAGATTCGGTGATCTCGCCAAATATCGAATCAGTGCCTTATAAATCAAAACCGTACCGATTCGGTGGCATTGTCGAATATCGAATTGTTGCCTAAATCTAAATGGTATCATATCATATGGAAGCTCGATGTTTACACGGCTAATATTCACACACCTGGCAAGTCAAAAGCCATGGAAGCGAAATATGTACACTACAGCAATTCATCAAGTTAATAGGTTGCGTTTGAATAATTGCATGGAAATAAAAGCAAGCGACAATTCCACATCATTAGGCACTTTGATGAGAACGTTGAAGAGTTACAACCGTCATTACGGCAGAGATAAACCTTTCACGATGCCTCCAAACACGACGTCTGTATAAAGCGAGAGGAGAAATGCTTGTGTTAGCGACGTGATCAAAGTTATCAGAGACCTAAAACAAAAATACGACATGCATGGATCTTGTTCCCCAAAAATGTATCCTGTTTTTCTTCAATGCTGCTTCACTAAAGACACTTACTTTTTAAAAAAAAAAAAAAAAAAAAGAAACATCTTATGACGGTCTTTTCAAAAGTGAGAAATGAAAAGAACCGCGCTTCAGTAGCCACACATACAGAAATCCCACAATCCGGTGTCCTTGTTATTTTGTGGCAGTGTAATGGTTTTAATAGGCTAAGCTTCTAAAAGCCTTTTCTGTGTTTGAACACGGTTAATGCACGAGTCCTGTGTGTGTTCTTACCTCTTAACTCAGGTAAGCAGCAGAAAGTAAATGGCACCATTGTGTAGTCTCAGCATGAATACCTGGGCTTTTGGGGGAAAAAGTGTTTTTGAAGCTGCACAACACACTCTCACACACTTTACTCATGTCTCAATTTTGCACTTTGCTTTCGGCATCTTGATGCAAATCACGCTTCCTCCGTTCCTTTTCCATAATTCACCTTAATGTTCTCCGACACCTACATTGTAGCACAATAGCAAATTCATAATATATTTATCCTCCTTCCTAAGAATGAACGGCTTTACCGGATCGAGGACTACTTGAATCGAGACATCAATATTGCTGGGCTATAATGTTTCTTTTTTTAACTAGATGACACATTTACATATTTCACTTGCTAAGATATCCTTTCGAGCAGTGATTTTCGATGCTAACTAATTGCATCCATGACAGAAGGAGAAACGTTGTCGTAATAACCATTCAGTTGTATTTGCGTAGCGTGTTTAACAAATGGACCTCGTCACAAAGCAGCTTCACAGAAATATAGAAATTCATATAAATTTGAAATGTATACATTTCTGTGATGTTTAAATTCAATGCTACTGTTCAACCATTTTCGGAACCTATTAAAGAATGCATATACACAATACATATAGCGTACATACGCTACGTGACCAAAAGTATGTGCACCCCCGACCATCACGCTCTCATGTGCTTCTTCCCCAAACTGTTGTCACAATGTTTTTCACACACCATTATATAAAATGTCTCTGTACGCTGTAGTTACAGTTCCCCTTCACTGGAACTAAGAGGCCCAAACCTGTTCCAGCATGACGATGCCCCTGTGCACGAAGTGTGAGTTAAGGTTGGAGTGGAAGAACTGGAGTGTCCTGACCTCAACCCCACTGAACACTTTTGGGATGAACTGGAACTGGAGCCTCCTCGACATCAGCGCCTGACCTCACTAATGCTCTTGTAGCTGAATGAACACAAATCCCCACAGCCACGCGCCGACATCTAGGGGATGCCAAACAGAAGAGTGGAGCGCATTAAGAGGAATTAATCTGGAATGCGAGAATGTATAGTTGTGATGGTCAGGGGTTCACAAATCTTTGTATACATACATATTTTCCTCCTCACCACTTTCAGTTTTTCACTTTTAATTTCTCCGCTAAGCTGCAGTGACCTCAAGGAGGGCCTGAAGTGTTCGACATGCACTCCATCCATTAGGAGCCGAGCTCTGCCTCGCCAATGGTGACGGGATTCAATTTCCACGGAGGTGAGGAGAAAGTCGAGTGCTCTGAACGAACACAATAGCACCTTCGCAATTTGAAATGAATAATTAAAGACACTAGGAGGCTACGGGGAGTCGATGCAAAGAAGATCCTCGTTTCTGATATTTATTAAAGCTGACAACAACAACAAAAACCTTTTACGTTTTTAAAAGTCGTGCAAACACACACAGCTTTGCGCAGGAATATCTAATATTCACCTGTTTGGATGATGGGCTTTGATTCTCACCCTCTTTGTGACAGAAATCCGGCAAAATTGGGTAATTTTGGTCTACTGTCAGTGAAATGCATTGATCGTGATGAGAGACGTTTTTCATCCTTCACCTCTTGCAGAAAGAGTGAGTGGGTTTTTTTTTTTAACTTAATGGAAATTACAGCGAGGAAAAAAGTGAGCGGAGTTCGAGAAGACGACGACGGAGAAACATTGTGCTGACAGTCTCGCTACAAAGCGTGTTGTCTCGCTGTCTGTTCTCTAACACACAGGAACTCTCTTCAAACAGGAAAAGGGCTTGTTATTGATACAAAACCAGCATTGAGGGTGTCTAACACACACACACACACACACACACACACACACACACACAGTTGAGGAACAAGATTCAGCCAGAGTACCTGAGAAGTAAGAAAGAAAAAATAACAGACTTGCCCCTAGCGTGAGAACCTATTCAATCGAACAATAGAGACGGGACAAGCAATACGAGGTCTCGGACCAGTTTCACGTCAGTGACGTGCTTCACCTCACGCAGGATTGCACGTGCAAGTTTGCCATACAGGGATCTTACATCTGGTTCCACACTAAACCTTGCTTTGTGAAACATCAATTGCTAAATCAGCTAAAACTCTTCATCCATCCCTTACGCAGTAATCACGTTAGAAATTCACGGTCCGGAATTGTCCATGCGAACCCACGTGAGACCACGTGCAAAAATGAAGACGTGAAAATAAATAAAAAACAAATCATATGAAAATCCATGAATTGTGGTAACTGTAAATGACTTATAATACATTGCTGTTTCTACAGGTCATGCAGGAAACAAACAATGTGTACACGTTTGCATAAAAAAATGTGAAACTAAATTTATCATATGAAAATCACACGTAAACACAGAATGATTGAAAAAAATCTGGTGAAAATATATTAATCGTGAAAACGAATCGTGCACAGAATCAAATGTGAAAAATTAATTGTGTATAAAAAAAATCACATGAAAATTAAGTAATTGTGTTAACTGTAAATTAATTATAATATCTAGCTACAGGTAGATAGCTACAAACAATTTTGTGTAAAAAAAAAAAACGTGAAACTAAACGAATCATGTATAAAATCACCGGTAAACACAGTATAAATGAATCGTTTTTCTTTTTAAAATCACCTGAAAATAAATGAATCATGCGAAGAATCATATTTGAAAATAAACGAATCATGTATTAAAAAAAATCAGGTTTGCAAATAAATGAACTGGGTAAAAAACTCGTGTGAAAATAAATAATCTTGTAAAAAGGTCAAGTGAAAATAAATGAATTTTGCAACAAAAACAAATCATGCGAAAATAAAGGAATGATTTAAAATTGAAGGGAAACAAATCATGTATAAAAGACATATTAACTACAAAAATATTAAATGCAAAAATTTAATCATGGAAAAATGAATAAACTGAAAATAATTGAATTGTGCGTAAAACAAATTGCACATGGAACTGAATTAATCTTACTTAATCAAATAGAATCAAAAAAAAAAAAAAAATATAT
>JAQMYM010000009.1:1925587-1943927 GCA_030014255.1 Parauchenoglanis ngamensis | reverse complement strand
GTATGGAGTGCAGCTGTAGCGTGTGGAGTGTATGGAGTGCAGCTGTAGCGTGTGGAGTGTATGGAGTGCAGCTGTAGCGTGTGGAGTGTATGGAGTGCAGCTGTAGTGTGTAGAGTGTATGGAGTGCAGCTGTAGTGTGTAGAGTGTATGGAGTGCAGCTGTAGCGTGTAGCTGTAGAGTAGTGAGAGAGTAAGAGGTGTTCACTCCTGACTCACAGCGTAACCTCTCGTGCTATCTTAACTGTCTGCTCAGATAAGCGCCTGAGAGACGACTCTGCCAGACAAGAGTGCATAATGAAGACGGACGAGTGCGAGCAGCTCATCAGCTTCACCTTAATGTGCTGGAACTCCTCCTCCTCTTCCTGTAGAACCTCCAGCTGCTTCAACACAGACTCCTGCTGGAACTCCCCACGCTCCATCTGCAGCACAGAGACGGGGGGGGAGTGAGAGAGGCGAGAGTGTAAAGCGAGGGACGACAGCACTAAGCACACTGTTTCAGTATTTTGCTTATTGAAACAGCACCGTGCGCATTTTGCTCCAATTGAGCAGATTTTCGCAGCAGGAAGTGAACGCTGAGGGAAACAGGGAACTGGCAGGACTCACCATCATCTGCTTCACGCCCGCATTCTCCTCCGTCTCCCTCGCCGCGTTATGCTCCTTGTGAACGATCTCCACCCGGATGTCATTTTTTGCTGAGACGACCCCTTTGAGACCTGAGAGACAGCGCAGCGATTAGTCAGAGCCTCCATCTCAGAGCCACCGAGCTTAAAAAGCACCGGCCTCCCAAATCCCCGCTGAACGTCTAGCACTACATCACAGCGCTCTACTTAGCCCATTACAGCAGCGTGCACTCAATTGTTTGCTAAATGGGGGCGAAAAAAAAGAAAAGAAAAAAAAAGTGAGAAGTGAGAAAGGAGCATGCAACTGGATCTTACTTTCAGTCTTAATTGTGCTCGAGAGTTCTCTCTGGCGAGCAGAGAGCGAGACGGGCAGTGAGGACATTACCAGGTGCATGTCTTCTGTGGCACAACAACAAACATGCAAACAAATAAGACAGGGTCAAAAAAATCCACCAGGCCTTTATTATTTAGCTTCATGCAAGACCGGGGCTGCGTCTCAAACAAATATGATCTTATACGTAAAAGAATACACTGTATAGTGAGAGTTTTTTATTTGGAAAAAAAAAAAAATTTATATTGAAGGAAAATAATGAAGGAACTTAAAAGGAAAATAAGCTTCTTAAACCAACAGGAGGCGCCAATCAGACCTAAACAATATTTAACAAACAAAGATATTTGATATGGTGAAGTGTTTTTTTTTTATATATCTGTAGAAAGGAGTCAGTAAAAGCAGCTGACGCAGGTGGCAACAGTGTCTCTGCTTCATCACGCCACCATACTGTTGATTAGTTTCCTATAACAGTACAACACACGCTGTTCTGTTCCTTACTTTTTTCGTTAACTCTGCTAAACTATGTGCTGTCGGTAATTTCTTATCTTCTGTTCAAATCTTGATTTGCTTATTGAGACGAAGTAGGGAAAAAAGATGTTTCTCGCTACAGTCCTGCCGAGTAAGACAGATCGTAAGGGGTTAATATTTTGGCGTACAGCCTGATTCAAATCAAGCGGAACGGCAAAAAAACCCAGCGCCTCTCTAAGGACGTGTTCCAAACTGGAGGTGAGGACTAGCTCTGTTTGCTGCTCTCGTTCTTCAGCCATTTATCAGCCCGAGGGAGGGAGAGAGGGAGGAAGGACGGGAGCTGGAGCACTTACTCCTCTGCAGGCGAGCGCAGCAGAAAGCCCCCAGGGTCCCCATGAGGACGATGAGCGCCAGGAAAGCTCCCACCGCGACCCCGATGATGACGGCCAAGCGCAGGGACCCTACGGAGGACACACACAGCCCGGGGGAGTAATCAGCGAACGGAAAAGGAAAATGCAGCAAATACTAAATCTGAAGTCCATTTGTCACTTGAGACAGAATAGAGGCGAGGTTTTCTTAACATCCGAAGCAATCCTACAGGGAGAGTCACTCGCTCCTTCGCGAGACGGAGCTAATAAATGAAAATGGGGCAGCGTTTGAATGAGAAAGCGGCGTCTAATCCCGCATAAATATTTCAAAGGGCTCATAAATGTGAACAAAAAGCGATTTAGGGCAATTGAAATTAGATTACAAATGAAAGATCGGAAAGTCATTATGGAATTTCGCAGACTTAAATTGTTGACATTTACCCAAGTAAAGGAGCTTACCAGGGACTCGTTGCCCTCGTACTCGGAATAATCAAGGCAGTGTGCTTAATCACTCCGGGACAGGGGTACAGGAATAAATTAAACTCTCTCTCTAGACACACACACACACACACACACGCACACACGCGCGTGCACGCACGCACGCACGCACGCACGCACGCACGCACGCACACACACAAACACCTTGTTCCTTGAGGCGAATGATCTCGGTGTCGGAGCCGAAGCTGTTCCAGGCCGTGCAGTTGTAGATGGTCTGGAAGTCGGCAGGGACGATGTTGCTCATGGTCAGAGTGGAGATGACGCCTTCCTCCGTGCTCACCGTCTCCACCGTGTACCTTCCCGACGTTCCCGACTCCAGGACCGTCTCCTTCCAAGACCAGGCCTGGAACAGATATAGAGCTTTAGGGGTTCTCTAAGTTAGCCATGGACTCTCCTTTCATATTCTGTGGATAAAGTGACTTTAGCTATTGGTGTCAGACCTAATAGACTCTATATGAGGCATACACAGGAGATATGAGACAGTATAGACACTATATGAGGCATACATGTGATCTATTAGATGCTATAGGTATCATATGAGATATATACACATGCACAGACTCTATATGAGACATAAAGTAAGTATGATACATGAGATGTACGCAGTAGGTACGAGACATTACTGACATTATATGAGGCATATAAAGGAGGTATAATAAATTATAGACACTATGATGCAGAGATACTATATATTAGACATTATAGATGCTATATAACACCTATACAATAGCGATTTGTAGACACTACACAAAGCATATGCTTTAGGTATAAGACATTAGATACTATGTGAGCCATAAACACTAGATACGAGGCATTATAGACACTATATGAGACATAACCTGCACATATGAGGCATTATAGACACTATGAGACATAATCTGCACATATGAGACATTATAGACACTATATGAGACATAACCTGTACATGTGAGGCATTATAGACACTATATGAGACATAACCTGCACATATGAGACATTATAGACACTATATGAGACATAACCTGCACATATGAGGCATTATAGACACTATATGAGACATAACCTGCACATATGAGGCATTATAGACACTATATGAGACATAACCTGTACATATGAGGCATTATAGGCACTATATGAGACATAATCTGCACATATGAGGCATTATAGACACTATATGAGACATAACCTGTACATGTGAGGCATAATGAAGATATTAGACAGAGACGCGCACTATATCATGCATATACATTTGGTATAAGACATTATAGACATACTATGACACAGATTTTACAGCTGCTGTATGATGTATAGCTATTCAGCAGATTAGAGAACTGTAGACGCTAGACAAGGCATTTAGCTATGCATTAGGCATTATAGACACTCTATGAGGCACAGACACAAGCTATGAGACATTATAGACTCGATATAGGACATAGATAGTAGATATTAGACATGACATGTTTTCCTTTTTAATTTAATTTCTTCCTTACTTCTTTTTCAGCTTTACCTTACATTTTACAGTTTATTTATTTATTTATTTATTTTTATGAGAAGCACATTCTTTGTGCTTCGAGTTATGGAAACTCGTACGCACTATACATAGTGCTTTATAACCGATCACTTTCATTTGGAGCCATCACATGACTTATCAAGCATATGGGCTTCGTAAATAAGTGAAATGATCCTGCGGCATTTCATTTCATGCTCCTGTAAGAAGCAGATACTGTAAACTCTCAAAATAGCCATGCAACGATTATCAATGTGTTATAAAGGCCCAGAGGAGCTACACAAATAATGTGTTGCCAAATACTGCCCATGAGGGACTAAACACTGAACTGCATGCGGAAAGGGAGTGCGAATGGCAGCGTAAAAGCATCTGAAGTGAGCGATTCGGTGTGTGACGTCTCGTGAGGACGGTACGGTAAAGAGTTATTTTAACATCCTGTCCCCTGATATCACACCTGCAAGAAACCAAATGTTAGCATAGCTAGCCTGAACACGGGGTACGGGATAATAGCTCCGACGCCACTTTCTGTCAATATGAACACAATTTGTTTAAGAAAAAAAAAAAAAAAAAAAAAAAGGAACGTAACATTTTTTGAATTTCTCGTGTTCTCAGCGCCCGCACACGCTGAACCGTCCTCGAGAGACGAAACACACATTTCCTTTAAGCCCCATTAGTCTCGGATGATAAAGTCGGCCACGCTTCAGAGGCCCGTGTGCCGTATCTCCGGCCATTATCCAGCTTTATTTTACACAAACAACTCGTCTTCTCCTCCATGCAACGAACATACGGGAAGATTTAATGCAGGACGACGCCTTGATGTTTGGAAATCATCCAGAGCAAATTTATTAGGCATTATGTGTGTGTTCTCTCTCTCTCTCTCTCTCCTTTTCTTTCTCTTTTTTCTTGCTACGATAGGATTGTTTCTGAAAAGATGATGATTGAACAAAAGGTCAAAAGAAGTTACAGAATATTATGGCTTTAAGCTAGCCTTATATTTGTGCATATTTAGGCTCTGTAATCTCTGTTATCGGAACACCGTAGTGACGGATGCCATTTATTTTGGCACACCTGTGTTTTTTCGCCTGGTTTTTTGTTGTTGTTGTTGTTAGATAGAGAGAAAGGGTAGTCACTGTGTTTTTGTTTTGTTTGATATAGAGAGGTAATTTGGCATTTCAGTGATATTTTAGTCTAATAATTTGGTATTATCCACCCACAAAGGCAAGATAACTAAATAAAGAAATATATTGCAATAATAATAATAATAATAAAAAAACCCAGTCCAAACACAGATGAATCAGTTTTAGTTTCCATTATGACATAAACCGGGGATTCATCAGAGATAATAAAATAAATAAACAATGAATCAATAAATAAATCCTTTCTTCTAGCAAGTCCTTTGCCCTTCCTTCCTTCTTTCATTTCTTCCTTCCAGAAAATATTCATCCTTCATCCCTCCCTCTCTTCCCTCTTCCCATTCCTTCCTTCCTTCCTAACTACGACTTCCTTTCTTCCCTTACGTTCCTCCAGCGAGTAATTTCCTTCCTTTCTTCCTGCCTTCCATCCTTCTTTCCTTCCTCCCTCCCATTCCTCCTTCCTTCCTTCCTTCCTTTCTCACTTCCAGGAAGTATTCCTTTCTTCCTTCCTTCCAGCAAACATTCATCCTTCCCTCTCTTCCCTCCTCCCATGCTAACTGCAACTATTGTCCTTCCTTTCTTCCTCTCTCCTTCCTTCTGTTACGTTCTTCCAGCAAGTATTTTCCTTCCTTCCTTCAAAGATCTATCAGAGGACCCACGTGTTAAACACACATCCATGTTGCTTTCATCCTCTCGGCTTGGGAGTCACAACATGAAGGAACAAAAGCTGCCACTCTGTAGCTCCATCTTGTAGTAAGTGTAGAATGCCTGTCTGTATCAGTGCACTGTGTTTCAGAGAGAGAGAGAGAGAGAGAGAGAGAGAGGGATGGAGAAGGCACTCACAATGCGATCTGGAGGAGGAGTGCTGCGAATGAAGCACTTGATCTGGCCTTTCTCTCCGTACAGAGCCTGCTGCGTCTGGGTGCTGGAGATAGTGGGAGGGCCTGAAAGCGGGCATGACAATCAGTCTGTGTGAGACTGTGTGACACACACACACAGACACACACACACACACACACAGCCTGCAGGGACAGGACCACACCTACACACCACAGAAATTCAGAGCATTTATTCCTGTCTGTTTCTCAGCCCATTATAAAATGTCTCTGTAACCGAGCTGACACGTGACTCTGCTCACACGGCATGTAACACACGCAGGTTCTCATCAGCGCGGCCGGGTCAGCCCTTTCCTCAAGGCTCGGCTTTATTTATTTATTTTTTGCAGACATGAGGTGTACATTATAGCAATAAATAATGGAGAAATACGAAGAATAACGTAATTTATTACACGTGCACGAATCTAAAAATCCTGGAATGCACAAAAGTAGAGATTAAAATGTAGGTATCCTATTCGTGTGTGTGTGTGTGTGTGTGTGTAGAATAAATGGACAACAATGTGCAGTATTTTATTATCTTATTCTCAGAGATTTTTAGCTATGATAAAATAGGGTGTGTTTTTACCATTTCATTATTAAATACGCATTACAGTAGGTATGGAATAAAACACTTGTCATAGGAAAATAATCGGTGGAGTTACTGGAACCACCCTGAAGGTTTTATTCCTCTTCCGGGACGCCACGGAGGACAAACATTTATTCCCAAATCCGTCTGCAGTTATATTTAATGTTATAGAAAGAAGTTCTCTCACCAGTCTTTCTTTTCTTTTCTCCTCTGATATTAATGAGACGCAAACCGCAGCGTGTCACGTCGCCGAGACCTCCTCTGTCCCGACTGTTTACACGTGAGACACCGGAGACTCCTTCCAGAAATGTCACTATACAAAAAAAACCCCACTTTATCCAGACGTTTTTAAAGATGATCCGTGTATGTGGAGCGTCCGGCGCACAGGCCGCCGTTAATGAGCCGTTACTATAGAAACAGGCTTTAAAGATCATGTCTTAAAGTTATAACTTAACCAGAGAGCCGCTGGTGGGTCACGTTATATAAAAGAAAAGAAAGTCTCCCAAATGAATAAAAATGTAAATTCAGAACTTTGTCTCGGCTTAAGTCATTACGCACCTCCGAGATCAGCAGATTTTCCATTTGAGTTGGATTAAAATCTCAGCACGCACACACACACACACACACACACACACACACGCTGGTGAGCTCCCACAGAGGCCTGCTCTATTCTCTTGCAGGAAAAGTGTAAAACAAATGTTCTTCCTCCTCCCCTTGTTAATTACACACGGCTGCAGAGACAGTAGGGAGGCATGAGATAGCGTTCCGATTGACTCCGCCCCGGGGAGCCGAACAAAATCAGACGGGGGGATCGGCGCCGTAAACGAGCGCTATAATTAGACGGCTTTATCTCACGGCCTCAGCCTGAGAGCAGGCGGAGGAGAGAGAGAGAGAGAGAGAGAACTCGAGGGAGGGATGGAGGATGTGGAGTTTCACAGCTCGTGAATAGGAAGCAGGAAGTCATGTCTGTTCCATACAAACTGGGAGACAGAATAATAACAAATATGTCCTTTTATTTACACGGAGCCTTCTGATACACAGAAAGGAAGGAGAAAAGAAAGCCGGGAGTGAGAATCCAGATTCCCGAATCCAAAGTGTGTGATCTGACCCGATGCTAATCGCGCGCTCAGGCTAATTCTGTCCGACTCAGCAGTGTGTCCCTTCACGCTAGGGGTTAACAGCTAAAACGCCGCACTTGATCCGCTGCTGCACTTCAATCCGTTCTTTCAGTTCTGAAACATGGCACTTATTACACCCACGAACACACACACACACACACGCGCGCGCTGATTATTAACAGTCTATTTTGCTAATATATTCACATTACAAATCCAAAAGTGGCTAATTTTTTGTTGCCGCTCTTAATGACACGTTTCCTTCGATTGCAGGAAGCCGAAAAAGGGCTGTTTAAACATTTCCAATCCCGACGCAGGATAACGCGTCGGCGCAAATATTTAAACAGAGTATTAGTTTTCTGATGGAACGGAGCGTGTGTCGACCTAGCCAGGCTCCCAGACGCTTCGCAGCGAATAGAGACCAGATAAAGAATTCATAAAGCATTAAAGCGACTTATTGCCTTGCTGAGGAAAGGGCCAGGTTTTTGCAGGCGCTCAAGGGTGCCGGGCCTTCCATCAAAATCAGAACGATCCGAGCTCACGCCTCGAGCCTTTTCCATCTGATTGAATAAGCATAGCCGTATCCGACGCTCGAATAAGCGTAAAAACCTGCCCTTTAGCAAAGCACGAAGAAAACAAAAAAAAACGAGGTTTTTTTTTGGTTTTTCTTTTGTTCTTTTTTTTTTGCGTCAGGCCGTCTTGGTGGAATTTCTGACACGATCACGCGCACAATCCCAGGGATTTTACGACCGCGTCTACGAAACACGGACCGAATAGACGGAACGGTCGATACTTTCAGAGCAATTACATCGCCCTGGAGGCAAGCTGCACAACTCCATAAGAATCTTGCTTATCATTTATTGATTACTTCAAAGGAATGATGGAATTCAGAGCAGATGCGAGCGGTCTGAGTGGTTTTGGCCGCCGGGCTTTCATAAACATCGCACTACGGTACGTGCAAGCAGCAATGAGATCTTACTTCAAAGTCTGGCGAATCACGTAGACACAGGAGCATATCGTACACTAAACTGTCTCGTTGTGCAACGCACTTCTTTAAAGTGCATCGCTTTCTAAACAGAGAAAAAACATACAGTATAGCGGGACGCTCACGTGGCATTCATGGAAGGAGTCTCCGGTCTCAGTGTCTCAAGTCTTTCCAGCATTAGCAATTCTTCAGGATTTAAGGTTCTTGGTAACGTGACAGTTTCGGCTTGTAAACGTCAAGCGGCATTAAATGTAACCGTAAACGGATAAAAGGCGTGACGTGTCGTTATTATCTTAAACATCAGAATTAGATCGCCGCAGTACAAGAGGAATAAAACACTTCAGGACGTTACCATAGAAACGATCACGTGAGCGCACTACCGCCCGAGAAAACTAATCACCACCGTCTGACCAATCAGAATCCAGAATTCCGAACGCAGCAGTAGTGACACCGTTTATGTTTTCCAAATGGCATCAAGCATCTAATATATTTACCGTTGACGGTAAGAGTCACCACCTTCTCCCCGACTCCGACTCGAGGAACCACGGCTCGGCAGACGTATTTCCCAGCGTCCTCCTGTTTCACGGCCTTCAAGGTCAGCGTGTTCTCGTTGCTGAGCACCTGCATGGGAAGCAGACTGCGTAAACATCGACCCTTTAACTTTAACTTTAACGCTGTCTCTGTCTTACTTCGTTAGAAAATAAAAAAAATGGGCAGATGCTCCCAGTTCTCTAAATAGAACGTGCGAAATGCGCTAATGCGCGGTACACATGCTGCTGAATCTGTGATTGTACGGAGTAAATGATCATGCAGGGGGGGAAGGGGGGGGGGGTCGCGCATATGGGATTGCACATATTTCTAAACTTGTTAATTAGCTTTTTGGGAAGAGTTATGGCAGCTTTTTATAACAGTGCTAAAGTTTAATTAGGCTTAATTGTGTTGAGATGGAGTGAGCGTACCACGCCGTAGCCACGTTTCATCCACACGATGGTGAGCGAGGGATTTCCCATCCAGGCGCAGTTAAAGACGGCGTCCGAGCCCAAATCCACCTGCAGGGACTGAGGTTCGGCCGCGAGACGGGGCCCGACTGCACACGTTACAGCAACCAGTCACATACATCGCAGCGTTAAGTACGGCGATTTGCCAGATTGCTGGAGTAAAAGAGTAACTCACAGTAGACGTCGACGTTGCGGCTGATGTTGGTGCTCCCGAGCGCGTTGGTGACCTCGCAGGAAACCGGCTCGGTGAAGAACGAGTGATCCACGGCCACCTCGTACGTCTCGCCCACAGCATCCCGGATCACAGTGCCGCCTTTAGCCCATCTATTGTGAGACCGGAAAAAACCCCACATTAAGAACACATCAAAGATGCTTCTTTTCTTCCTTGCGCTTGTCTTTTATTCGTGCGCTCATGTGAACATCTGAAAGTGTCTAATGTACTGTAGGTATTTTCACAGTTTTCCCCCATTTGCCGCTTTTCCTTTTCTTCCCGTCAACAAAGCGCGAAGGGAATAATAGAGTCGCCATTATGAGATTCTTGCGCGCCGTCACCGCCATTCACACGCCCTTTGATGGAATATAAAAAAAAATTGAAAAAAGGCCTCGGCCAAGAGCTCGGTCTGAAAGGAGCGGGACGAAAGCGCGGCGTTTGTGTTTTCGAAGGCGAAACCAAATGCGCAGATAAGATGAAATAAAGTGGGGTTTTGATGATACTTCGATATGCAAAACCCTCTTTTTTTGAGCTTAAAAAAGATTTCAGCTGTAACATACGACATGCGAGTCTGGATGATGTTTCATGTTAGCGAACAAAGAGACGCTAAGAGCTTATGATAAGGGAACAATTAAAGAAATGAGGAAACCAGGAAAGCGCTATCCGCCCTCTTCCTCATACATAAGCTCCCAGACACTCGTGATTGGTTAGTGTGGCTGTTGACCAGACAGAGAGTGATGGCATCCCTCGCACCCAGACAGCACGGACAGTGTCGCATGCCTCGGCTCCACGGATGGCTGCGGAACCGCCGGGATGCGAACGTGCGATTTCCCAGCGAACACGTTTCCGTTTACAGACACGTGTTCCACGCACAGTAACCAGACGTGAGGCTATAAAATAGCACTTGATGCAGCGCGTTCTTAGTAGCTAATATTTCGTTCAACTGTGACAAAAAAACAAACAAAAACACACTTTCTATATAGGTGTGGTTTGGTGCTGAAGCAGATTCAGCCCTCACCCTGGCGGAGTGACATCAGGAGGACCTGCGCAATGAGCTGGCAATCGCCGGCGACTAAACTGGAAGAAATTTGGGAACATTTTCCTCACGGATTTGCATATACATTAAGCATTACCGTAGAGCATGAACGAGGACGGAGATCAGACGATCAGCCGTGGATCACAACCTTCATTTTGAGATCAAAGGAGCGACGATTTCGCTTCAGATCTTCTTAGCGAAATTCAATTTCCTCCCAATTTCCCTTGTTTAGGATATGACGGTAACCCTTTTCTGACAGCGCTGACGAAAAAGCAAAAATTATAAACGTCAGAACCGGATTACATGCGTCTTTGACATTTTAAATGCACTGCAGCTTCTCGTCTAATCAAATCCGACACGGTGTCACGGAACACGTTTCCTGACAGGCGATCAGGTCGCTCGAATCCCGCCAAACTACATACGTACGCCACGTTTCGACGTCTGCTCAAGTGACAGGAGTCGTGCTGGGAAGCGACGTGCCGAGTAAACACAGCTTCATTGTCTAAAGACAGCGTCGATCTGCAAACCTTCAAACTAGACAGGAGTGCAGAAGAGAAGCAATCATTGTGCTCTGTAAGAGACTGATGCCCCCTGTTGCTTTTTTTTTCCTGCAATGGGGAAGAAACACGCCGGGTGGCACATGCTATCTCCCCGAGGCTCCGCATGCCAAAATAAGCCCTCGGATGAGGCGAGGCGAGGCGAGGCGAGACCATCCACCGCACGTGTTAAACCCTGTTCGCGTCAGCCTTTGATTTTTTCCCCCATTTGATGACAAACAAGCGACGATGAAATTCACCTCACAACGAATTCTGTTGGGGGAAAAAAAACAACCCTGGAGAGACGTGAAACAAGCCTCATTTACACGCCGCAAAGCGCTCAGAAAGAAGGGAAAAAAGGATTTACGTGACTAAATGTCACGCGCCATAAAAACACACTTATAAAATATTACTTATGAAAATATGAAGATGAGACCTGAGGGCAGACGCGCAGCCTTTCGCCAGGTTTGAATTTATTTATACTTTTCTTTTTAAGAGACAGAGACGTACAAACTCTTGCCATTATTTATAAACCTTTCAATTTTTTTTCTTTTTATATGTTTAAAACATAGTTTTTATTCAACAGGAAATTAAGTCAAACTTATAGGAGATTTGTTTTTGCTTTGGAAATGTTGGTTTAATAATTTACAAATTATTTGAAAGTTTCCAAAAATGATACGTTTCGTTTGAATTGCATTCTTTATGCGCGCGTAATTCAATACATTTATTTTTATTCTTATTATCACATTGCTCATTAGTATAACGAGCCCTCAACAATTATTGGCACCCTTTGTAAAGAGTAGAAAAGAAAAAAAATCCACCTTTTGGTGAAGTAGCTTCATCTCGCACTGAAAAAATGAGATGGATCCATCCGTCTGCCATCCCTAGAAAGTACTGTGTTGTCCAAATCCACACAAAAATGGTGAGCTGACCACAGAATCAGTCTCCTGCCATGACCATCTCAGTCCCCCGACCTGAACCCTCGAGCTGAAGGGGAGAGGGCCCGAGGACCCTGGATGATCTGGAGAGATTCCTTAAAGAAGAATGGCCTCAGACACCCTGCTCTGTGTTCTCCAACCTCATAAAATGTTACAGGAGAAAACTCAGTGCTGCTTTATTGGCAAAGGGAGGTTGTACAAAGTATGCGTAATGCATAAATGTATAAATGCAGGGGTGCCGATAATTGTGGCGCATGTGGATGAGGGATATGTTTTTCTCTGAATAAATGTATTTTATTTAAAGGTTGGATATTTTTTCTCATTTTTCAGTGAGAGATGAGGTTATATCACCAAAAAGTGGATTTTTTCTATCCTTTTTACTAATCTTTACAAGCGGTGCCAAAAATTATGGAGGGCTCTGTATTTAATAATACAATATAGTTTAATATTTGGAGCCGAGCAGAATAAATATTCTGTCGTAATTGAGTATTGTGGTAATATTTTAATTGAATAAAATTTCACTTAAATTCTCATATCTCCCTTCTTCCTTTTATTATTATTTCATCCTGCATTAAATTTAATAGTGTTTTAATATATCATATAGAATAAAATAATAATTGACCCAAAAGCAGAACAAAGCGAATCCGCGCGGCCGAGTGTCATTCCCGCTTCCCCTGGCGGCCGGTTAGGATCTCCGCTCGCTGATCCTCTCCATTTGCTTCGGATTCTACCTTTTGTTCCTGTGTATTGAATCCGGCGCATTGTTGGGAGAGAGCTTTCATTTTCCTGCTATGATTGAGACCAAGGTTAAACCTCTGAGAGATGACTTTCTGTGCTGGAGAGAAAGAAATTCTGAGCACTTCAACTCAATTTCACACACAGCTGAGCGGTCTGTCTGTCTGTCTGCCTCTCTGTCTGTCTGCCTGCCTCTCTGTCTGTCTGCCTCTCTCTCTGTCGGCCTGTCTGTCTCTCTGTCGGCCTGTCTGTCTGCCTCTCTCTCTGTCTGTCTGCCTCTCTCTCTGTCTGTCTGCCTTTCTGTCTCTCTGTCTGTCTGCCTTTGTCTCTCTGTCTGTCTGCCTTTCTGTCTGCCTTTCTGTCTCTCTGTCTGTCTGCCTTTCTGTCTGCCTTTCTGTCCCTCTGTCTGTCTGCCTGCCTGTCTCTCTGTCTGTCTGCCTGCCTGCCTCTCTGTCTGCCTGCCTGTCTCTCTGTCTGCCTGCCTGTCCCTCTGTCTGCCTGCCTGTCCCTCTGTCTGCATTGCCTGTCCCTCTGTCTGCATTGCCTGTCTCTCTGTCTGCATTGCCTGTCTCTCTGTCTGCATTGCCTGTCTCTCTGTCTGCATTGCCTGTCTCTCTGTCTGTGGTTCGAAGATTTACGTGAGCAAAAAAAAAAAAAAAAAAACCTAGCATGAATATCATATTGGTTGGTGAATGAAATCCTTCCTCCTTCCTTGTTTTTGCTCTTCCGCTCTCTGAATCCACTTCGAAATGCGCACACGATGTCCCAGAAGCGTTTCTCCCTCCATCAATAATTTATTTTGTCTAATAATTTATTTTGTCTCTTTCTCTGCCATAATTAAAAGGAGGGAGTCGGTTTATTATATTATTAAAGCTGTGTTTATGCAGGACGTGAATTATTCCGTTACGAGGGAGCTGAACGACGGATACATGATGTTACATCAATCCTCTACTACACAACACAAGTCATTCATTCATTCATTCAGTTTAGAATTATTTAACCAGCAGATGTATTTATCTAAATATAAGTGAGCAGCATCACTGGCGGGGATGTTTCTTCTTGTAAACTGTACGTCTGAAATATTGCCTTAAAACATACGTCAATCAGGAAGGAAGCTGGTGAAGAAAACGTTATTTCAGACGTTTGACCTTGCTGTGACCTTCATCCTGTTTGGATTAATTTCAAAATCTAACCGGTTCATAATCTGTCGGTTTCGTTGTCAATCCTACGATCACTCAACCACTCACTCTGAAGATAAGGAGAATCTCAGGCAGACGCAAGTTAAGATAACCCGTTTTTGAAGCGATTTTCTCTCTTGATATACTATAAAAAGTGTGACCAGATGTCTTCTCATGATTTGTTGTTACATTATTGGGATTTTGTGCGCAGTGTGATTTAGCAGGAGTCTAACGTGTGGGCTGATGAGGCGTGACGTCACACGACTAGCAACGCTAAACTAATATCCGTAAACAAAAAGACGACGGGGCGGAGTCGGGACCAGAAACCAAACAAAAACATGTTTTGCAAGATTGCATTTTCTCTGACTGACATGGATTTGGAGGACGGAAAGGACGCTAAATCGACAAGTCCTGGTTCCTTGATGTCTTATTTTAAACAGCCTGCATTTAAATCACGTATGAGATTTTTTTTTTTTTTTTTACTTTATAGCATACGTTCACATCTCAGCATCATGAAAACATAAACATATTTTTCCAAAACAGCATAGAAATGTTTTTTTAATGAACTTTCACACATTCTGGTAAATAACCAGCCGGTTTAACTATGAAGTGGTCAGTTTGTGGAAAGATCATGTTTTAATTGCTAGCTAAGTCTGATTTTCTGACACGGCGAACGTCACGCATCGATCGAGTCACACGGAGAAGCAAACATAAGCCCGATATGTTCGATAAACGCTCCGAATACCGGCCGCGATATTAGAGAAAGTAACGGACGGATTTGTCGTTCTGGAATGCTGATAAAGTAAAACAATTTTCTTTAAATGAGAAAAGCAAAAAAAATGGAATATTAAATTCAGCACCAGGGTTATCTTGTATGTTCCTCTCACAGTCCAAAGATGTCCAGATTGGGTTACGTGACTACCCTAAATCGCTGTGAAAGGCTGATCGTCTCCGTGTTAGCCCTGTTAAAGGGAAAGCGGTGGAGATAATGGATGGACGGATAGTCTTGTAGATCGAGTCTAAAACTAATAATGTTGACCCCATTCTCCAGGAATGTCTTCATTTGGGGCAAGAGTGAAATTACGGACAAAAAAAGTGGAAGCCATTGGGAGACGTGCGGTACTCTCTCACCTGTACTGAGTGACAGGCGGATTGGCCTTGGCCGAGCAGTGAAACCTGACAGGATTTCCTTCCAGAATCGGCTGCGGCTCCACAGAGAGGTTCACCAGAGGAAGATCTGCGGAAGGCAGAGGAAGCAGTCAGCTTTAAACACACGCACACACACACACGCGCACACACACACACACACACACACACACACAGTGAGTCCAACACTGCGATGGCGGCTCTCGCTAATAAAACATTAATCAGAAATGTTCTTCAGAGGCAAAAGAACAAATGATGCAAAATAAATAAATAAATAAATAAGAAAATCGCCATGCCCGGTAATAAATTTTCCATTTAACGCGAGCGACTTTGCATTATGATTACTGTGACTTGTGGCTCGTCTGCTAATTGCTGAATTAGAATTAAAAACCTTTTTTTAAAGCACTCATGATTAAAGAGAGTGCTTGCTGAAGGTAATACAGTGATTATGCGAACACCGACAACATTTCACGCGAAGCCAGGAAGAGTTTAGCGGCCAGGCTTTTTAATCGATGCGTTCTTTCATTCGCTTTCGGGGACGAATAAAGCAGACAATACGCTAATTAGCGTCGGTTTGGACTCGGAATTGTCTAAAAACGCGACAGGAGAGGATACGTCTCCGTAGCGCCCGTATCAAACGCCGCGTATCAGAAGCGTTATAATATGAAACGTGTTATAATATAATCAGTGTCATTAGCTAATTACCAAAGTCTTTGTGGGCGGAATTTTCCAGATTTAAGGAATTATTTTATTCTCAGCTCCTTCCCGAGTGAACACGGAGGTGTATGAACAGTGAAAACACAAAAGAGTTATTTTATGACCACTAGATTAATTAAATAGGTTTTTATTAGTAAGTTTAGAGAAAGGCTCCATGTCATGCTGCTATAGGAAATGAATCAACGGTATGATGGCGTGATGGACCAGACGTCAAATAGTTTCCAATAACACGACATTCTGAAGTGGTTTATTCCTCTTATACAACAGCGACGTACAAACAATTACTTTTTTTTTTTTTCCAAATTAAAAACTTTTTTTTTATCCATTTATAGTAACATTTTATGTCACTTCCTGTTCTCAATTACATTATAGAAAACCACATAAACAGCTGATCCCTGAACAGCCTCTGTTTTAAATAAAGTTAAGAAGACAAAAATATAAGACGCAGCTTGTCATGTTATGAAAAAGAAAGGAAAAGAATAAAAAAAACAATCCATAATCTCTGTCCTGAAGATTTATAAAAAAAATCACAGCACTGACACTGGAGACTCCTTCCACAAGTCTCCTTACTTCACCATATTAACAGAAGCACGTTTTTTTTAACTGTTTATTATTAGTGTTGCTATAAATGATCTGCTACTATAGCAACAATAAGATAACATGTTAATCTAAACCTGCGAATTGCAGAGGCGCTGTTATAGAGAATTAATCAACACCTTCTGACCAATCAGAGCCCAGGATCGTAGTACACCGAGTTTGTTTTTCCTAAAGATCTGAAAGAAAAAAGAAAATTCAAAATGGGGCCTTGGAAAAAGCTTCTCTAAAACAGCATAAACTTTTGAAACATTTGCACTTGAAGGAAACTATTTGGCATTTCGTGTCTGTGGGTATTTTCAACGAAAAAAAAAAAGAAAAGAAAACAAATTGATTGGCGAGAAATGCACCAGACAGAACACACACGTAAAAGTGTCTAAACATGCTCGTGGCAGGGGAGGCTTTTAAAAATGACCTCCAACTGGAAGACAAGCATCTTCGGGTGAATAGGAATCCTGAAATTGATTAAAATGTGCTTTTTTGGTGAAAAGGTTTTGTGTCGTGGCCGTCTCGACTGGAAACACTACAGACGTACGGCGTACTGCAGAAAAAAAGAGTCCCGACTATACCGTCACGAGTCTCTTAAAAATGATGCTGGTGCGTAATTTACGACTTTAACCAGCGCAGTCTGGGCTCTGGCGGATAACGAGGTCTTACAAACCTCAAGCTGTAGGCAAATCGCAGGTTCGTTTGAATAGCTTATCTTATCGTTGCTATAGTAACGGCTCATTCACAGCAACACTTCTAATAAACAGAATATGATGTGGTGAAGTAAGAAGAGAAAAACAATAAATCTCAATTACGCCACGAGGAGTCATTAAAGAAACCGTTGCGTAATTTACGTCTTTAACCAGCGCTCGTTCAGAAAACAAGGTTTTACATATTGTTGAGTGAGCTTAATATTTGGATATTTGTCTTTCTATGAGCATGTTTCTTTAAGATTCTAACCTCATAACTGCTGTATTCATAGCTGCGGGTTTTAGACGAGCGTCGTGGCGGTGCTCACACTCTGAAAGTTTCTGAAACCTCGTCGTCGGACGTCGCACTTGATCTCACATTAGAACGCGCGCTGGAAGGCTGCTGATCTCGAGTAATGACCAACGAATTCTTTTCCTTTGTTATTTGTGATTTTGCTCTCGTTTATGGTAACAAAATCAGGCCCAGAATCGTACAGTGCGATGTGAGCTTGGCTTCCGAGGCATTTAGGCTCGGTGCCTGAACCGTTATTATCGCCTTCTTTTAATTTCCACCTATAAACAGAGATAAAAATCCATCAGAAGCGCTTTGTAGTGAAAATTACGGAAGCGTACTGCTGCCAAGCCAGAAAAAAAAAAAACGACCTCTTATCTCGTTCAGGCATTTTTCCTGAAAGCAAAGCGGACATGTCCATCACGTCTCGAAGGTCCAAACGTGATTGAAAACAGCAGCCTGTAAAAACGCTGGCCGCCCGTAAGCTTCGAGTCCTCGTCAGCAATCACGTCACGTCGGGGAGAGAAAACACGTTTGTACCTGAGACAGATGTTACATTTATAACGCCTTATGGTGATGACTGAAGCGACAGCTGCCGAGTAACAGAACGCACAAACAAAGGAAAAGGAAATAATATCAAATAAAATACATTAAAGCAAATATTCCATTGATGAATAAAATCTAGCAATCATGTGCAAAAGTTTGGACACCCCTTCTAATTCAATTATTTGTCTTTATTTGTATGACTTTAAAAGAGACTGGATAATGATGGACTGTTGTTTCTCTTTACTTAGTTGAGAGGTTGTTGACATAAAAGG
>JAQMYM010000009.1:1889880-1919112 GCA_030014255.1 Parauchenoglanis ngamensis | reverse complement strand
GCCTCCCATCCCGCATCGCAAAATATGTCTTCCTCGCCTCATCCTGTGTGGAATTTAACAAGGCTGTCAGCACGTTTACCAGCTTATTTACTCTCTCAACCTCTGCTAGCAAAGACCATATAACAACGCCGGACAAATACGTGGAGGCGTCTCGGTGATTCATCGTCGCAATATAGAGCGCAAACCCGTGGAATAAAGTCGCTCTGATGTTCCTTGATTCTTCTCCCTCCAGCAAACGACAGGGAGACGAACAATCGAATTATTACGTGCATAGAAAAGAGGTGACAAATACACAAAGACTCAAAAGAGTCACAGAGGAAAATGGAAAGATTTTGATAAAGGAAACAAACAAAGCAGAATTTTTTTGTATAAAAGAGGAACATTTGTCGAGAAATGTATGACGACCTCAAAGCACACTCCAGATCCGGGTTTTTGTTCAGCAGGATTACAAAGCAAATCCTCACACAGCTGTTTTCAGCGCCTCCCGTTATTGGACTTGACTCTCAGATTTTAATAGTCTTTGCTGCATGGCTGGTATCGCTAGTTTTATTTGTGTTGCATGTCAATTCAGAGGACGTTTATCCCACACCGTAATCAGCCGAGATGCACTCCGAATGATTCAGACGGAGCGCCGATTGCACCGGGCAGACCCTACATCTCCTGCTCCTCCGTTATTATTTTCTCCTGACTTATTTATGGACTAATCGGTCCGGGCTGGGATCAAATTACACAACCGCAAATACACGGACGGAGAGGATCCAGCGGGCAGCGCCGACTGAGCAGGCAGTCGGGGACTGTAATAGCGTGCTGACAGGAAAACGAAAGACGGTGTACCTGCTTACTTCAGAGCGACTTTCCGTAGAGAACGTGGACGAGCTTAATTTTCATCGGAAAAACATCGTGAGCACAAATGCACGCCCTGGTTCCTGGACTTCGAGAGGAGCTTTATCATTGTTAAATTTTTAACAATGACATTAAACAACAACGTTTGCCATACAGTGATCAGAGTCATTGATACGGTGAGATTTTGTGCAAGACGAATTTTGTTTATGGAAGGAGTCTCCAGTATCAGGACAGAGGCGTTTACGCTTTATTCGTTTCATAGATGTTCCGCAAGATAACTATAAACGGATAAATGTTTTCCAAATTGCCTCAGTAGGCTATAAGAGGAATAAAATGGTTATGGGTGTGATTCCGCTTCACCACGCCACCCCGTCACTGATTATTCTCTTATAACAGCACGACATCGAGCGTTTCATTCTTTACGTATAAAATGTCCGCCTCGGCAACCTTGTAGGACATGATGTTCCCATGCTTCTATTCATTCCCATCATTACAAGATTTGCCTGAAAAGCTTTCCACATTTACCAAATTCCTAATGAAAGTAAGTCGGAAAAAAAACCCAGCGCCGGCAGGAAGAACAGCTACAGCGACGTGTCCGATAACCGCCTGATTTAATTGTCAGCGGGGACGGTGACATCATCTCATTGCCGGCGTTTTCGGCACACGGTCTGAGGAACTGAAAAGGCGGAGAAGCACTGCTGTCAACGCTGGCGCTTTTTTCCTGACACTTAAGCAGTTAACACGATCCCTTCAGGAACTCAGCAGCAATCAGAGAGCTGCAGAGGAAGATGCCAGGAAATCCAATACAGCGCTGCCTCTCTGGCTACGCTAAGGACATCAAGTTGTGATTGTGGATCATGGAGAGCGCCACGGGGTCCGCAGAGAGTGAAATCTTTATCAAAGCCCTTCCATTTTCATCTTAAAAAAAAAAACCCAAAAAAACAAAGTGTCTCGTTTCTGCACTTGCGAGGCCGCCGGCACGGTCACGCCGCGGATAAAAGGCTCGGGTGGAGGATGTGGGCTCTGGAAGATGTGTCGGATCACACAAACAAGTCCCGCACTTATGTTTCTCCAGCCACAATGCTCACATTGTGCTGCCAGCAGATGCTAAATAAACCAGGCCCTTTGTCTGTAACACAAGTATTTGGAAAGGGGGGAAAAATGCATCCCAGGAGGCTTGTGGAGATGCAGAGCATTGAGTCAGGCGCACCTGATAGCTTTTCCTAATGCATTTAAGTGCCTGGGTTGCATGCAGGACTTTTTAAACAGCTACCAGTTACCACAATGGATCATAAAGCAGGAATGCATGCGATGCTCTTTAATGTTTATGCCTTGGTATCTCACTCGAATGCAATAAAATAAAAGAGTACGGAATAGGAAGAGAGCAGGGAGCAGGCCTTATCTGCCATAACACGGCGACAGATGAGGATTCCGGAGAGTTCCGCAGGAACGGCGAACGCGTCGTGACAGGGGACGTCTTATTGCTTCGGAGATCCGTGCAGTCGGCTGGGTCTCCTTTCACACCCTGATTGACCCATCTTCCTTCTCCGTGCCACTCGTCACGGGTTTAATTCTCTTTGTTTTTCATCGCTAATAATAAAAAAGAATATGCATCATCGTTATCATCTTCATTTACCCAGCACGTTATCCTGTAATCCGGAGGGTCCGTGATCAAGCGCATCTTTAATGAACTACGTGCCAGTAACAGGCTCAGATAAACATTTATGTGTATGTTTATGCAAAGAAATAGAGCTTCTTATTGCTCTCTAAACCATCTCGACCCAGACACTTCATTTAAACAGTCACAAGAAAGAGTCACGTGGTACAAAAAAACATGAAAACAAATGTTTGGCATCAAACGAAGCACTTCACAAAAGTTTCCTCGCTTTTTGACCTTTGCAGTTTTCAACCAATCATACGTTTTTATTCTTCACTCCCTGTATACACCACTACAACGTCTGTTCATTCAGCAACGGGTTTAAAAGACCCGAGAGCCGTGAAAGGAACGGCCGAGTGTGCACGTCATGAGATATGCAGCATTCTTTACGTTGCCTTGAACACTATTCCAGCGTTTAAATGGTGAAAGGCGTCTTCTACACGCTGCCGCCGAGAGACGTATTGAAGGCGGACTGGAGTGGTTCAGAAGATCAGCAAGATATCACGTAAAGTTTCACAGTACAGCTGTAAGGGAATATCTGTCTTTGTAGATGTTTTGAAAGAAATACGGCAAAAAATGTTCCATACAATTAAAAGGCGTTGTTTGTTATACTGTACGCAGCTTTTCATTTTCGACTCCGTGCGTTCGAGCCACAAAGTGGGGGGAAAAAACACGGGTGGCTCGGAGTCCGTCTCCTGACAGCAACAAGCTGACTGTGCTGAGTGACACAGTGAAGCGAATATATCTGTATGTTGACTGATCTAAAGCTAACGCGCATGTTCCCTGTTGATGCTGCGAGTGGCCATTTTGATATCACGTCACTTGCCGAACTCGTGGTTTAGCCGAGCGAGTCGTTCTTCCGACTCCGGGACGTTTTTGCGTGACAAAAAAATAACAAAGGGAACGGATCAGGTGAGCCATGACATATGAATTATTTAAAGCGTACGCAGGTTAATCAGAAACATATCAAATGTATGATGTTAAGATCCGGTTCAGACAGAAAGGAAGTCGTTAGCGGCGTGGACGTACAGGAGCTACAACAAGGATGGCGTATTTCTGCGTGCAGGACATCAGCAACTCAAAATTTTCACCAACTTTCCGAGTTGAACGTGAATTTTCCCAGTCAGGAATTCATTTTTCCAATTATTCCTTAGTTCCTATGTCGGAAATTCTAAAGTACGACTCTAATGCAGCTTTGTTTACTTGGTAAATACGGAATTACCCAGTCAGAATGACCGATTTACTTAATTATGGTATGAAATATGCTAAATGATGACGAAACATATTCCGAAATTCATTTATCAGCTTCATCTCACTGTTCCATTTAGTGTAAATCCCAGTTGGGCCATTAGCTTAGCTACAGCTATATACTCGAGCTCTTCGAGACCCAGGGAATCGAGCCAATGCTAACTCATTCTAACAAAATGCCAACTTAAGCTGTTAAGAAACTGAACCAGGAGCAAGAAAACTCTTTTGAACAGTTATCACTTTTGCTACCCTAAATTTGTGTCCTCGCTTTATTGATTCTGCTAGCTAGCTAGCGCTCTAGCTAGCAAGCTAGTCAGCACACTAGCTGCAAGTTAGAAAGCTGGACTTGACTCTGTGTCAAGCACAAAACATGCATGAAGAGTCAGAAGTGAGGACTGTAATTCAGGAATTCTGTTTCCTGTTTGTGAGGTGAATTTATAAACGGTTTAAATATAGAGAGTACTGTATATAGCAGCAAAAACATTAAGAGCTAAGTGCTAAAGGAAACAGGAAGTAGATGAAAAGCTGTAAAATATCACTATTTTGTGCACTTTGTGATCACTGGTTCATATTTTAATCCCAGAATGAAAGACAGGTTTGGCTTTTAATTTGATTTTGCACCAATAAGACAACGGTTTGGAGAAACGAGGCAGTGAAACGCCAGAACGAAAATGTATGTGTGTGTCTTATACATGGGAGAAATTAAAACAAAATGATCTGATCAGATGCGTACATCAAGAACTGACTGCAAATTAGTTTCACAATAAAAATTTTTTTTTTTTTAAAGTGCGGAAGTGTTTTTGCAAGATTGTTACAGAGTCTGCCTAGTGAGTTATATATTTGGATTGCGTACTTATTAGTAAAAATAAAATAAAATCATGTGAACATACATAAAGAAGTTCTGTTAAATCCAGCTGTCGTGCTCCGACCTGCACAAACACAAGCCGTGGGCTGTAAATGACATTCAGAGTGAAGCGCTCATTTGGGTCCCATCACAAACACTCTCCATCTCAAGACCGGAAAGAAGGGAAATCTAACCTCGCCTGTTAGCCTGAACGTCTCTGCGCGCGCACGCTCGTAAAAGTCGCGATAAAAGCGCTCTCTGGAGATTTGCTCTAGAGCTCCTGTGCGGCTGTGAGCGGCTGTGAAATAAAAGCTTTATTGCACGTGTCAGATTCAAATTAGGACTTTCCACTGTGTTCCAGCTTAATTGGGTTTGCTCAGCTGCGTATCGCTTCTCCTATAGCACACACTGAGCCCGGGCAACAAAAATCAACAAATAGCACGTAAAGCGCCGCTGAGAGGAAAAAGCAATCGCAGTTGTAGTTTAAAATAAGACAATTAGCGGGATGTTGACTTCTGTGGTGTCAAGAATAAGCCATGAACCCCTAACGAGAGAATAATTCTAATGGATTCTAATTCGAGATACTTTCATTCAGGAAGTCCATTATTTCACTCATCAGAAAGGAACAACGGACGCACAATGTGTGTGTTACTGATGCAAACCATTTTACAACTGTTACAACTGGATTATCAGCTGAAATCTGTAGATTTTACACAAATCTTAACCTATGATGCATCTAAAGCTGATGAAAATCAGGATCTGGGTTTAGACTTGATCTGAGTTCAAAGAAAATCACTTTTTTTTTTTTATTTTGTCACAAAAGCGTATTGTTTTTCTACATCTCCATTTCATTTGCTCGAAGTGTTCTTCTGGATTCCTCTGGAATCAACTGCTTGTGTGTGTGTGTGTGTGTACATCCACTAAAAGTAATGATTTCATTTGACTCACTCTTATGAATCTAATCCTAATGCAGACCTGACCTGATGAATGTTTAAGCCCGATACAGTCTAGATGTGGATCTGATGTTACCTCCGAAAAAAAAAAAAAAAAAAGCCACACTTCACTTCTCAAAAAGGAAAGTTATAAATAACATCAAGCAAACCTGTTTGTGATACTGACAGTCATACCACTTTGGATCTCATTCTTGTGCTCTTTCATCCTGAGTATAGATTTATCCTGATCATGAGCAGGAGGATCCGGAGCATATCCCGGGAACACCGGCGGGAGAATTCAATCCGGATGGGCACCATGCACACACTTACACACACCTAGGGGCGATTTAGCATAACCGAGTCTGTCTATCTGGATGTTTTTGGGAGGTTGGAGGAAGCAGGCATGGAGAGAAGATGCATGGGCAGCAACCCGAGCTCAGGATCGAACCCAGGACTCTGGAGATGAGGCAGCAGTGATGCATAAATCGAAACATGATATGGATCTGATGCACAAACTACATTATGAACAACATTTAAGCTTGACAGAGCCTGGATGTGGGTAAGCATGAAAAATATTTGCTCTCCCATGGATTTGAACTTGGGCCCGATGGACATTCAAGCATAATGTGGATGAATGTGTGATATGAATATATATGTATGCACTGATGTTTCCTGAAGAAAAGAAAAAAAAAAGCCCACGTCAATTCAGACCACTGCTGGAATTCTGCACCATTTAACCCTCACTGCAAACAAGCTCGAGAACTCTTTTGATCGTTTTCACTCCCAGAGACTTTGACACGGAGATGATGAGCAGGGAAAGCGCTCGCGCTCAGGCGCAAAACACATCGACCAAACAAACCCATCCAAAAACCAGCAAGCAAAACAAAACTAAACAAAACATTACAAAAAGCACACACACATTAGAGCTATGGATCAGATGCTGGAGGAAGAATGAAGTGTCCGTGCACTCACCGAGACCTGAGAGGAGGAGGACAAGCAGAATGCACGCGAATGGAGAGAACATCTCTTCTATCTGGAGATGAAGCGCGAGCAGACGCCGACTCGCGAGCTCGGAGTTGAGTTTCCGCTGCTTTCTCAGAAATAAATTAATAAAATAAACAAACGTCCCGTATCACGTCTGCGTGTGCGTTCTCTTCTTCCAATGAAAAAAAAAATCACGCGTTTTTGGGGAGGTTGTGCGGGGCGTGTTGTGCGGGTCTGCGAGTCGCGCGGTGTGTCAAGCAGCCACGATGCGCCCCACGCGCTCCGCCACTCTGTCGCTCCTTCAGCTCGCGCGCTCCGGCGGACGATGCACTGTGCACGGCGGAGTGGAGCAGAAGACGCGAGCGGTGAGCGCGCGCGCGCGCGCGCGAGCGGTGAAGTAGCGCTTTAATTGAGGCGCACGCGGTGGAGAGGTGGCGTTTAGCGGACGCGCGCAAATGCAGGATAGGCAGGAAGGAGAGCGGGCGTGCGCGCGCGCGCGCGGCGAGCTACACTTAAAGTTGATGCGCGAGAGTTGGGGCGCAGGGAGGAAGGAGGGAGAGAGAGAGAGAGAGAGAGAGCGCGTGCGCACGCTTCCCCCAAAACCCCCCTGTTTTATGCTCTTTTTCCTCAGAATGAATAGTTAAAATGCCACTAAAGCACACACCAACACCCTGCAACTGCAGCTGACATGATCCTTACGTAGAGATGAAAGAGGAGGGAGGGTTTATATTTTTAGCTAGTTATCAAAACGTCTCTCAAGTGTCCCATCAGCACCTTCATCCCCAGCCTCATCCTTTCCACCCTTTCATTCACTTTTCCCCAAGCTGTTTGCTAATGATTCCCGAATGCTTCCTACTATTCGGTTCACCTAAAAGAGCCGACTCAAAGATTCGAGTCGAAGAACCGACTCAATGAGCCGAGTAATTACGACACATGACATGCCAAAAAGATGCCAAAAACGTCCAGTGATCATTATTATTTATTCCCTTTGAAATAAATTTGAGTAAATAGTAATTTTATACAGCCGGTGTGTAGGTTGTGCAAACGCACGTGCTGCTAATTTACACCTGCTTTCACACCTGGAGAAAATGATATAACTGTGGCACAGAGTTTAGTAAATTGAAGGGAAAATGTAATCAGCTGCATTTTCAGCACCTCTTCTACAATGTCGTTTTTTTTCTTCTTTTAAATACATATTTATGATCCAGACTAACGCTTTCCATGTCTTCATGTATGAGCTTGTCCCCCCCCAGTTGTGTGTGAAACATCTGGAGGCTCTTCCTTCAACAGGTATTCTACTGGATGACCAAGAAATTAACATTGATCAATAAGTAGATTGCATTTATTTTTGAATAAAACATATCAGTGAAATTTATAAGTTAATATTAAATGTATGGACAAATCAAGCTGATGGGATTTTCCTTTTTAGTTTCAAACAAAAATATTTGAATATTGTTTTAATAGTGCATGGATTAAATATTTGGTGCTGGTATTTTATGGTTCATAGCTGATTAAATGAAACAGCTCTGTGTCATTGACTTTATACTGCTAAAGGAATAACACTCTTGCAGCATGCTGTTATTGGAAAACAATCAACAATAGCTTGGTGTGATGAAGCAGAGTCACTGTTACCACACTGAAGTCGATTATTTTCCTATAACTGCATGTCCTGACATGTTGTATTCCTCTTACATCATGGCAATTTGCCAGTGTTTACCATTTTTGCCTCACATTATAGCAGCTATAAACATTCAATTGCCTGAATTTTTTCTCTTTCTTGAAGCTAATCTTGAAGTTAGTCGGCTGTCGGAAACGTCAATAAATGTTAAATAAATGTCTCCTTACAGAAAACTTTTTTTTTTATTTTTGGTAAAAAAAAAAAAGTCCCTGTGTACTTTGTTACTATAGAAACGAGCGCAATAACAAGTATAAACCTGTGACTGTATAAAACTGCTGTTATAGAAAACTAATCAACACCTTCCGACCAATCAGGATCCAGAGTTCATCAGCGCTGTGTTATAACTGCTTGAAACGTATCATACTGGAATAATGTTTCATCATTTTTTCATACAACAAGCAGATTTTTTAGAAGTTAAACTCACTCTGACACTGATCGGGAATTAAAAACGGCATCCTAAAACACTTTTGCATTTCTAAAGCAAGAGCCGGGCACTCGGATGACTCGAGATGACTTCTCAGCGTTCATAAATATGCATTTCGCTCGGCCACAGGGCGTACGTGGAACAATATCAGTCGAAATTCCCTCTGAATAAAGAACCCTCCAGAGTGAGCAGCTTGTTCTGTTAAATCCTCACATTCGACGAACGGCGGAGTGAAGTCTGCGGAGAGTTGCTCGCAAGCCAGCAAGAGGACGGGGTGAAAAACGATGCGAAGCTGCTCAGATACCAACCGTGGAAGCGTTTTCTCTTTGCACATCGGCTAATTTATGCGAACAGCTCGTAGACTTTCACCTCTCAGAAAGAAACCACGATATTCTTTATATAAGCTGAAATATCTCGAGGTGAAATGAGGTGTGTAAAAAAAAATGGCCCAGAATCTGAATCTACAGGAAATAAATGCATTACAGTAAACAGAAACCACCAAATATTGTACAGTTGAAATAGTTTGCTGCGTTAAAGCAATCATGGCCAAAAGACAAACAAACTGTAAGACAATCTGTCATAATCACAAACCTGATCTTTAATTATTAAGGCGTCTCAGTCAGGTGATATTAAATATTGCATCATCCTCTAGAAGACTCTCCAATATTTGATTCCTTTCATGTGAGAATAAAATTGAAACTCTTCAACCTCTCCTATGGTTACATGTCTACACTATCCATCATCTACGTATATTTACTTAACGCTTCACTGTGCGTTAAAATCTGATACGAATTGTCCAGACGATTTCTTGATAAATTACGCGAAACGGAGATTTCGGAATCTTTGCATGAATTCGATGAGTATCAGATTGTCCTGTTTGCGCTTGTTATGATGCTCCTCCTCAATCATCAGGCTCATATTTGTTTATAAAACTCAACAGGACGCGCGGTTAAAGGAAAAGGATCAACGAAGAAACACCGCAGAACGGTTTTATCCCTCTTCTACCATTACGTGAACAAATATCACACTTTTTATCCACTTATAGCTACATTAATTAGCGTGTTAGTTCCTGTTTTCGCTTACGTTATAGCAGCTGCAAACCCTCGCCGGCCTCTCTCTCTCTCTCTCTCTCTCTCTCTCTGTCTCTCTCTCTCTCTCTCTCTCTCTCTCTCTCTCTGTCTCTGTCTCTCTCTCTCTCTCTCTCTTGAAGTTGAGAGAGAAGCATTGTCGAATTCTCCTTTCTGATTGGTCAGGAGGTTTTGATTTCTTTTCTATAACAGCAGCTGCAAATCCCAGCTTTATGTCCAAGCACTCGTACTAATACCTCATCGTTTCTATAATAACCGCTCGTTTTCAGGGACTTGCAAAGAGCCTGATGGAGGTGTTTATTTAACATTTATAACCTGGATAAAAATGTGTCCATTTTTAATAACGAGAACAAAAATGAATTGTTGGCAAGTTGTTGTGGTGTGACAGGGATAAATCACATCAGGATGTGCAGTTCTGTACAATGAATCAACCTCAGGGGTAACAGTGACGCAACATAGAGTACTTTAATAGCTATTTCTCTCAATCCAGCATGTAATATTCTCTCTGCGGCGTTGTTGTATGAGCGTCTCCTCTCTGTCTTACTTGAGAAAACTTGAGCGGATCGTTCCTGAAGGAGGAGGAGGATGAGGAGGAGAATACAGCGCTGAGTGACACTTCAATTAACCACCTTATCCTCACCCTCGTGAGCTTCGTAGGCACAAGGCAGGTCATTAAAATATCTTTAGACCATGCAACATTTACTCAAGGCCAGTGATTAAGAATCCGCACGCTGACGGCTGACCAAGGACTTCCAGCGCTCTCGGAAGAAATAAAGCAATCTCGGTGTAATTGCGAAAGGCCAGACGATGCCGTGTGGCGGAGAACCACGGAGTGATGTATTGCCTGTGGTCTGTTTCAAAACAGATCATAAGTCCAAACTTCCTGTCTTTTTTTTTTTTTACTTCTTGGCACTGACAGCTTTCTTTTCTTTAAGCCCTTTCATGGCTCTCTAACAGACCTTCCGCTGTGTATTTGAGAAAGTTCCCCCGAGCTGGCATTATGGGCAGCGCTCCCTCCCGGCACTCTGATGTTTCGGCTGCCTTTTCGCCGCAGCAGGGATCCCGTCAGCGCCTGACAATATAGATCAAGAGCGTTTTAGTTCCCTGATGTGCAGGTGATGCGATGTTTTGTCCCGATTCGAGGGTGAAAAATGAAAGGTGGCATTTCCTGAACACCGAGAGACCTCTTTGTTCCGACTCCCAGCATTAAACCTTCTATAAATAATCTGAAACGCAGCATGTGCTGTGCGTTTCGAAGGGCGACATGCTGGAATGGGCAAATGTTTAGTCTCATTAGTTTAAGCAATTAAGTTTTGTAGTTGATGGATGTACAGTATGAGGTTCTCAAAGCTTGATTAATACAACAACAACAACAGCGACATGGTGCTTCATCCATGTTCAAAAACCAGACGGAGCTAAGAACAAGAAACTAAGTGACCGGATACACGGATAAAACTAAGCAACACTTGAAAGCAATCACTAATCGTTCCTATCACAGCGTTACTGAATTCTGGATCCTGATTGGTCGGAAGGCGTTGATTAATTTCCTATAACAGCAGCTCTGAGATAGAAATCAGCGTTTCTATAGTAATGGCTCATTTACACAGCAGATGTACTACAGATTACAGAAAACGTGTGTAATCGCTGATGCTGTGAGATTTTAACCTCTCCAGCGGCAGTGCTTTGGAGCAGCCCTAGGTAAAGATGTTTTATGACAGTCTTTCTTGGTAATATACCAAGTTGCATGGTCTTATTAAGTACAGGAAAGGTGTGACGAAGGAACGACTGTTTACAGCTGCGTGAGTGTGAAAAGGAAATAACTATTTTGCAGACATTTCTTTTTTTTTTTAGCGATCTTGATGTATATAAAACAGTTTGCGGTGTGCTGCTGTAGGAAAACAATCAATGACAATGTAGAGTCACTGCTACCGACCAAAAGTTGATTATTTTCCTATAGCCACATGAAATTTATTCCTTTAGATATATAGAACAGATATTTACCAACAGTCAAGCTGGACATGACAAGGACACGACATCTCAAGGGTATAAATGGCGCACGTTGAGTTGAGTATAGAGCTGTTCAGCTTGGTCAAGTGCACTCCAGAGTTATCATATGAACGACGGCCCAAAGTGGACAGAAAAATGATTCCATCGACATTTAACAGGGGGGAAAAAAAGACGACCCAAAGCCAAACACGAACAATAAAGGTGATCCAAGTCGCTTTTTTTCCCTTCTTTTTCATTATGCATGATACTTTCATAACAATTCTCTCAGGGCTATAATTTAGCAAATCAGCCCCGACAGAAAAAAACACCTTCCTCACGTTAACGTTTACACACGCTGTTCCGAAATGAGTCACGGATGCTAATGAATCACGGCCTTACTTTTGCCGAGACGTCATTTAAATAAATACGCAGCGCTGTGTGGGTGTGTGTGTGTGCGACATTTTAACTGAGATAAAGCTTCGTCTTGTGATATGCAGCCAAACTGCTACACGTATGAGCAGAAGTCTGCCTTTCGTGCTGGTTGGAGAAGGTGGGACGTCTGATAACACGTAAAAAGGAAAAATATAGGATAGGCTATAAGCATAAGCTCTGTTTTTGTTTGTTTGCCTGTTTGGCTGTAGCCGCTATACATCTTTTCCACCAACAGGGGACAGGATCCAGGATCCTTCAACATAAAAAAAAAAAAACGGTTTGGAACCTGAAAGTTGGTTTTCCAGTTTTTTTCAGTAGGCGTGTCATTAGTTTGGAGGGGAAGCAGAGCAGAGCAATGAAAAGGATAAATCAGACAAAAAGCTGGCAGCTGATCAGTGTGAGCCGCCATCTTGCTACTAGTGTTTACTTCCATTGCGCGTTGTGCAACACCCATCTGTTGATGACGCGTCCTTGGTTACAATGGTTCTGCTCAAAACTGGCGGAAACACCGGCTAGCTGGCACCAAGAATCCTGAATGGAACCGGTTCAGCTTTGAGCGCTTAGCACTTAATAATGTAAAAATCCAAAGCATGACCGAATGGAAGAGAGGCCCAGTCCAGCCCAAGCCAAAGTTACTCACTCCGTCCTCTCTCTCGTTCTCGTTCTTCTTTGTCTTTGCATGATGCCCCACGTGGCTCCTGACTCGAGTCTATTGCCCCAGTGTGAGTGTAAATTGCTCATTTCAGCAATGTCAGCTTGGCATAGTGTTCATACAGGCTTATTAGTTTACTGCCTCGAAAGCTTGATAATGGCCGTCCTGAAAATTAGGCTACTCTTGGCACGCGGTGCTCAGCAGATTACCGCTAATCACTTTGCAGGCTAAATAGGATCAGAACTGAGACTGTGCCTTCGGTGTAGTAGTTTTAATCAAACAATACACATGGAGCAGTTCTACACCAAAATATGAACATCCGCGTGATAAGTAACGAGATGTTTATGTCGGTTGAGGTTTTAATAGTTTTTATCTCCTCGCTTAAAAGGAAGTGCTGCAGGACTCAGCGAGGAGTGGCGTGAGGACGCACGGTTATGGTTTAGTTATTAGAGGCGCCGTGTTATAAATGTGTTTACAGATGGAGGAAGTAATGTGTTCTCATATGGGGTTTTCGAAATACAAAATAATTTGATGTCAGAAACAAAGTGTTTTGTCTCCCCTTGAGCGTGCTCTACATTCTGACAATCTCAGCAGCCATAAGTCACTTGTAAGGCTGCAGATTTGCACTTAAAGAGAAAAAGTAATAAATGGGAAATGGGAAGCTCTCCATCTCTCTCTCCTTTTTTCTCGCTCTCTACAGTCAATGATGTTGCTTGTCAGAGCAGACCGTGCCAACTTTCATACCTCTCAGCTCATGAGCTGTGGCGAGCGAGCCTTTATCTCCCACAAACACACATCCGATTGCATCCTGAGGGCTTTTATGGATAGGTATGTGGGTGTGTGTTGGTGGAGGGGCGCTTATTCGGAAGGTTTTATTTGCAAATGACTCGAATGCCTCCTTCCTGGAAGATAGAGGCGACCGAATCGCTTTATTTCATGGAGCATTTTCCGTGATCACGATCTAGCAAGCGCATTACATCCACTGCATTATTCTCATTAGTCCTGGCTGGTGGTACATCTCTGTTCGAGTCGGATCTCACTCCCGGGTAGCTGCGGTTATCACGTCGGGGGTGGGGTTTGCACTTGGCGAGTGTAATGTGGGTGATGCAAACTTCCATCGCATTTATAACCACACGAATAATGACGGTGTCATTTGAGCAAAGAGAATCGACTCAGCAACCGGGTCATCTTCGGATTACAGACATCTCTAAATTATGACAGCTCTTTCCTGCGAGGCTTCTCTTTCTCTTTGAGATTCTCTCAAATGGTAGAATCGTCTTCAAATTAATGAAAGGAAAACTCCACCCTATATAGAAGTAGCTCTTGTGCTAATTTGCTGGTTGGTGCTGTATTGTCATTATTCCTGTGCAAAGTTATTGGTGCCACTCCAACATAGTAGTGGAGACCTTGAACTCAAAGTCCCAGAATGCAATGCAGTTGCGTTGGTTAGCAATCCAAGCAATGACAATGGAATGATGTGATATTAAACTGGCCTGCTTGAGCAGAGTGAACAGATGAGGAGGTAACAGTGCTGGGAAGACTGAAGTACTAAAGTGCCGCTGCATCACCCAAGGAAGAGATACAGCCAGGCGTAAATCCTACTCAGAATTTCTTCACAATATTAATCTTGGACATCCTGGAAATGAGATCTTAATTATAAAGATTAATACGCAAGTTGTCCGGGGTGGATTTTTTTTCCCTTCGAAGCAATTTTATTGGAAAGACGCCATCCTTCCTAGAATAAATCATGTCATCCTGCAATGGCGGTTTTCAAACAATGACAAATACGCGACCAGTCAGTTTGTTGACCTACAATAAAAAAGGGCTTCTCACATACTTCACATTAATTGGAACGTTTTCAAGCCCACGATCGAGTGCATTTGTGATAAAGTACTTGCTAATTATGCTAAGTGGCCCAACCTTGAGCCGTGCTCTTTGGCAATCAGAGCAGAATTATGCTGTTCGGCTAAATACCACATGCACAAGCATAATCGAAATAAACTGCTTTTATATACGAGACGGCTTTTATACCTGTGTTGCGAGGTCAGGCCAAGAAAGTCTTTTTAACACAAAAAAAAAAGTGGTCAGGGAGAAAAGTTCCACCCGAACTGTTCGATACAACTGCAAGGTTTTTATAAAGATGTCAGCAGATCGAATCAGCGAGCAGGGACGTCGTCAGACAGGAAACGGACTATATTATTCCACTCGCTCGAATGCATTATTGTTGCTATAGTAACAGGGAGCTGCATGGAGGACGCTCCAGCTAAACGGCTTCAAAATCATGTGCAAGCATTAAAATGTGACGGAGGTCATTATTGGAAATGGATAAAAAGGTTTGATAAAAGACTAATCCATGGCAATTTGCGGTGGTAGAAGAGAAATAATGCAGTGATTAGTTTCCTATAACAGCACAACATGAGCTGTTTTATTCCTTACCTGATGAAGAGCTCATCATATTAGTCAAAAAGACGTCATTTACTTAATTCTTGAATTGTAGCGCGTGGGCTAGTTAGTCAGCCTGGTTGGTTAACTTGGATACCGAATTTAACAGATGAAATAATCACCCCTGTCATTATTCTATTGATTCGCATGAAGTATTAAAAAAAATCTTTTACATCTGATCTCTTCCCTCCCTTGATAATCCAATTCCAAAGTCAAGGCGCCTCGAATATCAACATCATCTCTCAACATGACAGGCTGATAAATATACTTCGGATACTCCGACGCTCGTGCTGAGATCTAATCCCTGTATTGATTTTGTGGCTTTCCTGTAAGTCCTGTATACCTTCTAATCATATGGCCAACAAACAATCTCAGCAGAGACGTTCTGACACCATGGATCATCGACTCAGCATAACGCCCATTGTTTTATTTCCAGCACTGAGCATGTCCGCAATGAGCCTTGAGCAAGCTGAGCTTATAGATTTAATTGAATTTTGGATTAGTCATAGGCAAAGTGTGGAATCTATTTTCTCCCCCTCTCTGAACAACCGGGCTGTAAATGAGACGTATTATCTGCAACAGCTCTACATCTTTTTCAGCTACTTGCCGAGCGCGCTCATGCGGGAGAAACAGAGTTCTTTTACTGAAGATTACTAAGACCAGCTGGAGTCCGAAGGAATGATCATCTCCAGTTAGGTGCCAAGTTGGCACCAGTAATAATAAGAAGCACCAGCTCCCTAAAAAGAATTGTTTTACACAATGTGTTCATAAGTAAGGGATCCCACTTAAGTGCACTTCTGTTTCAGGTTGTAACACTACAGAATATGGAAAAGGTCAAAGGGGGTGAATACTTATGCAAGCCATCATTCAAGTCTCTGGAAATGTTATTACAGAATCAATAACGCATTACAACAAGCATATTAATATAAACCTGCTACACTACTGTCAGAGCTGCTTTTATAAAAAACGAATCAACTCATTCTGACCAATCAGAGCTCAAGGGCGACTACCCGATTCCAGCAACCAACACAGATGTTCCAGGGCGTCTAGCCGTGACCCTCCCCCAGACACAAGGTCAACCGAGATTCCCTGAGGTCTGGATTGGGAAACCCGACCTCCAAGTCCTGTTTGAAAGACTTCAAGTTGATTTTTTTTTGCAACATACATTCAACCTTCATTTTTTTCAGGCTCCTTTAGCTCTATCCTACCTGGCCTTCTTTTCTCAGAAAGTAAAAAACTTTTTATTTAGAAGGAAAAGAAAACGTCAAACGGACGCCTTGGTGACTCACAGAGTGACCAGAGTGCTTATTAATGAAAAAAATCTCATGTAGCGTAAGGTAATGTAATATCCAGGGCAGGTGTGTGGTGGCGTATACGACGCTGCAAGCTCATCAGTAGCAGCGTGTGTAATAAAGTCCTTCAGGAGATCCTCCTGGATCCATCCTTCCTCTTTTAGTGAATCCCTCCATCACTTCTGACAGCTGCACTGTACCTCGCTGCCAGCTCGCCACGCCGAATAGATACGTGCACAAGGAAATAAACACGTTTTCTCTTCAGTGTGTGTCTGAGGAAAGAACACATTTTGCCAGTGCAAGTAAAAATGCACAACCTTGACTTTATCAGCAACGCCTGGAGAACAGCAGGGTTCCAGCATCCCTAAACGTAATTACCTGACGTGATGTAATATTCAGGGCCGTTGTGAAATTACTTACTGTATTCCCTAACGATACGGAAAAATCTTAAAGAATATTCACGGAGAAAGAAGATGACGCGTAGAGCAGACACGTCTATTTAAATTTTACTACTGTCGAACGTTAGAGTCTCATGCATGTTTTCGCAAATAAAATAAGATAAGATAAGAAGTTTATTTATCCCAAAGGAAATTCTTAAATAGGAACAGTCGTTTCTGTTGTTTTCTTAGTCTCGAAGACGATAAGATACTTGAGATTAAAAAATAATTGAGGCAAGTGTTTAATGGTGTCAAGAAAATATCAAGAAAATATCTAAATATCACATTTAAATCCCACAGTTGATGACGGTGCAGTCGGTGAAAAAACAGCTCCACGCTTATAAAAAGAATGAGAATATCAACTTTTTATTGGCTGGACGCTGTCAGTTTTCTTTATTAGCCTCTTAATGACACCGGTGTTCCTATTTTGTCAGCGAATATAAGAATAATGTACGTAATAAATGCAGCCTTTTAGAAAGCTCTGAAAAGTCCAGCTCAGCAAGACGATATTACTTCTGAGATTTGGAGCTCCAGCTTGTGATTTCTCCGAGATCCATCCTGAACCTAAAGACGTGTGTAGGCCGAGGCCGAGGCATCCTCCAGCAGCCGCCAGACAAAGTGAAACGCGCTTTCAGACAAACACAGAACAAAGAGCTGCACACTACGAATGAGATTGTCCACCTCCAGATATAAAGTGCACGTCCTGTAACTTTTGGCAGTTAATGCTTCTCTCTGCATAAATTTCATTGACCTCCCGCGCAACACAAACCTCACGCAGCGCCTCGGGCGCTCGGCGTGCTACAACGAGGTCAGGGACCCTCGCTGTTTTATTCACTTCACTTTTCAAAAGCAAAGAAACAAGACATTAAGTAAGGCATAAAACAACAGAAGGTGTGCTGTTATAAAATAATCAGTGACAGGCTGGGTTTCGGACAGTTCTGTACTGCAATATTTCAGAGGCCCTGTTTACACTTGGGTTTAAAATGCGTCTTGAGCGTTCAGGTCACAAATGGACTGCCGAGACACGTCGGCGTTTACACCTGTCTATCATGCGTATCCGAGGTGTCCAGCTGACCGCTTTTGTTCAGATTTCACTACAGAAGGTATGTGGTCAAATGCGTCTTGGAGGTTGTTCACACTTGTATTTAGCGCTGTCCAGTTGTGATCAGATCGCCCAAGACGCATTTTAATACCAAGGATTCAAACGGAAACACATTTTTTACATTCAAGCCACATGACATGACACGAAGAGGTGATGGAATCATGGACCATGCCAACACTTGTAACTGAAATGACTGTTGTGAGGGGAGAAAAACCAGAAAAACCGTTCGCAATTGTTTTTTGTTGACGTTTTAAAAAAAATCACCTCTATGTTGCACTCCAATACTCCGGCTATTAACGTATTACAACGAATGCATTCCACATAAATGAATCAACACCTTCTGAATCAGGAATCGGAATCAAATCCGCAGCGCTGTGGTGAAAAAACGAGGGAGAGAAAAAAAAGGATCGTCTCGCGTTTAAACTTTTGTCCCGGTTCATCGTAGACAAAAGCAGACGCTAGCTAGCTTCTCAGCCTTCGCAGAGTCAGAGCTCTCATTAGAACGTGCTGGCTTCGGCGCGTGCCTTTTTCTCCGTCCTGAGCTGACTTGCTGCTTCAAAGGGCGAACGTTGTGTCTAGCCAATCAGCACGTCTTCCTCGGAGTGTCAGGAAATCAAAACCTTTCACTCAAGACGTTTCTTTTAACAAGATATCCTAACAAGATATCCGCCGCAGAGATGTGTGATGTTTCCTGTCTGTGAAGACTCGAGGAGAAGACAAAGTTAACGCCAGAGTCTCATTCACATTCACGAGCTCTTTAGATGTACGTGCCACGAGCCTGGGGGTAGCGTCAGGCTTGATAATGGCTCTCAGTTTGGCAATATTGTGTATATTGTAGTGTATATTTAAGCACACTTTGCCTTCAGAGTGTATGATTAGCTTAACACATTATGTGCAAATGAACTTGAGTCATCAGGCAAGTATACTGAACACACAAATCCAACACATTAACGTCTTTAAAAAACCCTTAATGGTTCTTCGGTTGGCCCTCTGAGGCAAAGATAGAACGGAGCGTTCTGTTAATTAGCGAAACGTGCTAGCAATCATACTATTGCTATCCGTCAGACCATCTTTTTGTCTTCAGTTTTCAAGATATTCACCCCGTAACAACTTCATCACGTCTGTCCTGCGCTTTTGGAAAGACGCACTCGTTCGTTGCTATTTTTCTGTTGTTTTTTCCCCATAAGAATACATGAAAATTTCAAAATAAAAGTCTTCTGCTTCGCCACGCTTCGTCAGCGTGATCAAACCTGATATAACACCTCAGGACAACTGGCTTTGTTATCCAACTCTTTTTTTTCCCATTGGTGGCGATGCATTTTTTTGGCCCCAATGAAATGAATGGAGTTTTGGACTCGAAGTCTTCCTGCTTCATCACACGCTTCATCACAGAGCCACCAAACTCTTTTTGTTTTTGCACGGTGGTGCAATCAAGCTCTGGTTTTTCTTTCTATTGACCAAAATTCTATACATTTGTCATTTGAAATACATCAAATATACTTCGGTGAATCATTCAGCATGCAGGCGACTTTTTTGCTTTTTGCAAATTCTATGCTAAAAAAGCCTCTTGACGTTGTTACTTATTTAAGAGCAAAGTTATTATTTAAATCAGCGAAGGAACCTTGTAAGCGCTTCCAGCCTGCACTGTAATTATTCATATATTTAATTCAGGTCTTTCCTTTTTATGTACCTTTACTATTATTATGTTACATAAACCCATTTTGTCCCCCTGTAGACTGTTCTGGAATAAGTTCTTATAGTTCTACACTTATACTTACTTCTAAAGTAATATTCCGGAAGGATTCATACCACTGAAGGACCAGAGACTAAACCCAAAGCTAAGTACAGTAGATTAGGGATGTAATTAAATAGGTGTTGTGTTTAAATGTGTTTTAAAAAAAACCCAGATATGAATATGAGACACAATATTTGTTTTTCTAAATCTCACCAGAAAGGTTCACAGGTTGAGACCAGAGGTTTGTATTAGGACTGGGATCCAACAAGCACAACAAAAAACGTCGCATGAGCGAGTTCAGGCCACGCCCACTTCGGGTTTCAATCCGGATGCGGATATTTGGAGCAGCACACGGATACGGATACGGATACAGAGACTGGCATGGTGTTATGCCTGTACTAATCTATCAGAATAATACTGTAAAAAGAATTATTGATTTCTAGAATCCAGGGGTTTCGAATTTGGCTCTCGGAGCCAAAGTGGGAAGGTCAGAGGTTATGAACCAGGCAGAACAACAACAAGGATCTGTAACATGTATGATCTTTTTATACCAAGCTTTCACAGTATAAAGGCTATGTATGGACAGAGTCGACGTAATCTGTGTGAACACTCGAGCTCAGGGATGCACTATCCCATCCCCAGATACTTCAAGCTCTGTATTTAGCATCTCTCTCTCTCTCTCTCTTTATGACGCATGGTTGGAATACAGAGAACCCACTCAGGACCCCTTTTTGGTCCTCAGGGATATCATGAACTGCTAATTAACTAATGGCCTTGAATACACATTTGTCCATCACATCAGCCCAGCAGTAATAGATTCAAAGAGGCCGAGGCCCTTTAATCCGTTTTAAACAAGTGGGCGAGGAACGCAAAGATCAGACTCTCCAAACTGCACCTAGAAAGTAGTTATTACACTGACATACTGTATCAGTGCTAAAACCTATATTAATATACTTGTATTATTATATTATTATTCTTATTGTTGTTTCTATAGTATCAGATCACATAAGGACTTGCAATGAAGATGCTGCACACGAATTCTGTTTCGGCAAAGAAAAACAAAAGAACGTTAGTACGAGAAGATGTTTACTGAACATTAACGGAATGAGTCTCCAGTGTCAGAGCTTTGCAAGCGTCAAAAATAAAGCTGCGAAGTTCTCCGACATCTTCAGGACTTCTTGGTAAATTGCGTTTTTGTTTTGGTTTTGTTTCATTTAGGTTTTTTTGCTTTTTCCGTCATATTGCTATCGTGCGCATCGTCCTCATCACGAGCTTGGGTGTTTATCGGTCTTCACCATGTGGAAGAGTTCTCTGGCCCTCGAGTTCATTCCCATCCCCCGCTGAGAGAACACGGTTGCTTGATTACCGCTTGACAGATGTTCATATTTAATCCCAAAAAAGGTCACGTCTGAATAATACTTATTTGAATAAAAAAACCCGATATTATTGGAACAAACAGAGTGTTCGCTGAGGTAGACTTGCTGGTTTATTATGCTAATTGGTGTTGGCTTTAGGGCTGTCTTTCTGTAGCCTGTTGAATGGTAATTAATAACTTTAGTTATGGTTTCAGGTTCAGAGGTGCCAACATTACAGAGGGGAAAAAACAGCAACCTAGAACCAGAGAGAGAAAAAAACGCGATGCAGAAACTTCCATGCTTTTTTCACTGGACGGGACAGCTAATTATATTTTATTTTAAAAACATTTGTGCCAAGAAACAGTAAAGAAACAGCTGGTGTGACACTACTTAAGAATAATAACACCTCCATTAAACAGAAACCCACTCACTTGGTTTCTATTGGCTCACGTGACCACTGGGTATAAATCCACAAAGCAAAATTATCCACCACAATATCTGAACGATCGCCAACGAAGTGTGTGTTTCAGAAGCGAAGACGGTTTCTCGTGAAAAGATTATGATTTCTTTCAAAAAAATGTCTTCAAGGTATACTGACAGCTTGATGTGAAACTGAATCGGCCGCAGAAATATTAAAACCACTTTTAAGAAAGAGAAAATAAATATCGAGAAACCGAGACGTAACGTCAAGAGAATTCAAAATAAAAAGGAACTTTTTATCTACAGTTCGCAGAAACTAATTTAATACCTGCCATTTGGTTGTAAACACTACCCCGTATTTCACGCTTTAAATGAAAAATGCCTCAAATTACAAACTTACTTGTATAATCAATTTCTAGTAGCATTAAATGTTGTGGAAGAAAAAGGGAAAAAAAGAAAAAGAAAAAAGTTGCGTACGTTATATGCATTCACTCATTTTTAATTTTTTTATTTTTTTTTGGCCTTGTTTAATTTTTTTTTTTTATTTAAATGTTGCAGAAGAAAAAAAACAGAAAAAAGTTCTCATTCACTAATTTTTTACAATTTTTTTTTTTTTTTTTTGCAGCTTGTCATGGTTCCGAGAACCGGAAAAAGCATGAAATTCTCTGTCCTGGCGTGTTGGGAAAACTTAGAAATAATGTCACGTGACAGAAACCTCCACTATATATAAGATTCTACAGTTTAAACTTGCATTTCTGTGGAGCAAGTCCCTGTGCACGAGCTGTTACTACGGAAACGATAACGTACTCCAACGAGCGCATTAATATTGATGTTAACCTGTGATTTGCAGCTGCACTGCTGTCAGAGCCGCTGTTACAGGAACACCTTCTGACGAATCCGAATCCGTCGTTCAACAGCATTTAAATATTATATCTCATTAAAGCCTTTCAGCATCAGATTTCACCTTCAGTGTCTCAGTTAAGATCTTAGCCGGCCTCAAAGACACGCTGCCGGCTGTGGATTAGTCTTTTTTTTTTTTTTTTTCTGGCAAAGTAACAGTCATCTTAAATTCACAGCGTGTTCCGTCTCTGCTCTGATGATTACTCGCCTTGATCCCCTTTTTGACTCATGTAGAACTTGTAGATTTGGTTAAGTCCGATTAGTTTACGTTCCTGTCTCTCAGTGGGGTGAAGTTTTCACTCGAGGCCTTCAGGAGGAAATGCAGTGCAGTGGTGGAGATCACAGAGTCCGACTTGCCTCGCCTCGCCTCGCCTCTTCCTGCTGCAGTGTAGGAGGAAGAAGCTCAGTCTGATTCATCTCAGAGACTGTCAGGTACTTTCTGAGCATCGGTTCACATCTCAAAATAACACAGAGAAACAAAAGAGTTAATCTGCTGAATGCTGTTACACCGCAGCGCTTTTCAGGATTCCGATTGGTCAGAAGGTGTCGATTAGTTCTCTGTTACGGCTCCTGCAAGCTGTCTTTTGGAACTGACTTGCTTACTGTGTTAAATATCACACAGCTATTTTTCAAACATGTCATTTATTTCCTTTTTTTTTTCCCTACCTCTCATTATTTTTAGCATCCTGTTTTTCTAATGCGATCCAGTCGGGAGGAAAGCCCGAGGCGGGCGTCTGGGCAGCAGCGTCCTCATGATGCACGATGTCGTCTTCTCTCTAGTGGAATGAAGCTTGTCAGGAAGCATCAGTGTGACTCACCTCGCACACATCAGCACTGAAATCTAGCTGCGCCAACCTAGCAAACAGAACAAACCTCCAGCACAGCAGCAAGCAAGCGTGTTGCTTTCCAGATTATTTCGGAAGCCGGCATGTAAAATTTATGCTCTCTAAAGTGTGTATTTTCTACAAATCCCCATACGTTGGGAAGAAAAGCTCCCTGTGATACAAGCTAAATTTAAAGACACCCCTTTTTTTTTTACCTGGGAAACGCTTGCTTAATTAGACACGGAGGAATAGGACGGAGCGCTGCGGGTTGGGTGAGAATGAGAGCGCAGCGGACGCCTCAGGGGTGATGGACCTGTTTTTTACTTGTCATTCTAGGGGAGATAAATGCCTCCTTTGTCCTCACATGGTGTCCAGGGTCCCTGATGAATGATCTCCGCTGCTCCCGATGTACATGAGCATCCATTCCTCATACCAGCATGAACCTGCTTCCAGGTAAACCCCAAGACAGACACAGCGAAATTCAGGCCACGGTGACACGGACAAGAGTCCTGTTCGCTCCAGATTTCTGGCTGATGCATTAATATCCGTTAAAACGGTGTTAATTATAAACCGAGTCCCGCTGGTCATTTTTTTTACAGGGATAAACTGTCAACTCCTATTTACTTTCTTTATCTGGCCAATATTAGTCCATAAACATACAGGAATATTTACACAGGAAAGTTCCTCATGTCCAGATGCATGCTTAAATGTGCGCAAGGGATATAATCTTTCTTGTCTTTCGCTATTTTGAGTTGTCGAATTAATAAAATAATGTTATTATATACTAGCCTCCCATAGTAGATACAATTTTTTACAGGTTACATTAAACTGCAAAACTGCAACACTGGACTTATTAATGACTTCCTCACTTAGGCTTGATAAATGGGCACCACGGTTTTACTTAACCTGCGTAACTCTTGCATCAACAGTGCTTAAGCCGGTATTTATGTCTGACGTCGGAATTCCATCCCATGCAATTTCGGTATTAAATCCTCTTAATTCAACATAATACAGGCAGGTTATTCATCCGTGACAGAATACACTCAACTAACGACCCTTTTTATGGTGGTACACCAAGCTTGAACCACGAAAGCCGTCTGGTGCCGTTATCTTATTACGCCACTAAGCATGTTGTTGTTACACAATAGCTTCGAGTAGTCTATTAATAGCCGCAGCACAAACTGCAGTGTACGTGTTATCTCCCAAGACAGACCTGCTATATTCAATACTCAATATCTGCCCATATGCTTGCATCTCTGATTACTCTTCCTGACATGAGTTTGGCTGAACTCATCCTTCGCATGCCCAGTCATTAACCTTCATGTAAGCATTAGATACTGTGGGAGAAGATCCATAAAGCAGACCACAGATAGAGGACGGAGGATGGAATGTTCTAGAGAGGTAAACCCATGCAACGTGCAGTATAGTCAAGCTCCAAGTAGGATCACAGCACAGGATGGCAACATCGAACTTAGCAGAAATGGTGATGCGGGAACGAGTCGGAATACTGGGAAATTAGAGAAGACGTTGACGTGAAACACAGGAGGGAGTGCGGCACTGGGAAGTGATGCCGGCTCACAGCTCTGGTTTTCCTGGTTTCCTTGGGTCTGTTGAGTTTTCATATGCTCCCAGTACATGTCTGGGTTTCCTCCCATTCCTCCCAGTTCCTCCCAATACAAGTAGATTGGTGACTCCTGGGCATGACTTAGTGTGTGTGAGTGATGCCCTGTGATGGATTGGCATCCCATTCAGGGTGTATTCACATCACATCACACCCAGCATTCCCAGGATTCATGGATAAACTGACCAGGATAAAGCACTCACTCAAGATAAATGAATGAATATCTGAATACAGTGCTGCGATTTTCTTCTATTGAAGGTCCCATCATTTTATTTTTAAATCCCAGGGTCTTATGAATTTCCAAACGGCTCTCCTGGGGGCTTTATCGAAGCAGATAAACCCCTTTATTAGATGCTGAGTGGACCGTTTGTTAAGGAGCCTTTAAACCTCAGCTGTTAAATATTTCAGAACTGAGTGCCGCACAATTATTGCTAATGAGCATCCAACCCTTACACCATCTAGATAATCTGCCTGAACAACACCGTAGTGAGAAACGGAATTGTCACTTAGCGTCTTCGACCTCGAATGAAGATTTTAAATACTGGCATTTCGATTTTTTTTTCCGGGGGTCGCGTTTTAGCAGCGATGGGTCATGTTTTGTGTTTGGGAACTCGGCAGATGCCGTCCTTCCCACCAGCTGCTTATTCGCGTCCGCACAGTCTTCTGTTTTTTTAAGGCGAAGGCTATAAGGGCTTCCATTAACAGAGAAAAGAGATATTGATCAGCGTCCATTATATTGCACCGTAACGCTGCACTTGAGCATTTCGAGTCCCTTAAAGAAAGCTCATCTGCTGTCTGTTTCAGGACACCGTCCATGCCAGCTCGGCTCCACGTGCAAATGCAGACAGATTAGTTCATTCCTCCCCGCCTGCTTTTCTATTACGAGCTCTCCGATATGTTTGCTGTAAGATTAGTTTCAATCTCGCTGCCCTCCATGTTGTGCGGTCAGTCTGATAGAAGGGCTGCGGGGGTCTAATCTCACACCTGCGTAAATCCTCAGCGTAATATCACCACCCTCACTCGCCCTCCCTCCAGGCTTCCGATGAGTTCAACCTTCATCGCTGGAACCAGTTCTTCTGCGCAGCCAATACAGGACGTGTTGCTGAAGCTTGTTAACATGAAGTCTGATTTTTCAAACTAATTTTAGAGGCGTCGCAGTGGATTTAATAAACTTGTCACTGAGGTGTAGTAAATATAACCTTGTGTATGTGATATATACAGACGTACAGAAAGGTGACATACCCAAGCTCTGCTATGTATTTATTGCTTTTATGGTTTGGCTCGACCTGGAAGCCAGATCAATAGCTCTTCTGACTGGCCACACTGATCAATCGATGAAACGTTTCTATCCTGATGGGTGTGGCCTCTTCCAGGATGACCCCGCCCCCATGCTCAGGGCAGGACGGCTCACAGAGTGGGTTGATGAGGATGACGATGATGTAAAACGCATGCTATGGCTCACATTCACCACATCTAGCAGGTTTTGATGTCTTGTCCTGAGCTAAAGAAGTGTGTAGCACATATTAGTATGTGCATTTAAACATTCAAATCCGTGAAACGTGCGGTCAAAATCCATATGCTTGAATTCCTGGCATCCTCCGATCCCTTTTGATCCACCACGAGGTCTTTATTTGAACAGTCATGAGGCTAATTCAGAGTGACATATTAAGGCCACATTCACACGTCGCCTTGGAATGAAGAAGAAATCCGAAAGGAAGAAAAGGGAATAAGGCACGTACATGGCTACATGGTGACTGACATGTTTCCCAAGAATTTCATCACACAAAACCATTTGTGACAGCGCTTTGTGACGATACTTCCGAAAAAAAAAAAAAAGAATCCCTTCATTTGATGAAAAGTGACAAAAGCTAATATGCAGTTTTCCCGTTTGATTGAAAAATGATGAAATACAGATTGAGTTTCAATGGGGCTTGAAATGGCGCCGGTCAAGCCGTGCATACCTTATTTCACACCAGACGAATCAGCACGCTTACAGGTACGGTGCATGGCTCAGGATTAGTATTCTCTACGGAGCGGAATCAAATTACCTGTTTGCACAAGCATACATTCATAGACACAACAACGGCTCGGAGAACACGGCTCCAGACGTAATGAAAATAAAGACTCGGTCATGGAATTCCTCTAAATGAGTTCCAGGAAATTTTGTATCAGAGTGTTTCCATTTTAGGGAAAAGGAAATGTCATTTCTCGAGTGCAAAAGTGGAGTTTAATCAGTGATGCTGGGAGACGGACGGAAATCCATGGCAGAATATAGATCGGAATGTAAACTGGAACTGTGTTTTTACAGATCCTGTACAGAATGGGTACACTTTTGGTACCTCCAATAGCACTCGGGAGTGTGAAATGGCCCTTAAGCTGCAGGTTCCCTGCCCTTGCTCTGGGGCGTTCTCCTCACAGTGAGAAAGTGAATCGACTGAATCAAACATGCCGTGTGTTTCGGTTTGAGGCTTTTATTTCTTTAGATGTAAGCTGCAAAAGGACCAAGATCGACAAACAAATACCTGCAATGATATATCCATTTATTCAGTTCCGGGTTCTCCGTGCTCATGAGATTTGGGGATTTCTACACACTCTTAGCAAAGGTTTATTATCTTCGCCATATTTCTGACCAGTGAGTGAAAGACTAAAGTGATAAATTTTATGAGAAAAAAAAAATCAGATATTCTCTGAGATTGAGTCTCTGAGATAAATTTGCACACACACACACACACACACACACACACACAAAAAAGTCGCAAATTTAGTCACAAGAATACTGGAAACAAAACTTGCAAAAAAAGATCATGTCGACTCCAAAGACTACATAAGCTGCGTCGCGTTGCGATGACGTTGATCGGACTTTGCTAAGTGAAGTGATCTGATTGCTTGACAATTTTTATTCTTTGACTTTTATTTCTCGTAAATCTGTGACTTTTTCTCGCAGATCTATGACTTTTTCTCATAAACCTTATTTTTGCTGCTTTTTTCCCCAGAATTTGACCCCATGCTCCTGTCACGACGCCATCTTGTGCCAAAATGACACAATGGCAGTTTCTTTTCCTAGTAAAACACTAACCTCTCCAGTCATTTCACAAAAAAATATCTCTCCAAATAAATTTCCAGTCGAGACCTCAATTGGCCATTTAGACGAGGTCCTATTTTTTTATAGTGTGGTGAAAAACAAAACTCCCAAAGAGCCTCATTTAGCAGTGCATGCAGTCAAATTGAGGGTAATTAGAAGAAAACCTCTAAAAGTCATTTGCTGTGATGTTTGTCCCCTGTGGAGCTTGCTGTTAAGACCTCCATCAGCAAGGAACAGAAATAATCCTTGCACCATTGCTGCGGTGTTTTTAAATTGGGCAGCCTGTAGACGTCCCTCAGGGTTGAAGATGAAACCGAGCTCGAGTGCGTGAATTAGATCCTCTCTAGTTTACATAATCTGGCTTAGGAAGTACAAAAACACTTTAGATGTCATTGGATGCACCTAAAGCTCTCGGCGATACCCTTTTCCTGCTTTGAGGACATTAACTTCCTGTTGCGCATTCATCAGGACGTCTACACGCACAAAGCGTTCTACAATCTATCCGGTTCCCTGAACTTCCCTGTCCTGTTCACTGTTTATACTTAGCTTATCCTCGACTAGCCTATTAGCCTGCTTATCCGCCGCTCCTTGTTAATATCGTCTCCGGAGATCAGCGCCGTCTGCTTCTGTAACTTCTTTGGCCATGATTTTAACTTTACGTTCGTATTTTGCATATTCTGCAAACATTTGAAACGAGGGAACCGTTTCATTTACAATGAGCTGGCGAGAGAAAAGAGTTCCAGAGGAACTGCACAGAAATGGGAAGTGTGTGATGTGTCCTGTGAGTCATGTGGAGGATCAGCTAGTGGCAGCAGGAAGCTTCAAAATACATCCAGAAGCTCAGAGAGAAGGAGAAAATGTGGATTAGAGAGACATCAGCGGTGTGATTTTTTAAAATTTACTCTCATTCTTTAAAAGAAAGAAAGAAAGAAAGACATAGTAATTTAGAAGTTGTGTATAATAAAAATAACTGTTTGTTTGTTTATTTATTTATTTATTTCTCATTCTGAAAAGAAAGAAAGAAAGAAAGAAAGAAAGGGTAATTTAGAAGTTTTGTGTAGGCTTCTTAATTGACACAAATAACTATTTATTTATTTATTTATTTATTACATTCTCATCCTGGAAAGGAAGAAAGAAAGAAAGAATGAAAGAGTAATTTAGAAGTTTTGTGTAAGTTTCTTAATTGATGCAAACAACTGTTTGTTTATTTGTTTCGGGGTGGGCAGTTGGGGTTTGGGGGTTTGGGGGGTTGGC
>JAQMYM010000009.1:1879316-1889780 GCA_030014255.1 Parauchenoglanis ngamensis | reverse complement strand
TTGCGGTTTGGGGGTTGGTGGTTGGGGGTTTGGGGTTTGGGGGTTGGCGGTTGGGATTTGGGGGGTTGGGGTTTGGGGGTTGGTGGTTGGGGTTGGGGGGTAGGGGTTTGGGGGGTTGGGGTTTGGGGGTTTTCGGTTTGGGGTTGAGGCACGCCTTTGTCTTTGTGTCACTAGCAGTCTTAATGCAGTGTTGAGAAATCCCATGGAGTTGGTTGTGTTTAAAGGCGTTTTCATGGTTGGTTTGGGTCAGAGGTGGGGTGTTGTTCACCCCACAGGGCCACCCAAGGGCGGGGCGTTACATTGCTTGTTTATTCATTTAATTACGTCTTTATTTTCATAATAATTTTTACTTCTCGTATGCTTGTACGCTACTTGCTTTTTCTTTTTTCTCCTTCCTTGCGCAGCATTTGAAATCTTCTAAAGCATCGAGCACACTATTAAACGTAAATGTATAACGTGCCCTTGTCGCGGCATGGGCACATTTTGTGATTAAGAGGCTCTCCTTGGGTTTATTACTACAACACGTCAATAAAGTGCGTGACTAATCGGCGTCTTCCTGCCTTCCTTCCGCCGCCGACTCGCTCCCTGTAGCTTTCTCCTGTCTATCAAAGCGTACACAAGAAGCAGCCGTGCTGGCAGGAAGAACATAGGAGCAACATTATCATTTCTTAACGTACATTACAACTGACTCACTAGGTTATATGTTAGAAGCTGGTGATCAAACAAACAAGGCTTTTTATTTCATATATTTGAAACGGCGCTGTTTAGGAACGCATCGATACTCATAGCGGTATCAGATATCATCGATAGCGGTGATATCCCGAAGTGATGAAGCATGCCGAGCTTATGGCGTTTATACAGTATGTTTGTACAGCTTAATTGCTTTGGCACGTTTCCTGAAAATTATCAGCTCTGTAAGCTTGTCACTGCACCAAGCAGCGCAGCAGCACATTGTTTCTTGCTCAACGTCAAAACACACTGAATTATAAAGAGACGTTTGATCTTTGTGTTTCAAAATGCGCTAAATCCACCGACGAGCCACCAAAATGAAGCTGTATGCTCAAGATGCTCAAGTACAGAGCCAGGATGACAAATTTCAACCAAAGTTTGTTTGCCTTGTTACTATGACGATGGATATGTATTTGCCTACTGCTCTACTAATGTGCATATAAAGACTGAGACAACGAGCACAGTGATGGATGCGAGTGAGATGACTCAAATTCAGCAGGAACGCACGGGGATCAGTTCCCAGCGCCAAGATTTACACATCTGACGACTGAAACTGTGAGATAATCTGTACAAGAGGGAACAGGAAGAATTCGTTTAGCGTGGTCATTAAAAACGAGCGGTGAATTGCATGCACGTAGTGCTAACCGAGTTCACTCCGGCGAGCACTGAGCGCTCAGCTGTGATTAGCGAAACATGAGGAGCTCATTGCTAGCGATACGTAAACATAAAGAGAGGTAAATGTCATGCTGAATGACGGCCCAGAATACTTAACAATATTAAATTCACAGCATCCGCGAGTACCGAAAAACACTCCGGAATTCTTTCCAAGAGGAAATGCGCAGGTTTTTACACAGAACTGTCGTCATTTCGGTGACATCCTCGGCCCGTCGTTAGTGTCGTAATTGTGACAGCCAGGTGCAAACAGCATGTAATCCTGCTCATCGCTCCCACTCCGACGCTCTCCAGTGACTTGTATTCGACACACGGGCGCGTTTTTGTTTCTCAGGCATGGAGGCTGACTGAGAGGGCTTCATTCATTGCTCCAAAAACGCATCTAATGAATAAAAAAAGGCATTACGCGAACCCACAAGAGCTGTTTCTAGCTATCGGCGGTATAAGGAGTCGCCAGGAGGCTCCTTAAGAAAGCAGATAAGCGGATTCCTTCTCGAGTGCGGCCATAACAGTGGTACATTTTCACATTTACGTTTTAATTGTGTATTATCCCTGGGACTGTTCTGGAGAATATTCTGCAAACTGTCAAATAGTTGACAATAGCGAGTGAGTGAGAATGCAGGGGAAGCGGGGATGACAGTGGCCTGCTTTCCATCTAAAGCCCTCCAGCCTCAGCGCAAAACACACATGAATAAATCAAACCGCTCGAAAAGAGGACATGCCGAGAAGATTGATGTCAAGTTTCTGAGTCTTGGAGTCAAGCTTCTTCTATTTTGGCTGTACACAAATATCTGCATAATTTCCTCTCCATCTTTATTTGATTTTTCTTTCTCAGTAGGTTTATTTTTTTATATAAAGCATGAGGTATTTCTTCTAGATTGGGACCGGATTCTTAATTATTTCAAAATCTTGGGAGTTTTGATAACACTCTGGCCTACATAGAAATCGTACGTCTGTCATCCTGTCATGATGTTTTCATAAAGCGCTAATAACAGCGAGATGTGCACGGTGACGGAACACCAGGATGTTTTTGATCGGGCAAATCCGAAAACGGATCCGCACATTCTCGTGAAGCATCATTACAGAAATCTGGATATAAAATAAAAATTTATAGCAGAGTTGTTAAGAGTACCAGTACTCGGTTAACACTCGTACGGGATTACAATTTGTCTTTCCTCTCCCAGACGTCATGTTCTGCTGGATGATGGATGAGGATTAGCTTCTGAAAAAAAACAAAAAAACATTGGAATTGGATATTGGCAGGAAACAAAAGAGGAAAACGTTTCCAAAAAGAGTTTCACATTGTTGAAAAGTTCGATCCAGCTGAGTGCAATATGTCGTGTGAGGTAAGCAGTAATTTCTTCACTCATGTGGAACTGTTTCAAGGCCCACGTATTGTCTGTGCCGTCTCTATTGTTGGATTTAATTGGTTCTGTGCTCCCACGCCAATGGTCCCATTTTTCGTTCCCTCCTCAGGTATTCTGCCCTATTCTTGCACTGCTTCAGTGTGTGTGTATGTGTATGTGTGTGTGTGTGTGTGTGTGTGTGAGGGTTAGACACCCACAGTGCTGGTTTTGTCTGAATAACAAGCCATTTTCCCCATTTGAACAGAGCTCCTCTGCCTTAGAGAGCAAAGAGCAAGACAGCATGCTTTGTAGCGGGATTGTCAGCGCATTGTTTCTCCGTCGTCATGCATCGTCGGAAGTTCCTCGAGCCGGCGTACAATTTTTACTCGCAACAATCGTTTAAAAATAGGCTCGGAGCTCATTTTCCCCAGCTGCCAGTTCCACCCAAGTTGCTGGGAAACAATTAAACAAAGAAAGAAAGCCTCCCTGTGTCAACAAACTAGAAAAAATTGTAACGTAGGCTCTTAGAGAAAGATCACTTCCATCCATGCGTTCGCAATAAAACATGCAACAAATCCCATGGAGGTCAATGAAATATCGTAGAGAAGATTTGGGAGTAAATGAATCGTGCCATACGTGAAAATGAATCGTGTGGAGTGAAAATATGTGAATCACTTCGAAATGAATGAATGTATGAATCCTTAAAAAAAAAGAAATAATCGTTTGTAAAGAAAAAAAGAAAAACGTGAATCCAAATGAAGCATTAAAATAAAATGAATCATTTGGAAAGAATCACATGTGAATACAACGGTGCTCTCACACTTTCGGTTCTCCGCCTTTGCATTTAAGTGCAATGTGAACGCAGCGAATGAACTCCGACCCCTCACAAGTGAACCACAAAGATTCATTTGTGGTTCGTTGTGTGGTGTGTTGGTTTATGCGTTGGGAAAACAAAGTGCGCTCACTGTGCTCTATGTTCAGTACGTAGCTCCAGGGTTCTGTCACCTAACAGAAAAACAACTCGCATGGCTTTCGGCAGGGTCGCGAGCTCCCACAGCCAGGTCAGCGGTGCTGGGTAGCAACATGGCAGATAGGCTAATAAAGCCACTGTAGGACTAGCGATTACGCTACAGAGCTTCAGTTGTTAGGCAGCAGTAAAAATAGCATTGCGTCCAATGTTTAGTATACAGTATGTAGTGTAACACACAGCATGCATGTATTTTGTCTACTCCAATCACTCACATGAGCTAATCAGTCAGCAGCTCTATGGCTCTGTGGTCCAGCGTACAAAATGCGAATGCGAATGTGACTTTTCTGTAATGGATAATTCTTTCTATCTGAACTGCGAATCAAAGTGTGTAAACAGGTGATATTTTAGAGAAAGCCTGTGTGTGTATGCTCCAGTTTCACATTCATATAAAGGAAAGGAGCTAGCAGGTTTGGTGTAAATGCCACGGCTCCTCCAACCGGTTTCTCTCAAACCTTCCATTTTTTCCCGCAAAGCGCTGCCGGCTTCAATATGTATCAGAAAAGCGGATAGAGTTTTATTCTTCGCATCGACTTTTCCAGCTCCCAGTAGCCTCCTCCTGTCTTTAATTATTAATTTCAGCGAATGTGTTATTGTATTCATTCAGAGGACTCGGCTTTCTCCTCACCTCCGTGGAAATTGAATCCCGTCACCGTTGGCAGCGAGGCAGACAGCTCAGCTCCTAATGGATCGAGTGCATATTGAACACTTCAGGCCCTCCTTGAGGTCGGTGCAGCTTAGAGGAGGAATTAGACGAGAGAATTGAAAGTGGAGAGCGTCGGGATGAAAGCGCTTATCCACCATTGGCTCTTTAGATGTACAGAAGGAGGGAATTTCTCCACTAATTGAGTCAGTATGGTGAAATATCCGCCATGAAACTGGAAATTAAGACCCGTGGTCTGGGTATATTTATATAATCGTGCTAAAATATTGATCTGTCTGTTTGGAACGATGTATTCTTTAACGGTATTGACTTCAATAGTCGTGATAAGGTTGTGATGGGGGTCTATAGTGTAGCTTATGTAAGGAATAGAACACGTCAGAACGCCCAAAAAAAATCGCAGCTTGTCATGTTACTGTTTGAAACACAAGAAGTAACATAAAGTCACTTACTAGCTTAAATTTACAGCTTTATCTCTGAGTGATACAAAGTACTGACACTGGAGACTCCTTCCACACACATCCCCGTGTGTGTCCTGTCAGAGCTGCTGTTATAGAAAATGAATTAACACCTGCCGACCAAGCAGATCAGCATTTCAGATCAGAATTCAGCAGCACAGTGCTTAAGTGATGTTTTCTAACTTCATGGCAATTTTCTACTTTACACATTTTCCATTTTTTTAGTTTTTGAGTGTAGCTGACTCTCCAACTAGCTTTGCAATGCACTTTTAAAGCCAGCGTGTGTTCTCCAGGCACTCGGGCAACCCAATGGAATAAAGCACTCAGGACCGTTTTAGACCCTGAATAAGTGTGTATTGGGCACCGCAGGACGGCTTCTAATGAGAGCAGCGGTGAGCCAAAAGGACCAACAGGTTTGCTGGAGGGCCTTGAACATGGCTGAGGTAAACTGTTTCAATGCGTGCTTCAGAAAAGAAAAAGGTCCAGGGATACAAAAGTGACAAAACACAGCGGGGAGAATGAGGGAAACGGGTGAAAAAGATATCGCGCTGTCAGGAGAGAGGCTAAAGTAGGAATTCAAGCAGCAGGTTAGCCTAGCAAAGTTGTTTAATTGTGTCCTGGAGTTAAACGAGGAGCCGTTATTCAGTAGGACTTGGTATCGTTTGTATTTATCGATCCTGATTCCGATTCTGCTCATCAAGTCTGGTTCTTATCGATTCCTTGTTCCAATAAAAAAAAAGCAGTCAAATATTTCGATTTCAAAACATAGCAAAACATTTTGAGCTTTCACAACTTTAATTAAAGCAAGTTATTGTGTAGATTATTTTTTTTAAACAATAAATGTAAACAAGTGCAAAGACAATTTATATGAATATAAAAATATATATACAGCAATGGCAAAAGAGACCAACTTTAATGCTGACCTTATTACACACACTAGGTATTGTTTAATTTTCTAAAATACCCAGCTAGCCCTAGGGAGTTTTATTTGGCAAAATAGACACGGAGACTTTTATTTTGAAATCCCCTTGGAGCGGTGAGCTAGCCATAGTGAGCTAAGCGAGCCACCATGATATTCTTCAGTTCTGGCGCTGTATGTTTTTGAATAGTTTGTAAATTGGTAGCCTTTGTTTATAATGTCATTTTTTAATAAAGGGTTATCACAGAACCGATAAGCAGAATCAAAATTAAAAAATTATCAGTTTTTAACAGGTACCTGGTACTTGGCATTTTGTATTCAGTTCTAATTTGGAACCGAGTTTCAGTTCCCGACCCGATTTTTTTGTGTCTCACAATTATGATGCTCCTTTTCACCCTTTATCACAGCAGTTCTTTTGATGGAGAGGCCACTTATATTAACCCTTTTGGTCTATAAAAACAGTTTAAGTCAAGTGTCCTGCTACTGGCAACGATTTGCTTTCTGATCTAGCTAGCTAATGTGATACACAATAATTTCACAATTAAAGTAAACACGGTTGGTTTAAAACATTTTGCTCATCTTTACTTATTTATATTTCAGATGTAAAAACCTAGTTCATTATTGCGAGCATTTGCCACAAGTAGTTATTTGCGTGAGGTAGACGTTATTGAATGCACCGTTAGCGAATAGCATTTTAAAGATGGCGGCCAGGAATGTGCTTATTGCTTTACTGCTAGAGGAATGTGCTGTAGACCAAATTGTGCATAATGTTGTGGGGCTTGTCAACAATTATACAAACTGAACAACTGAGCAAGGTTTTTTTTATCTATAGCATTATCACTTTATGTAAAAAACTATTCTGACACAATAAAACTTTTTTATTTTGCAACATTTTCCAATAATTAGCAAAAGAACGATGCAATTTGAATTTCCATACCGTTTTGATTTGCTCGGTGAGCTATGTCCGAAGATCATTCGCGATTGGCCCAAATGCGATCCAAACGGACTTCGATAGGGCACTCTCGTTTAGTTTGCGGACGTCTTTGTTATTGACTGCACGACAGTATAAGGTTCCACCACAACAGATTATTTACAGTTAACAAATCTTTTAAGGTGAGGTATTTTGGATTTTAATGGAACCTTTCAGCTCCTTACCTGGTCTATGAGGTAAAAACACAGACAGGAGATTGGACTGGTGCACTGCCTGTGTTCAAATGTCATTTTCGCTGTAATATAGAAAGGCTTTTAGCAGCTCAGCCTATTAAACCATTACACCACAGACTGACTGCTACAGAATAACAAGACTATCGGATGATGTATCTCTAGCTATTGAAGCTCAGTAGTCCTTTTCAGTCTCTCACACACATAAAAAAATCTCCCAAGAAGCAGAACACGCGGAAGAAAAAAAGGCCTTCTGTAGCAAAGCCGAGTGCTCAAGCATTATGGGAAAAATGAACACGTTATAAAACAGAGATTTAAGCAGTGCTCACAACATGGTGTGTTTTGTTGTTGCTCTTTTATATTCCTAATGTGCGGTCACATTGTTAACACAATTATTTTGGTCTGTGACAAATCTCGCTTTATACGCAGGGTGTGTTTGGAGCCATCATGAAAGGTTTATATCTGCTGTAATGATGGTTGTAGTTCTTTGTGCCGGGAAAATATTAAAGTGCCTAATGATGTGGAGTTGTTGCTTGCTTTTATTTCCATGTAGTTATTCAAGCACACCCTATTAACTTGATGAATTGCTGTAATGAATAGAGATTGCTTTACATGGCTTTTTTTTTAACGCTTCCAGGTGTGCGGTGAATAGCTAACTGTTTATTTCCCAAAATTTCCTCAAAGAATTTCGAGTCATCCCAGTAGGGAATGTTTAATCCTTTCTAGATTCACTTTTCTTTTGAGTAGCCACAAGGACTTCTCTTTCCCTGTGACTTAATTGTGATTATAGCACAGATTATGACTGGTATATTCAATAGAAAATATTGAATGTTACGAATTCCCCTCTCACAGCATGCAGCTGTTGCTCTGGCATGATGTGCGCTGTTCATGTTTTATTGTGATTCTCCGTTCAGGAGATTATAATCTACGCCAAGCATGTTTTGTTTTTGGGGCAGTTTGTTCGTCTGACTTTAAGCAGGATTGCTAAAAAGATACTGAACCAAATTCCATGAAAATTGGTGGAATGGTGTAGCATGGGCCCAGGACGAGCTCATTCGATTTTGGAGCGGATCCGAGTCATGGGGTGGATCCAGGAATTTAGTTTCAATTATGCTAACATTGAAAGATACAAGGTTTGGTTTTGGCAGAAGTCTATGCTCAGCAATGTCGTACGCTTTAAAATTCAGATTGCAATAAAGGTTAATAGTGACAAAACATAGCCATTGTAGAAATACAATGACTCCAGTGGAAATATATCTAGAAATAAAGTGGTAACTGTTCGTGCTCTCAGAGTGTCCTTCTAGTTTGCCATAGGTTTGTGTCCTAGTTGTGAAGTCTCATCATTGTTATTGTACGTTACCAAGCCTTGTTTCTAGCCTTGTTTTCCATAGTTTCTAGTTTTCCAAATTTCCTATTCCTGATTATATTTTCATCCTGCCTCTCAATGTTTGATGCACTGATGCATTTTCTCTACCATAAGCTCTAACATTAGTGCAAATCGTAGGTTTATATTAATCACTCGTTACTTCATATGTTAGCAGATTTATTCTACTAGACTCCTACTGTAAGCACTGACAGTCCAAATTACAGACAGTCATGTCAGGAGTCTCCATGCCAGAGGTTAGTGCCAATACAAGGATGCCGCTGCCAGGAGCTCCATTACTGCTCTCGCCAGGAACACAATAACTGAAAAGGTAAGTTATCTTAAGGGTAAATATCTGCTTCTATATTCTCTTAGTGTTGTCAAAGGTTTGGACCAGCTTTTGTTTTCATCATTTTGGTTGAGGAAAATGCTACTCGGGCATTAGCACATAAATCTAAAGTGAAAGGCCAGTGGTAAAGCTTCATCAAGGCGTCATATCGAATGGGGTTGTGCTGTTCTTGTTCTGTCAGAAGATGTCCAGATCAATAACGCCTAGAATAATTTTAACCATCACAGATTGCCTGTGGTCTTTACCAGAACATGAATCATTTCTTTCACTGTCCGGTGAGCTGTTTCACCTGTCTCACTTCTTTATTAAGATCTTGAGACGTGACTGTGAAGAATCCGGTGTCAGTATCATGATGGCCTTTTTTTAAAATTTATTTTATTTTTTTAGAGAAACCCATTAGCTTCTTTCTTGCGTTCTTTTTTTCATTCTTTCTTGCTTTCTTTACAGAGGCACTTACTTGATGAAAAGCTTTTGAAAATATTAAAAAATGCTATCCTCAAGAACAATCCACCACCGCTATCAGTCTCATAAATCTAACCTGCAGATGATTAGGAGGCTTTGACTGAGCAGAACACATCACTAGGGAAATCAGCCCTTGATGGGAAGCCATAAAAAAAGCCTCTATAGGAGGTGGTCTATGGTTATGGAGATGAATTTCCATTTACACACACAGTAAGAATAACAGACATGGTGATGCAATGTATCTGTCCATCTTCATTTCATGGATGCATGGAGTTTTTATTCTCAAAAAAAATCTGTATGCTCACACAGACTGCTTATGCAAGTGCCAGCTCGAATAAAAATAACTCGATTTTTAATTTTCAAAGCTTAGCAAAGTGTTCCAGCTCCTTACACCCTCTTATCCTCACATATACTGATTTTTGTTAACTTCTAGTCCGTTTCTTTCTTCTTTCCTGTATCTGAAAATTAACTGCATACATCACTTCACAGTCGACAGCTCTCCTCATACACCTAAAGCTGGCCCGTGTTCAATTTATTCCAAAACAGACGCCTGGTGTCACTTCAGTTAAAGCATCTTAGAATTTTACTGCCACCTAGTGTGTATGACACTGGAAAAAAGAACTGCTACGGTTCATAAAAGAACGGAGTATTCACTGGAGTATAAAAGGAAGTCGAAGAGCGAGAAATTAATTTGTCAGGTTTTAATAGAGATAAAAGAGATTTGTCAGTCCCTGGTATGATACTTATTAGATTGGGGGAAAAAAATACTATGTATGAAAAGGAAAAGTAGGTGTCTTTTAACAGAATCACGACTTGTTACCATGCCAAAGGTTAGCCATTAAATAATGACGATTGCACCAAATACTAATTAAAGTGGTTCAAACCTGGGAGTCATTGCAGGCTCTTTATTATCATTATTGGAAAAATGTGAGCATAATACTCAACTCCACAGGAGAATGCTTTGGAGCATGGGTGGCTCAGTGCTTTGGGCTTGGGCTCATGAGAAGGTCATGAGTTCAAGCCCAATATTGGCAGATTTGCAGTGTTTAAACCATGACAGCTTCGGGGATGCTGTGTCATGACTGACCTCAGCTTCTTAACATGCTCAAATATGCAAAGGAAATGTAGCTATATTCACCGTATGTGTATCGCAGTGCCACTATCTGTATTTGTTTAGTGTTCCTATCTGTGTCTGAATTTGGTTTTAAACCTCCATCCATCCATCCATTATCTCCATCCATCCATCCATTATCTATAGCTCTTTATCCGTCTGGGTCGCGGGGAAGCTGGAGCCAATCCCAGCATCTTCGGGCGAGA
>JAQMYM010000009.1:1856020-1879216 GCA_030014255.1 Parauchenoglanis ngamensis | reverse complement strand
GCATCGTATCAGCAAATAGCCATTTGGTCCGTGGCAGAATTAATTATTATTTTGCTTCCCTGCCAAAAAGTCAAACGAGCTTTGTGAGGGGAAAAGCAGATAATTGTCCAGTCGTTTCTCTGAGAAGTCTGAGAAATAAAAACAGACCGAATGAATTAGAAAATGAAAAAAAAAAAACTGTAAAAGCAGGGCAGAGATCTTAGCGTTGTCTCTATGTCATGTCTTTTATATTTGTACAGAAGACATGTCACACACATTCAGTCTTGTTAGATGGGATGCGGCGGAGCTTTAATCTTTCTCAGTGCAGCAAGACTCTGGTCTGCTCTCGAAAGAGACAGAGTTTATGCTTGCGCTCAAAGAAAAAGCCCTCTTAACTAACCAGGAAGTCGAAAAGATCGGCATTGTTGATGACCGCTCAAGCCGTCACTTCTGTACAGTACTTTAAACTCACTTACTGTCACTTTAGATTACTCAGCATAGAAGAAGTAGGTGGGTAAATTAGAACACTGATCATACAGTGTGCTGTTTTGAGAACGTAAATAAGCTCATGGTCACTAATGTTAGCTAGCTTGTTGCTAACATAATAGCCGTTTCCATGGAGGCTTCTTGTACTTTGTGGCTAAAAATTGTCACTCTTCCGAATGCTCGGTAAGGACAGACGCTGAGTGTGAACGATATTTGAGAAAGACAATGCAATAAAAGCAGCTGTTGGTGGAACTTCACTTGCTCAAGCTAGAGCTCAATACGACAAACACAAGAGTCTGCAGAGACCCGACGCTCCGTCTGTGCCGCTCTGCACTTCCCTCGTCTCGTTCCATTACGCATCAGGTATCCGGCCGGGTCGCTTACATGCTTAACCGACTTCTGTCACGCTCTGGGCTTTTAACTCTAATTGGCCGTCTGAGATCTGGCCTTTGCAGATAGAAGGCTTGTGCCTGCAGCTCCCTCCAACCTCGTGCAAGATCTGTGTCCTTTATTGATCAAAGTGACGCAGAAACGAGCGCGCATTCGAGCGTGCGTGCGAACGAATCTGCAACCGATTCATTAAACAAGCGCAAATGAACCATCTGACATCCGAGACGTTCCAATTTCATCAGACGTGACCAGAGTTCTGGAGTTCTACAGAAGGAGTCTCCAGTGTCAGCGCTTTGTAGCAGTCTTCAAGCTTTAAGCAAGATTTTAAGAGATAACAGGAAGTAACCCGTCTCACGACAATCAAACTCTGGCTTCATTTCGTTAATCCTGTTGTTGATTATTTGACTAGCAGAGCACGTCCAAAACAGGAGTCTGTAGCACACCTGCTAACCCGTGTGACTGTGCTAACCTAAGCTCCCTGAGTTCCGCATACCTGTCTAAGACTGCGCTGATTACAATATAGCACCAGGATTTCAATGAGATGCCAAAATTTCATTAAAAAAAAAAAGACAGATTTTACTGTTTATGAGCACAAAAATTACGTTTCACCGTGCCAACACCAAGAGGCAGCGCGCCATTTATATTCACCATTGCGGGGGAAAAAAAGAAAAGAAAAACAGTTGGGGCTGATGAATTTGGCAAGTGCGTATTGTAAATGTCTGATGGGCCGAAGCCTGGCACGGAAGAAGGACGCAAGAGGTTCCAAGCCGAACGGCAGACGCCGCTCCGAGCTCCTGTATCACAAATGTTTCAAATCTATACACATATATAAATGAACATATAACAGATTGTTACACTTAAAGTAGACCTGAAAGAAAATCCCGATCCGTCCCCAATTAAAAGACACAAAGCGTTCGTTTTAATACACCGCACCGATTTATCATTTTCCCCCAATCGTCCAATTTGGCAGAAAAACGTGGATCTTTTTTGTCAGGAAAAGCTGTAGGCAATTATAACAAACACTTAAGAGGAGAAAATGCAAATAAAGTCTAATTGAAACTGCCAAACGCCTCAATAACTGCTGGGCTTTTTATTTCCATAAACGCCACGGCTGTACTTTTGCAGATATAATGCTGTCTCGAGGGACTTCTAATAGAACTGCAAAATAGCTGGATCGTTAAGGGAGACGGGACCGGAGAAGCGTTTAAATCCACCTCTTATTACAGGAAGGGTGAATAAGGTGCAAGAAGGAAACCTACTGACTGGATATCATGCATTTTATTTACAGAATAAACGCTCGTCTGAGATGGAAAAACATGGTGTGTGGATAAATAAAGAGAATTCAAAATCAATCAATCAATCAGTTCATTAATTAATTGAATTTTCTCCCAACTTCGCAGCTTTAGACTTCAGAGGTAGTTCATACGCACCATAAAAACCCAATTTCAGCATGAGGAAGGTTGAATAGTGAAGAATGATGGTTGAGCAAATGAATGCTAGCATTTTTTAATGACTTTCCATCTCAGACAAACATAATAACACATATTCATTAACTTGTTAATTGCCATAACCATATTGTTAATAAAGACTCACACAGTGATTCATAACATTAATATTTCATTTGATTCACACCTTTTTCATTTAATCTCCTGATTATCAGTTCGCCAGTTTTCCATCTCAGACAAGCGATTTTTTTTTGCAGTAATACGCATCTTAATTAATGACGTATTTAACTGTTGGAGTGTTTCAAATGAGCATGTATTCGGAAATATTTCCCGAACACAAAACAATAGAACAGGAGCCTCGTCGCAATCCAGCAAGTGTGAGATTTCAAGGTTGGCAGAAAAGGATTAGCATGACTCGAGCAAAATCCGAACGGCGGATCGAACGTTTTCCGAGCGTTTCTTTTTCATGCGCTAATCTAAATGAATAACGCCAACATGCTAATTGTATTACATGGGCGAAGAGTGAAACGGGAAACAATAGAAAATCATTATTCCTGAGGAATTAAAACGATCTAATGTGCAAGCGCATTAGTGGGCGAGCTGGCGAGTAAACAATCGGCGTGGTTTACGACGGCGAGGCGTTCGGCGGCTCGTGTGAGTGCGTAATACTCAGGAGGAATCAATACTCGCTACAAAGAGAAACACGGCCATTTAATGAAAGACCTCTTATTGTGTTCTGTCCTTCCTCAGAAGTGATCACAGAAACTAGCTTAAGTGTACGCCCCAGAGTGTTTTATTCCTCACACGTGATACATTGTGTTAGAACATGCTAACAACATTATCATCACCACTGTTTTCGTTGTCAGGACTCATGGTTATGGCTGATATGATGATACTGTGATAACCTCTGTGACAGTCCGCTTTTCTTCTAGTCTGTATTTTTATAACTAGATTTTAAAACACCGTCCTAAAAATATGATCCTTTTTTTGTCTCTCATTTATCATAATTTTATCAAATATATTGAACACTGGTTTTCTGAAACAATTTTACAGCCATTTTGTTAGTAACCCCATACACAGATACATATCATGGATCATAACTACTGTGATGATGATATTTTTGTCATCCTGTACGCCTTGTGTGCGTCCTGTGCTGCAAACATACTGTAAAAAATCGCACTTTTGCTCTTACAGTACTTTTAATTCAGCATTTAGAGAATGCTGCACTTTCAGGATTTAATTAGCTTTTTGAATCATTTCTGCACTCGGGTTCCTTTTCACTAGGATCAAAATCCTCAAGAAAACAGCGGAACAAAGTACTAATGGCCAAATGTGGACTTTTAGCAGCAGCGCATCCTTCAGCTACAAGAACCGAATTAGAGACATGAAAGCTTTCAGCTGCTCTTTCATCATCTGAATGTAAAACCCATTGAACTATATCAGGGACAACAAAAAAATGAAAAGATTTGTACAGAACGCACGCTCATACACACTCTCTCTCTCTCACACACACACACTCGCACGTTTTAGTGGAGAGTTTGATAGTTTTGTTTGAATTTGCTTTTAAGTGGCTTTTCATCAGACTCTGAATACAGATGAATATTTAGCTATGTGTTCCTAAAAGAACGGTTCCGAGTCCATGTGCTTGCATAAAAAAAAATTAAAAAAACTCTTTATGCTGCTGTGCATAAATATTCCCCCCCCCCTTCATGACATTTTTAAGTGACCTTCACTGAGATTAAATGTCACAAATCTAATATCCTCAATATAGTTAGGAAAATCTAAAATGTCCACCGCTAAATTAATTCTAGTCATTAGAAGTCAGATAATTCGTTGAATGGACTTCGTTTGTGTGCCACTAAAGTCAACAATATAAATATATCTGGGCTGGGTTCATTTTCTGTTGACTAACATTTTCTTAGCTAAAATAGTCGAAATTATTCTGAGAATTATGGTAAATTTGAGTTGCCTACTTGCACATGAACACGCCTCAAATCATGGAGGCTGAACTGAACTGAGCTCGATGCTGCTCTTGTCAGAACCCAAAGGTTTGTTATACCTAAACAAAGCTGTCAAAATAAATCCAGGAAAGTTCCAGAAAATTACCAATGAGGTTGCAGCAGAACTAATTTCATATTATAAATAATTTCTAAGCAATCACAACATTGACTTTTTTTTTTTGCAAATAATTTTCCATCTACTTTAATAACATAACATAAAATCCAAGTCCATTTCAGTTCCAGGCTGTGGAAATGGTCCAAGGAGGGTGAATACTTTTTCAAGTCACAGTAGTCTTTTTTGACTATAAATCAAATAATTAAGTTCCTCGTATTCCTCTTCTAAAGTGATGCTGGTAGGCTTTTATATCTCCTGGATTGGTATCTGCTGTGTGATAGTTGGAGACCTGGATAAAGCTCAGGAATGAAACAAGGCCAAGATAGTAAATAAAGCGTATGGACTGATTGATGATGTGCAGGTAAGGTGTCCAGGCAAGAAGCGAGGTAAAGAGGAAATCTATTTGCACCATATTTCAGTCCTTTTAAATTTCTGTTCAGGTTTTCCCATGAAACGCAACACCACACCAATGATTCATACGCAAGCATCTGAACTGTCCATCAAAGAGTAATCTCGACATCACGTTTCCCACCTGTTCCACTATCATGACACCCCTGCGCGTTGCTCACACTGGCCCGCAACCCCCTGAGATTGATCTTGCTCATTTTCACCTCCGCTGCACTCTTGAACTCCACCATCGCCGTCTGGAGAATCTCACAAGTTGAGGAGATAACACCAGGGCCTCTGAACCTATAACGATCCGTCATTCCTGCCTGCTTCGTCCCGGGAGGCTGGAGGGAACGTGGTGCCAGGTTCATGGCATCTGACAGCTTCATATGTGCTACGCTCACCCGTCAGGTCCAGCTCTCTCCCTCAACGCAAAGCCCATTACAATCCGACGCAGTCGCTCGCGGCCCCATCTCATTAGCACACGACCTGGGAAATTATTTACTGTGGCTGAAATGAGCAGGCTGCCTTTACAGGGCACAATATGTGTGACTTGGAAACTAAACAGTGTTAATTCTATTAGTCTACATTTGCATAATGCAGCCAACCCCCATATCCTGGCCTTTAGTCCTTTTTGCACATCGTGTTGCCGTCTTCTTATGCACTTCATCTGCACATCTTCTGTAAGCGTCAGCGTGATGGTGGATCTGGAGCCTATCCTGGGAACACTGGGTGTGAGGGGAAAGTCAAATAAGATGTCTAGACATGAGTAGATATAACATAACATCTGTTTAGAACATAAATGAAACCGAATATCATTCCACATGGCCCGTTTATTAAGCGTTGTTGGCATCTGAGATGACTGTACCAGCGTCATGTCAGTAATAAGAAGTTCTCCTTTTCAGAAACTTTCTGATCTGAAATGCTAAGTAAAGGGTTTTGACAAACTTTTTTATTATTAAAGCTCGGTGAATACGTTTGTCCATTCCTGAAGTTCCTAGAATGTAATACTTGCTTTTCAGTGAAATTAATTTTCACACAATTCCCAAAAGAATCTTCTACGGTAAATCACATTGTGGGTGCTGAACAGATCTATTTGCATAACTTCACCCCTCATATTTTGCTTCTTTTTTTTTTAGTAGAAACATCTCAAACTGCATGTTCATTCATGCAACAAACATACCTGATATACACAATATAAAAGATTTTCTATTTGACACAACTTTATGCAAGACCCTGCTTGTAAATGCATTTTTATTCCCTCTTTTGTTTTTTAACTCAAGTTTACACATTTTTTAGACAAGATTCAAGCTGAAAGCAGCGTGCAGCGAGCCTGCTCCAGCAGTGCAGGAAATCCTTTGACTTGTGGGATTTTAAGGTTAATTCTAATTATGCCGCAGATTAGCTTGGAATCCAGCGTACCCTTTTTTAAAGCAACAGTGCCCCAAATGTTAATTAGGAACCTGGCACTGCCAAGGGGATTACTCTCTCCAGCTCTATTGTGAAGTGAAAATGCTAAAAACATGTCAGTGTTTCTATAGTTTTTCTTCTTTGTTAGGCTGCACCTGCTCAGGCTTTGTGCTACAACTCCGAAGCTGCCTCTTGGCCAGACGCTCCGCAGGCACCCTTCATGCTCTGAGTGCCAGGTAAGGTGAAAGTGCAGGGTGCCATGGGGCAAAATGGCTCGGACCAGCTGCTGCCGTATGAGCTCGGACTCAAGGCTTCGAGAACTTTCACCTCAGGGACAGCTGAGTCGTGGCAGCAGTGGCAAAACTAGCATTACCTCAGCAGCTGGGGCCATGAATGTGTGCAATTACAGCCATTAGGTTGCTTAATTAACAGATTGCTGTCAGCCTGAGGAAAAAGGGAAAAAAGCAAATAAGCACTCCTGCTTTGCTTTAGCATATGGCTTCATTTAAAAAGTAATAAGCATTCAGCAACTTCTCAGTGTGTTATTATAAAAGCTTCAAAAGGCCAAGTAATTACTTGCTGAGAAAGCAGCAAGTGATCAAAAAAAGTAATGGACAACTTATCCAGGCTAAAATTAACATCAACTCAAACTTATAATTATTCAAAAACCAAATTATCACATCTTAGTGACCATTAATCTGCCCACCTCTGTCACACCCCCTCAATACCTGTCACATTGGCTTATATCCAAACTCACTTCCACAGCTTTTAGTTAGTTTTGTTCTTTAGTTGGGCTTTGTTCAGAGTTGGAGTCCTTGAGTTTCGTCTGTATTTACATGGAGAAAGGTCCTCGTATTCACAGGCAGCTTGCGCACCTGTTAAGTTGATTTTCCGGGCTCCAAATTCAAATTAATACATAAAATCACCTGGGTTCAGTTAATGTCTCCGAGACCGCCAGATATTTCTAGAGCTCAGGTGTCTGAGGCAGGGTTGTTCAGTAGCGACCAGACCACCTATAGACACAAGCAATTGCCTTTTCCCTGAAAAAAATCAGGGATAAAAAATGTGGGCCGATTAAAATTAATAGCATTTCTAATGAACCATATATTCCCATTATATTGACGAATATGCTATCATGTATTATAACGCTAGTCCATGGTTAAGTCTAAGACTATTTTCTCATCAGTGGCAGAGGACCACTTTCTTCCCCTCTTAAAAAGTTGCCCTTCTCACAGCTTATTAATTCCCCAATTACACATTAGTAATGAACATTTAATTACAAATTTCTTACCTGAAGGACTGCTCTAAGTTACAGAAATGACAGCTTATTACTTTATCTTGTGCACTGTTTCGAAGACACCACCTCACAAGGGACTCTTTTGTGGCATTTCTACTGACAGCGTTTCAGTTTATACTGGCATTTGATAAGCCATAAACTTGAAAAGCAACATAATTATGGTTCTCTCGCCGTTATTTTCTCAATCACTGCGGATCTTCACCATGAAATAGCTGTAAAGATGTACTCTGGGCCATATTTTGATATTTTTACGTCTTAGCAAATTTCTACACAGTGAATAACTAAGACTAAGACTTCGTTCGTCTTCAGTAAGCACTCAATCTTTGTCGGTGTCATGGTGGATCCAAAGTCTATCCTGGGAATTCTGGGCACAGGGCAGGGAATTATACCCTTTTTCTTTTGGTACCTAGTTGGTGTCTAGAGCTGGAAATGCTCTTCTGAGTTCCGTGATTAGCAACATTCCTGGCTTTTTTGAGGTTGAGTGTCTAAATACCCATTTCAGACATGAGCAAGCTTAAGATTTTTTCAAGTGTGTTGTTCGCGACAAATCCTGGATGTTTCCCTTCACGACTGCCTTCAAACAAGATCATCAGGAAATCCAGAGACAAATGTTGCAATGGTTTGGCCATGGTTTGGCAAGATGAGCACCAGTCAGTTGCCAAACAAATCTCTCTGGAACCAGTGACCAACACAGTGGAAAGTACAGCAATCAGTACCAAAGCTGACATGACCCAAGAAAGTTGAAAATTGAGAAAGTTGAAATCTGAGAGCACCATGCACACACACACACACATTTGCATATAGGGAATGTAGAGTCTTTCCACCTACCAGCATATTTTTGGACAGTGGGAGGAAACCAAGAAACCTGGAGGAGACAGTAACCCAAGTTCAGGATCAAACTAGGGACCCTGGAGCTGTGAGGCAGCAGTGCAACCTGTTGTTCCACCATCCCACCAAAGCACAAGCCTTTACCTCTAACCCCCTTCCCCCCAAAAAATCAGGGATAGGAAATGCCAACTAAAGGCTTTTTTCTGTCATATGTAAATGCTCCAATAAACCACCTTAATTACTGGATAAAGTTTATGAGTTCTCAAAAAAGAAAATCTCTTGTTGGTAAGACGTGTTACCAATGTCTTGGCCCATGCTGATTCTCCCCCTACTGTTGGAACACATGAGTTTAGAAACTCAGCAATTTGCATCTACTGCCTCTCCAGAGTCTGCCACCAGTGAGCCTAAAGCAGGCTTGGCATGGCTCAGCTGCCTAGACACAATCAATTTGCACACAGAGTCATTAGACATGCTCACACAGGAATACATGGTTTGCAGATCCAAATTCAGCTTGCAGCTTTGCAGATATAAGCGCGGCAGCACATGTCATGGGAGATGCAGTCGATTTCCTGTCAAAAAAGTGAAGACAAGAAATGAGGTCCTAAAAATATCAGCCGAGAAGGACGGATGGGTGCCCAGGTCTATCCTGATTCCTCCCTGTATTTTTATATTAATGCTCTTGTAGCTTCACCTGCCTGAGTGACAGCGATCTCTCCCACTCATTTCAGTTTTAATAAGGACACAGAGAGTGGAGCACAAATGGCACCATCCTGTCAGTCGGGGTGGCAGTGCCACATGCCTTCTAGCTGACACACAGCGTTAGACTTCTCAAAGCCGTCCTTGATTCGTAAAAAGTCTTTCTATCCTTGAACCAGAACATTCCTCCTTCTTAACCCCTGCATATTTAGGAATGAATTTTTAATTCACCTTCAACTCAAACTTCATCCGAATTATTGGGATAATTTCAAAACAAAAACAATCTACATCTAATATAAATCTAAAACAGATCATTTGCATATGGCATTAAGCCTAAACTTTAATTTCTTCCAGTCCTGTTGAGTTTACTTGCTGATGTTCATTCGCGGAAGACAATTGAATCTGATATTAGCATTTCAGGTGTGATGCAGTGTATCTGGGTGCACAGCTATGTTAATAGTCTTGTACTGGATTTGCTCAGTGGACAACTATGGGGCCACTTTTGCGTTGGAGTTCTTCAGGAGTCAGTTCTTGGTTTACTCTTGTGTTGGAGTTCAACAGGGTTCAGATCGTGGTCCACTGTTGAGTTGGAGTTCCTCGGGAGAACGTTCTTGGTCCACTCTTGTGTTGGAGTTCCTCAAGGGTCAGATCTTGGTGCACTTCTGTGCCACAGCTCATTAGGAGTCAGTTCTTGGACTGTTTTTGTGTTGGAGCTCCTCAGGAGAACATTCTTGGTCCACTCTTGTGTTGGAGTTCCTCAAGGGTCAGATCTTGGTCCACTTCTGTTCTGGAGCTCATTAGGAGTCTGTTCTTGGTCCTCTCTTGTGTTGGGGTTCCTCAAGGGTCAGTTCTTCTTCCATTTTTTTCTCCTTTAATACTACAGCATCACTGCACTTTTTCTCCATTCACCTCCCAAACCTCTCTCTTTCTGACCTCTTTCCTTCAATGCTACATTCCATCATTGAATGAAACTCTAAAAGTAATGTTTTCTGATATTAACTTATTATGTACTCCTGTAGCACTGCATAAACAGACACTTAGAAAAGAAAATTCATGTGTGAAAAGATCATTTTAGGAAAACTAATCCAAGCTGTTAAAATCGTAGCTGGTGTTAACATTGATAGCACTGATACTCTCTGCTCAGGGGGTCTCAGTTTTCAGGAAGAAGAATCATGTGACAGAAAACAGAACGCTGTTCATTATAGGAGTGATGTGAAATGCTTGCCAAATTTGACCGTGCTCTCTCGAGTGGAAAATGAAAGCATGGATAAATCAGCGTGAAAATCGCAAATGCACAACAATGCTTGCAAGCCTTCCTTCATTAAGCCAGAAAGCCACACACACCTGCTAGCTCCGGCATTCAACATTTGCATGTAATTAAAGGCTAATTAATAAGATGGATCTGCATTTGCTGGATCGATTCAATAAATCAGTGTGTGCGCGATACCATCTGGAAACAAGTTGAAAGTGATGGTTGTATTTGGGGATGAAGGGTGAATCGGGTGGGGTTTTTTTTTTTTTTGGAGAAGCCACTTAGCAAGGCAACAAAAATCTAATACGTCTCAATGGTTTTAGGGAAAGGAACATCACATGCAAATGAGGAGGCCAAGACACACCATGTAAGAGCTTACAAAGAGAATTGGCAGGGATTCTTGATTCTTTAACCTGATTTAGTGTTAAAGAAGGATTCTCCCGACTGCCTCCACACACCATTATTAAAACACAAATGGAGCTGGCAGACTGTAAAGCGCTCGCTGAATCTATCTGTCTACAACAAGAACAAAAGTGAGCTTGTGAGGGAACAAAAAAAAAAGAAAAGTTAAAATGAGTGTAAGGACAAAAAAACAACAAAACACATTGTGTGATCAATGAGACACCAGGCCAATTTGCAGCAAGAGCATTTCTAATAATCTGTTTCGAGAACCAGCCACAAAAAGCTTTAAATCCATACTAGATTTTTAAAAACACTCTTCAAAGCAATCGAGGAATGATGGATTCTTTGGAAGTGTTCACAAATTGAGGAAATTCAAATGACTAGATCGATCTAGTCTCAATAGTTTTCCTCATAGGGGAGATATTTTTGTTATTAATTATATTTTCCAATAACGTCAGTGTTCATCAGAAGAATTTGCCAATGCCGACCTTTTTGTGATTAAAGAACGACATATAATAGCATGTTGGCATTTATAGTTACATATTTAGAAGAAAATATCCAAATTTCATGATGTGAAGAGTTTTCCCAGGTCATCAAGCATAGGACACAATTAGGAATCTTCTTGAAAGTGAACCCAAAACTTTAGAATCTACCGTAAGGATAGAATGTGCATTTATACAGAATTTTAAGTTTGCTCTACGGGCATAGGATAATAATAGGATAATAACATCTAGATAATATCTGTTGCATAATCGAATGTCTTACTAACCTCCTACTGAAATGTTGTAGGCAGTCAGTTTGACAGGTTTCTGTGAAAGTTCACAAAGTTTCCCCTCCTTGAACAGAGCTGCTGGGCCCGAGATAAGAGAAGACGATTCAAGCGTCAAGCTGCCATGAACCACCGGGCCGGACTGGATCTCGGCCAAATGCTGAGAACAGAGACGAATGAGCTGCAGAGAGACCGAGTGCAGAGATGGCTTTCCTGATTTCACTTAAGAGGGAAGACGGGGACATGAAGGGTGGGGGAAAAAAAAGGAAGAATTGTAGGAGTGACAACAGAAGAACAGGAAAAAGCTGAGAAAGTGGTTGGGAAATTAAACTGAGTGGAAAGATACCAAATACACAAGGAAATCATGGACAGCTTGACAGCTTTTTTTTTCTCTGAAAAGCGTAGATATATTAGTGTGTCAGAGTGAATGTTCCGGCTTGCACCCAGTTAACCAAAGCTTCCTCTTATAAACAAACGTCTCTTTTAAATTGCGCCTGGTGAGACGTCTTTTCACATGCAAAACGGGAGCGAATCTGAAGATTGCCCAAATGGCTGCTCTTCTCTTCTATCGTCATCTTTTGAAAATCTGGAGGATAAAACCCAGCCGAAGAGAGACAGACAGAGAGAGCGTAATTACACCAAAATAATCACACACTTTCTCTCATCTGACAGCAAAGCTGTAGAATCAAGATCAAGCAAAAGTTTATTTCCATCGTCGAGTCATTCAGCAGCAGAGCCCGCGTCAGAACTGGAGACGATTGGTTCTGAAGAGCGCGCCCAGATAAAGTAAAGGCCGTTATAATATTGTTTGACCTTCATCATAATTAAAGAAACAGATCTGGGATTTGGTGAGAAAATGGAAGGGTGAACTTTACGTTATAGAGTGCGACAACAGCACTGCATGTTAAGAAAGTCAGGATGTCTACAGAGAGCCGGTGGCACTTCTCCACTTCTCTGGCAAGTCATGTTGGTGTTGCAACAACAACAACAACAAAAAAAAAGAGCAGTACAGCAACTGCAATAATGAATGAATGACAGATCTGCTATGAAATGGAAAAGCAGGGAGCTAAATAACACACAATATTGGATTCTGGGTGAAATAACACCAATCAATAAGGGTTAAATTGCTTTCACACGAAGGTCTAGTGAGCTACGTCTTCTTCGGGTGAGCTATGAATGCCTGGGAAAAGTGCAGATATAAAATTTTCATAGCGCAATAATTGTCAAACTTTTAATCGAATTGTATTCATAATGAATTAGTGCCACTTCATCTAGCTAACTGTTCTACCTGTGCAGCATTTTCAACCCAAATCAATGAATCTTTCTAGAAAAGAAAGAACACAGGAGCATGGGCATAACCGAGCATTCTTTGGCTTGGCTTGGGGGGATAGCAATCTGTGCCCATATATAGAGTATAAAATGGGTTAAAGATGTCCTAATTTTATGAACCTTGTCTCTTGTTATTTCCAATTATTTTTCAATTCGTTAAAGAAAACAGAATTCCCAATTGTACGCTTGACATTTGGACCTGACTTGCGCTTATCCAATTGTGCTACGATCATAATCTGACTTGTTTTTTTAACTTGGTCATAGTCAGTGGAGGTGAACAAATTGAGAACATGACGGCTAAAAAGCTGAGAAAGCAGGACATACAAGAGTTTTTTTTCAGACAGTAAGTAACAAGATACATAGATAGCTATATAGTATGTAAGTATATAAGGCCATAGCTAACGTTTCAGATCGCTCTTACTACCAACCTTGAAACCAAATCTGCCAGAGTCTAGTTGAGTTAAATGATGAACGCTTTCAGGTTTATGGGTCATTTATTTAGATAATACCTTTCCAGCTCTGGTTCCTGATGCCTTACCAAAACAAAATAAAGTGGAGGGGCAGCCGCTATCACAAACTATTGCTTTAATTGTAGATTCAAATGTAGTCCTCAAAACTATATTCCAATTTTGGAAAATTCTCCTATATATATGTATACCATAGAATTGTGGGAAATGCACTTAAAAATATGTTCTTGGGGAGGACTCTCCTTTGGACCCCGCAAAGTCTACACGATGGTTACCTATGCTGTACAAAAAGTTCTAGTTGCTTTATATACTTGGAAATCTAATGTGTTACCGTACTGCTATGTGACTAGCAAGCTTTGTTGACCTTAAACACTTGTATGTGACCTCATGTTTGGTTCTTCAAATGAAGAACTCACACCAGATCCAAACCTAAACAGACCAAACAGGCACGAGAGCAAACACTTCCACTGCAATGTCTGTGGAATTAAAATTACAGCATGGCTCAATAAGCAAGTATGGTTTGAAGGTCAAGGCTTCGAGTCCTCATGGTACCATTCACATTCTCTTTAGAGGTGAATCTGAATCCTCTGCATGATGCTCTACCGCTTATACCCACTTTTTTTTTTAAACATTTCTCTCATTCGAGCCTCAGGCTCTACCTCTCATGGCGGAGGTGTGAGGAACATGCAAATCAATATCGATGACTGTGATTCTCTTTTGTTTTATTGTGCAGTCGACAAGGCAAAAACACGGATTAGTGGCCAAGAGTCGAGTATCGCTGCTGCCGGATCGATGAGCAGAAAACAAAATAATACATGCAGGGCATGACACTATAAATATACATTAAATATTGATTAAGCGGATTCCTCCACGGCCAGAGAAGTGGACAGTTAAAAAGCCACAGGGCTCAATTCATTCTTAATATCTTCTAGGGATCTTCTAATATCCTGCACTTTATAACAGAATATTTTTCCATAATTACATAAGAATCCAGCTGAACTACACTTCGTCTCAGCTCGAGCTGAAAGACCTGCATGAAAGCGCCAGATGGACTTGTAGGCGTAACTGCATACATGCTGAAGTTATGTCGAAAAATGTAAATTATATCAAAAATGTAAAGAATATCATATGAATACGGGCATCTTTCTTCAGGAAAAAAAATCCCAATCATGATGCAGCGAGTGCTGAGATTCATCCATTTTGTTGGGACTGACAGGTTAGCGGAAAGAACTACACTTAATAAATCAAACCTGACAAGTCCTCCTGCACGCACGTCGAGCACAACTTTTACTCGTGTTGCACTTTTCTTCACCTAACTGATCCATGAAATTCCTGAGAACACTTTCTGATCGAAACCATAAGCGATGTAGTAAGTGATCCTTTGCGTACTGACTGGGCCATGTATCATCCAGTAGCGTCCATGAGACATGGAATTAATTGATTTAGGACACAGAATTCCTATTTCTGAAGGACAGCTAAATAAAATAAGCCAGGCTTCAGCTGACGTTTGGAAACAACTAAGCAGATATTACAGTATGCTATAGTGCATTAAACCAGAGCGCTGCTGAATTCTCATTTCTTGTTGGTCACAGGGTGCGGACTAGGGCCTGTGAGCACCAGATGCGGTCTTGGTGCTGGCAGCTCTTATTTTCAGAGCTCTCCTGTCAAGTGCTCATTGTTGCTAGGTTACAAAAATCATCTAGCGCTCCGACAGTCCTTTATTGTGAACTAAAACGATGGAAAGAAATCACGTCCTGGCACTGGCAGCAGCTCTGGACATGGGAATTGATATACTTTTAAAAAGTTGTTGACAGTGTTGCTATCTCAAGCCAAGTTGAGCCTTCTTGATTTCGATTGGATGTTTACGCGCTTGGCGATGTTCCAAAAGTTGTACGATTTTCAACTAAAAGCGCCCTGGAAATAAGGGTGGGAAAGTAAGCTGTACGTCGTGGTCATTTTTGCGCCAAGGACATTGAACATCATCGACGTCGACCTTTATGGAATTTGTATAGAAAGTTGACACTGCTAGCACAAAAAAAAAACAAACAACAAAAAAAAAACATTAATTGAACCTAAACAGTGGCTCTAACAGTAATATTGTTTGCTTTTTACATGCCCCATAATCATAAGCAGATTTTAAAAATGTGTTATTCAAAAACAGCATCATCAACAACAACAAAACTATAATTTTTCAGTAATGAGATGTTTATTTAATATTTAAACGAGTCTCCAGAATCAGAGCTTTGTAAGAGCCAGCGGTAAAGGTGTGACTTTGAACGTTGAGGACAGAGAAATGTATTCGTAACATAACAAGCAAAGTATTTCTTTGTTTGTTTGATTTGATTATAATTAACTTCAGCAACATTAAATATAACTACATCAACCCATTGCTAATTACAACAAAAATAAGATTTATTATTCATCCGTAATGGCGAATCTACGAGCTTGTACTTGTCAGTGTGACAATACAGTATGCTCTCGTTAGTATTACTGAAATACAGATGTTTTCAAATACTTCTACCATTAAAGTTATACCATACTGGTTTGACATCTGTTGTTTGAAATATGCAGCAAGGCTTTTTTTAATTACCTTGTCCTATTTTTTATCCTTTGAAAAAAATAATAAAGTGGGAGAATTCTGCGTAATTATATTCTTGCACAGATGCTGAGGAAACAGTGAGACGCGGGGTAAAAATGTGCTTCTCTGATCATTCATCTGTATTAGCATGTAGCTAATAGCTCATGCATGCTCACTGCTGTGTAAACTGTTTGGAAGGTGCTGCCCATATGGCTGGGTGACTCCTAGAGCTGTACGGACATACTGACGATCCTTTTCACAAACCTACACTGCTGTAAATTACCCATACTTATTTTGATTTGCTTTAGGGTGATAGTGTGAACGCGTGCCATCGTTTCTGCAATTAAGCAGCGTTATTATTGCGCAAGTTCATGCGTTTAATGAGGAGGGCACCTCTGGGGGAGGTGATGAAATCAGCCGAGCAATTACTGACACAGATGCTTTACTGTGGGAAATAGGAGCAATGGTAATTACGCAGTAAATATGTACAAAATACACTGAAGATTTTCTACTTAAGATACAAATGCAGTTGCTTATTTACAGAGGGGCTAACATTGCTAATAAGAGAGAGAGAGAGAGAGAGAGAGAGAGAGAGAGAGAGAGAAAAAATAGCTCTGGAGCATGTCGTAGGACACGGAGGCTCCGACACGATAAATTCTCCGGAAATGTTTGGATTCATAAACAGCTGGTTTTGTTTCTAAAGCATGTCTCAACTTTCCTTTTAGAGTAGATATAAAATACAATCAGATCTTGTACATAATAATAAAATATGTACGCAGTCTCCTGACTTTTCGAGTTGTATCATTAAGAACGCATGAAATGTGCACTTTTAGTAAAAATGCAGGAATGCAAATAGATAATGTCAATGCAATGCCAAAGTAGCTGCAAGAGTAGCTTTAACCAGGTACATTTTTTTCGGGTTTGGTCTGGGAAATCAGAAATCCAGAAATCTTTTCATGAGCATTGTCTCCTTTACTGCTGTAGCAAGATATAGATACCTCTATACTTCACCTGCTTGGAAAACGATTCACTTCAGACGAAGGTTATTTTCACAATGGCCACCATCTTCGGATCTCATCATCCCCTCGAAAGCTGCTAACGATATTCATAACATCATATTAAATGTCACTCCCAACTCAAAGCTTTTCGTACAATCAGGCTCAAAAGTTCATGGCAGAACTTCAGTTGTGAGAAATTTCTCTAACAGATGAGCCTAGAGATTCGTACATTCCGATAGAAAGGAATGCCGATAAGGCAGATGTCTTGCTGCCACTTGTACAAGAAGACAGGGCATGAGAGAAATGTTGGCATCTACACTATAAATGTAAACAGATACAGAAAAAAAATTACAATTACTTTGCAAAAATTAATATATGACTGTATCTTAAAGGGGACATATTATGGAAAATCACTTTTTCAGTGCTCGTGCGCATACATTTGGGTATCCGGAGAGAAATTGGAGTTTCCTGAATGCGCATTAACAAGCCGTTCAGATTTGGCTCCCTTTTCTATGTCACAAGGCGAGCTCATTAGAATTATACCGCCATCCCATCTGAGTGTCTCTACTCACAGCTTCAGAAGCAGGAATAGTCATGAGGAAAGTGCTACGTGATTGGCTGGCGGAAAAGGGGGGTGGAGTGAGCAGTGGCTTATTATCATTTAAAGGAACAGGCACACAAACCGGCTGTTCTGAACAGCGCTGTTTAGACAGGGTGAGAAGGGAACTGTGGTGTGTTATCCTTGAGCTATTTTGACCCAGGCATGTCACAGACATTTCATTAAGACCTCAGGGAGCTGTGTCTACTTGTGGAAAAGGGGTATAACAAGTCATCTTTAATACATCATGTCAAACTGTCAAATGCACTCCTCATCCCAACACATACAGCAATGAAAGATGTTTAAACAAAGAAAGGTCATTTTAAAAAATGGACACATTTGCAGATGATATGACTTATAATGTCATTCCGGATGGATCAGTTTTAGATGATGATTTCTCAAATGTCTAAAACAGTTGTTTAATTGATTAGAGTTATTGTTCTCGAGGAGAGATCAGAGAGCCAAATGTCCAAACGCTCATGTGAGATCGAAGCCAGACTGCTAACAGTTGCACATTCCTACTAGCAAACTAGGTCGTGGTCATACGCATCCAAATACATAATTAGCATACAGATTAATTTTTGAAGTAGAACAGCCATATAAAACGTCTAACTTTCTGTTTACACGCAGTCTCTGTCAACAACACTGTCTGCTCGGATAAAGTCAACAAAATCCATGGTAAAAAAAAAAAAACCCAGTCCAGAGAATAAGAGTGGAGGCGTTGATACAGATCAAATTTATTTTTGCTTATTTACTTGTTTGAGCTGCGTACGGTGGCCAAATATAATTGCATTAAAATTGCAAGGACAAAATAAGAATTTTAAGCATCTGAAACTTTTAAAAGCTTCTTAAGGCCAGAGATGAATCATCACGTAATTTGGCATTCCGAGCCGGTTGCTTGTTTTCATACAGCCAAAGAACTAAACACACAGACAGTGATTAAAACATGCAAAACTCTATCATGTCAAGATCTAAAAAGCTTTTTGCGTGCAATCCAGCAAAGCAAGCCTTCTTTCACAAAGTTAATTATACGTTATTTTTGATGCTGCATCTCTTCCAAGGACTTGCCGCAAATGACTTCGTGGTCCGCTGAAATGCACTTTATTATTACGGTTTATATCTGCTTCTGTAGGGGAAAGTTACCTGCATAATTTTCTCCATTCATTGTTGAAGAAAGGCCACTTTCATTTCCTAAAGGTGAGCTTTATTTACACCGCCTGCTTTGGCTGGAGATAATCGAAGCCTGCTGAGACTAAGCACTTAAAAAAAAAGATCAGGTTTTCTTACTTTCTTTCAAATTTACAGTGTTGTTTCCTAGTGTGTCAAACGATGACCGGAATTGAAGGAAAACCGAACCGTTCCTACGGGTACAATGGTTGACTGGGCTCACCAAGCTTTCCCGTGAAGTTTGCTGAAGTCAGGAACAATAGAAGTGGCAATGCTGTGGTAGTAACACTTCCTGTCATGCTGTTATAGAAAAATAATCAACAGTAGAGTGGTGTGATGAAGCTATAACAGCACAACCTGAAGTGCTTTATTGCTCTGATTTCATTCGAGACCAGGCTGGTGCTGAGTGGAGACTCATGAAGTGTTGTGTGCGCATGTGCATGGTAGTATATAGTTCATTATTTTAACATGTGTTTTAAGGCTGCAAATACGCCATTCCACGTATTGCGTTACTCCCCAAGACTGAAAGTAAATAAAAAGTAATACATTTCCCCTCATTGAAATGTTTAAACTTTATGAAGATAAAAGTTGCTGAATTAAATTTGAGTGAGCCAGTGTTCATTAGCCCAAGATAATCAGAAAGCGTTTAACGCTAATTGGCAAGGTGACAAGAACAAAGAAGCCTCAGAATAAAGATTGCAATGGATGTAATTCAAGCCTCTTATATTATCAGCATCTTTATCTATTTATGCCAAATTATATCAGTCAAAGATATAAACAATGCCAGATAATTATTCAGATATGCAACAAGCAACACATTGATGCGCTGGTGAACTGATACGTAAATATACATCGCATCCTCTCTGTCTGATCCGTTTAGCAATGTTAATGTGCATCATATAACATGTCTTTTTTTATTTTTTTGCTGCCAGGATGTGTCATGTATATCGAACCAGCCTGCAGAGTTTAACTTAGCATGGATAATGTGTCAGTGTCTGTGTCAGTGCAAATGAGAGGCATACGAGATAGAGCAACGTAGCAGAACATTGCATCTCTTAGCGGATGGTTGAGCTGAGTCAATCAAGATTGGAATGTCATCGAGCACGCAAATAAGTTCCTTCTTAAAAACATGCTAGATTGTCTATGCTAAATTATACCAATGAGACAAATAAATTTGCTCCTACAAATGATCTATAAATTATAAATGTACTTTATAAGCTACTGGGTCTTGTGAGATTTGCCAAAAGAGAGCTGACACTTCTTTAAAACTTAAACCATAAAGATGTGCAGTTTAATTATTCTTTGTCGCTAACATCAGCAGGAGTCATTATAAGAGGGATCTAGCTGTATAACGTAATCAAGATGTAAATGAGAACCTGAGGCTCATTAGGCGGAACAAACTAGAACAGCTTGGAGATTTATTGAAAAAGGGACACCGGCTAGACGGGCATAAAAGCAGCCAACGGCACACCAAAGACATCAAAAGGTGCACCGATGGATCTAAATGTCTCCAGCTCAAGAGGCTGACACAATGTAGGGGAGAAGAAGGTGAATAGAAGTACGGCTAATGAGATATCGGTCATCCTTATGAGGAAAAAGCCCCAAATATAAGGACAGCGGATTAAGATGCGCCATCTTCCTGCCCTGACAGATGTGAAGTCGTTGGAAAATGTTGCGTTTCTGTAATGGAAGCGGGTGACTTCCTGTTCTATCTAATTGTATGAGATCAAATAAGAGCCTTAATTCCACCCAAGTTCAAGTTAAATACCTTCTGCTGAAGCCATGTAGTAGAATCTACAGCTAGCACGTAACAGTACAGTAATCAGTAAAATGCTAAATGTCATAGCTCCTGGTTTAACAGGAGTTTAGCTGTGCTAGCTGGCTAAGTGAAGGACATCCGTGAGCAGGTCTTCATCATTAAGGGATCTGTTAAAAAATAGATCATATGAGAGGCTTTTAATAGAACTGAACAGCGCCTGGAGCAGAATCGAGTCAGTCAGAGACCTGGACGGGACCAAGAAGACATCGCCTATGTATAGAGAGAGCAAGCAGGGGGCCAGGCACTTGTTAGAAAAGCTCCGGATCAGACAAACTGCTGGATCTAGTTCTTCAAAAAGATCTTACAATTTCCCATCTAAATCTGGAGCTGATCCAGGAGGCAGACCGGAGTCCAGTCCAGAAATTCCATCACGCCCAATGACTGCACCTGTTACCTGTTAAATCCTACCAGCTCACTCACCTCTAATCTTTCAGAAGTTTTGCCATTTCAACAACGTCAGTTTGGAGGCCGGGAAAGTGAAACCACTGCTAGATTTAGTGAAGAACAGGCTAGTCGAGTCACACATCAGTTTCTGCAGAGAAAAGGACTTCAGGTCAACTTATTTCAAGCATCTAGAGCGTTTTCAGTGCCTCATGGTGAACATTTGGAGCTTCGAAAACTATGTCCAAGAACTCTATTTCCACTTCGAAGAACATATTTTCCAAGCATATTGCACCGACAGAAAGCCCATCTCATCTAACCCTACTGAGTGAAGGTAGGATGAGTTTCTTTTTTGACGTTTTAGTAAACTTTTAACAGCCAGTCATATTAAATTGTAACCTGAAATTGAAGATATTTTGTTAAAGTATCTATATTTTAATTTCTTTTCTCTGATCCATTCTGTTTTCGTGTGGTTATTTTGTATGAAGGAAAAAGGAAAGGAAAGATTTTGTTTTGCTTGCATATTTAGTTCAAAGCTTCCACATAAGACACGTGAATGAAGGGGGAAAAAAACGAGATGGGTTTCATAACGGTGAGTTTGGAGAGGTTTTGGTGCATAGAGAGCTAACAGGTAGCGTTAACATGCTTTCAAGACAAAAACAACCCTTTGGATTCTGGGAAGAGTGAGCCGAACCCTTTAAAGTGGAAGTTTCCATCTTTCATCACTAATGGAAGTCAGGAATCAGCTTTCATTCAAGTATTCTCGGGTTTTCAGTTTTCATTTTATATCCTCGGGTTAGATTCAATATTCAGAGATTTTCACGTTATATTTTCAGGGATTTTTTTTTTATGTAAGTGCTGTTGTGGGAACATAATCACCAATGGGGTGCAGTGGGTCAATCCAAATATTGACATAAGAATATGAGAAAGTAGAATAAAAAAATGACAAGCTTAATGAAGAAATGATGATGCACTAAAGAGCAGAAAAAGCTAACTCGGGTTTAGGGTTGACGATTATGAAAACATTGGAAAGAATTGAAAGGTATGTAAAAAGCTGAACCTCCACCTGAAACTCACAGAACAAAGATCTAGACATGAACATTAATAAAGCGCTTGACCTTGCAGAGTTTATACATTAATCCTTATTCAGCATGTTTATTCATTAAGAGGGTGATTTTCAAGGAGGAATCCTAATCTTAGGCTAGCTGTAGAGGTCCTGGTCAAATGCTGATGAGCTGCTACTCCTACATTCTGTCTTAAAGGGAAAAAAAATACCTAGAAGATGGCGTACATGTGCATTTGTACTGGAGCCTATCATTTCATTATGCGCCTCAGGGTTTGACATCTTTATTGCTGCAAATACATCATTTTTTCACCTCCATTTTTCAGGTAACGCACTGGGCACCTCTGTGAAAGTATTGGGACTGAGAAGCTCAGAAAATGACACGAAGAGCAACAGCAGTATAAGATTTATGAACCAGCTTTCATATCAGGTGACAGCAAAAAAAAAAATGGTACGCATTAAGTCAAGAAAATAGCCGGCGAAATTATGAGGCTTTCTTTCTGTCAAAACAGGAGCCGGGCACTTTGAAGCACTCTGCTAAAGCAACCTGAGGCAGTGCTGTGTAATTATTTAACACTTAAGCCCACTAGACTTGAATCAATGATGTATTTTTCATGTTTCATATGACGAATTATAACTTCGCCTAAAGGGTTTAGGCCTGTAAAGGTAATAATTATATCTGCTTGCTGCCTTGTTCCAGAGACTGGGTCAGTGATAAATATTTACTCATTTATGAACATGCATGCTAAACATTATGAAAAATTTCCAGCACTTTCTTTTAAAGTTTACATTCACACATGACAAAAAAAAACCGTTTGTAATATGACACTGCATATTTCACACCTATTAGTCCGTTTGCCAAGCCTTTTGCTAGTTGGTTTGGTTTCACCCCCAAAAAATTATTCATAAAGGATGAAAATGTCCTCGTAAAACCCTTTTATTCAGTGTTCACAGAGCTGGCACTGGTGGGTAATTATAGATTGGATAAATACTCTGTATTTACCTACGTTTATCAGCCTGTCATTAGTGAATTTGCTAACTTATCCATGTATTTTACTAAGTACTGTAAAGAAATATGGCCAGCTTACTCTTAAAACACTTGCAGTGTATATAATTATATTTTCTTGGCTTGACCTGAACCACTGCAATTTTTTTATTTTCAGCTCCATGTTCTACGCTTATGCAATTTCAACCCCCCTTAACATTCGATCCGGCTTTAATGGGGAATTCCTCTTTCGAGTGTGACGGAGAGAAAATCTGTTACAGCTCTATCACGAGGTCGGCACCGTCTTGGCACAAACCCGTGGAAAGTGTGCGGCTAATGACAGCCCCGGTTCCCT
>JAQMYM010000009.1:1832053-1850422 GCA_030014255.1 Parauchenoglanis ngamensis | reverse complement strand
TTTAATTGAAAAACAAAATATTTAATCTTTATGATGCTTAAATACAATTTGCATAATAATTTGGAACGGGGTGTAGTTATTTTTCTAAATAACAATGATTATTTAATTGGCGCGCTAAACAAATGAGGATCGATGCGGCGGCTAACGAGTATCGAGTACGCCTGTCGTTCACCGCCGCCCAGATCTCCGTGTCGAGCCGGGAGGCCGACTTTCCATCCTTCACAAAGCCTGTCTACATCGCCGCTGCATCAAAGTATCGCGCTGCCCTGTAATGATTTATTTAATGGTGGGGAAAGTGTGATTACGTTCTCTGGAATAAAAACAAGATATCGGATGTCTCGTCCCGTCTACAGCGCACTCTTCACAGGTATTCCTCAACAGTTTGATGGACATGCGTTTATTTTGGGATCCCGGCCCGACCAACGTGGCTGATCAGTGTTTAAGGAGCAAGAACAGCTACTCGGTGGATGGAATGAGTGGTTGCTTCACTGTTATTTTCTTGTGGATGAGATTAAGGATTACTATTTAAATCCATCCTTTAATTCGTTTATAACCAACACCATCAGCGAAAACAGGTGATAAGATTCAGGCTCACTTCCTGTTTGGCTTCTAAAGCTAACTAGCGAAACACAAAGGAAATCTGTGTGAAAATTAGCTCTTTGATTTGCATCACGTGCTCGGGTTTGTACTAGCTTTCGCTGACAAATTAGAAGAAAAGCTACAGACACTCACCAGACAACAATCTCGGCCGGTTCTTTCCTTTCGGGCTTTAAGTTGTAAATGCCTGGTGTCTACTTACAAATTTAAAAGAGGATGAGATGCAACCACGGTTATATACGTTCTCCTATGTCAATTTCTCTTGCTAGTGTGAATACGTTAGCCTCAGGATTACTCGAAATAAGTAACTTCATTTCTGAATGCAATTACGATACGGCAGTCATTTTACAAAACCACAATGCTGAACATGAGTATCGGCATTTTATAAGACCTGAAAACAAACAAACAAAAGATCATATTTTCTACACCTCACAGCATCTAGGACGTACAGTGTTTATTGGGTCTGTCTGATTTATATTATGTACAGCTGTTGCTTTTGTCTGGAGTCCGAGTCAAATCCAGAGAACGGATATTCTCTCTAAACGTCTAGTGTGACGAATGTGCTTTGTGATTAACGGCGTTGGCGTGAAGTAGGCCGGGATTATCAGCGAGTTTATCGGTGCTCTCGTCCCAGCAACCAGCTTGTTCTCATGTCCCGGACAAATATTATATATAACGGTAATAATTACGAATGTAGGAAGGCAATCCATCTGTCCTGGTCATGACCCTGCAATGAATCAGCGTTCCGGAAGAACAGCACGGGATTTATGACTTGTCCTGCAAAGCTGCGTAAATATATACAGCGGTTAGCTCTGTGCTTTTTCGGGTTTATAATAAATCATAACAGCTCTGAAGGCACGCGTGGAGTGTGTTTCAATGTCATGTTTAATATTACCTTGCGTCTCTTGCGTCACGTGAGCTAAAGTGATTTTAGTAGACATTTATAAAGTAACTTCTATAATACAAATTGTAGTAGACTAAATACAGCTAGTTGTAGTGGACAAACACATTTTTGCTAACACACAAGGTCTGCAAGAGAACAAAAAACTAAACAAAACACTGGATGGAACTGAAAGTTGAGCAAAAAAGATAGTCAGTCTGGCAGATGGGACAGAAAATATAGCATGGTTACTTTGCTACCTAGCTAGCGTTCCATCTAGCTAGCAGAACAAAATGGCGGCTAGCGTGTTCGAGCTAAGCAAATTTAGACAGATACAAAGAGCCGAGTATCGGAAAAATATTTCAAGATGGCTGCCGGGATTCCTCCAAGGAGAAACGTTAAAGAAATGTAAACAGCACCGGTTGCAACTTCACACACACACACACACACACGTTAATAACAGCACCATCACGGCTAATTGACTTAGGTTAGTGCACATGTCATGTCATGACCAAACGAATTCAAGACCTGAGCAATCAAACATCAGGCGATCGAATATGAGGAGGAGGAGAAAAAAAATCTATAAACAAGATCCAATTTTTTTCTTCTCGTCGTTAATTATACTTGCAGCTTGCACTCGGAATACCTTTGAGGTCATAGCTGCATAAATTATAGGCGAAGGAGTGTGCGCCAAACCACACAATTAATCAGCAGCTAGTATCGACACAGGCCTCGCAGCGGGAGCCAAAGATAATTTACTGTGTGCTTATTGGCATTTGGAAAATGGCCTACATGCAGCGAGCTGGATGACACGCTCGTACTAGTCATGCTGGAATAATAAATTTACATATCATCATAATTGCGAAACCTTTTATCATGTTATTGTTTTTTTTTTTAAAAAAGAAAAAAAAGCGTACTACATCACGAGAACATTGCTCTTTCGCTTTGAAAGTTTTTAGAGATACTATCTGATGAACTAAATTAGAGCAGATCTTTGTTTGTACCAAAGATCTGGAACAAAATATTGATTAGTAAAAATTGACAGGCTTCATCTTTCAAAACCAATGTACATTTATTTTGATTAATATAATTTTGTTCAAATTTACAATTTGATTTGACAATGTTCAATGTCAAAAGCACATTTTACTACATTTATTTATTTGTTTGTTTGTTTGTTTATTATTTGTAAATGAAATGCTGCCTGCTCTCAGATGCAGCACATTGCACTGCACTGTGGAACGGATGATCACGTATGCGCGGCTTAATATTACAGCTCCATATTACACTTAAACAACTGAAGAGATTTCACAGATCCATAATTACTTTACATTTATTCCTCAAGTGTCATTTGCATTCGTTCATCCGGCGGATTCTCTTATTCAGATGAACTTACAAGTGATCCAGTATGTAATCCAAGCACGCTGCTCAGCAGATGAAGGTTAAGGGTATTTAAAACGGAAGTATTATCACCATTAGCTCTACACTTATTTAACTTGCCACTAGACGTGCACACTGTCCCGCTGCTCGTGTACAAAAGCCTCAGCATACTCGACGCAGAGACAATATCTACGAAGCGTGTATTCATCTGCTCCGGTACTGCAGGGGGCGCTATTAAGGTTATGCCAATTTCTATGACAGGAAGAAGATCCATTTTAAAATGAATCGGCTCGGGCAAACAAACGTCCACATCGAGTATGTTTAAAAGGCTTGTCTGTTTGCGACCACGTTTATAAATGAACCTGTCAATCAGGAAAGTAGAGATGCCGAACTGTTTCCGATTCGATCACCGACCTGCTACGTGAAGAGAGGAACAAATCTCAGTCAAAACTGAAATGATTCATTGATTCAGTCACCGACCTGCTGCATGAGAGTGGGCCGAGTCTCGGTCATGATCAAAAACGATTCACTGATTCAGTCATTGACTAGCTGAACGAAAGAGGAGCCAAGCTCAGTCATGACTGAAATGATTCACTGATTTGAACACAGACCTGTAGGAGTGAATCTCCGTCATGACTGAAATGATTCATTGATTCAATCACTGACCTGCTGCATGAGAGAGGAGCCAATTTCTGTCATGTCCAACAGGATTCACTGAAACTGACCCGATGAATGAGAGTCAAGAGTCAAGTCCTAACCAAAACGATTCACGATTCAAACCCTTTGATCAAGAGAAGAGCAAATCTCAATCACAACTGAAATGACTCATTGATTGAAACTCTCAGTCAGGGCTGAAATGGTTCGCTAAATCACATGAATGATTCACTGATTCAAACGCTAACCTGCAGAGTAAGAGATGAATGAATCGCTAATTCAAAGACTAAGGCTCGACATACATGCAATTGCAGACACCGCTAAGGTTCAATGGTCCTACCGTGGCTCTCTATTAATTCTGCGACTGGTATGATATTTTATCCCATTGCCCTTTTCCAACGCTCCAAACAGTTTCCCTCGGAGTCAAAACATAATTAATTATGACGCTCCATTGATCCTTTAATTAAGTCATAGAGATTTGTATGTGCATAAATTCATAATTAGAGTTCCCAAAAATAAAAGCAGCTATTATTTCAAAGCTCTGCAAACAGCCTGCCACGGACGGCCTGCATTCTCTGTGTCGTTTTAATGAGACGTAATGCAGTCTTGTTTGCTCTCGGCACACGCGCTAACGAGCTGCATGGGCATTACGCATGTCAGCAACTCAAAACCGTCGTGGTAGTTTCATCATATACCTCAGCAGATTCATTAAAATCTTGCCGGCGTCAGTCAAGGCTCGGATCTGTGTAGCTTTAAAAGGAATTTGACGCTTGCAGATCTCAACTTCAGACACAGCTGAAGCCAGCAGCATGTAATAGAACAGGAATAAATTGTGTATTCTGCTTTCAAAGTAACCAATCTGAGTGAACTGTTACAAAAAAATAATAAAAAGATCAAAAAGTGAAAGCAGAGACAGTGAGTGTTTCAATATTTGTCTTGGCGCACACTCATGGCCTCGACATTTCTCCTCGAGGGAATCCACAATGGCATTTTAAGGACTTTTCCACTGCTTTATTAGCAGGAGTGAAGTTCATTAGATGACCCCCTGGAGGCTCAATAAATTGACTCAGCTTCATGGTAGACTTCAGGAGAAGAAGCTACTCTTTAAAAATGACACATTCACAAAATGTACTTTCAAAGTATTTGAGAAACAATTGATTTTTCGTGTTTAAACTGTTTGGTTTTTTTTGTACAGAAAACTACTCCGTGTATGTATCACAACAGATTGGAGACAAACTCTTTGAGTCGTTTCAATGATTTGAGTCGAGTCACTTAAGTCAAATGATTCAATTCCAGTTTGTTCACTTTGCCCAAACATGTCTGAAGTCTGATCACTGCAGTTGTGTGTTCAAAATGTGTTGCTATATTGTACTGTATTGCTTATTTTATAATAAGCTGGTATGTCCATGTTTAGAAGAATTATTTTTACATGCTAACGTGTGCCCTGACATGCTAAAAATCACCCCTTCGCGTCAAATGAACCCAAAAGGGATTCATTGAACTCATTGACTCCAGCGACAGGATTCGTTACTGAGAGGAGTTAATGTCAGTAATTAATTATTAACTCAATCAAACCTCCTGACCAAAATGATTCACTGATTCACCACTGATTTCTGAACCTGAGAGACAAATGTTGTTCATGATTAAAATGATTCAGTGGTTCATACAGGAACAACAGGAGCAAATCTTGGCCATGATCAAACGACTCAATGATTCAAACACTGCCCTGCTAATCAAGAGATGTGAATCACTCATAAAAATGATTCACTGATTCAAACACTAACCTGCTAATCAAGAGATGTGAATCACTCATAAAAATGATTCACTGATTCAAACACTGACCTGCTGAACAGGAGGCGACTCAGTCATGGCTGAAATGATTCACTGATTCAAACATTGGGGGTGCGAATCTTCTCAGTCATGACCAAAAAGATTCAATACCTTAACTGTATAACACGTATAAATAGACCCACAGATAAACACGTCACCTAAACCTACATAAAATCTGCTAGGGGTTTGTACGGAAATGGTTCCACGTGTCAGTTTTTCCGTTTGCAGCACCTGAATGGCAGGAATGACTTAGCGCTTTAATGACTGACACTGACTCATTCAGCTTAGTGACTCATTCATGAATTTAACATGTCTAGGAACAGCAGATGCAAATGAACTGACAGTTGCAGAAAAAGCCAGATACACCTGTTGTGAAATGTTTTAAACTATTTATTTCTATATTATCGAATCGGTTCATTTGACTCCGTGTTCTCCGGAGATCTCACTTGGCTGTCTTTATCTCTGACTATGGAAAAAATAGTTTTACATACCCCTCAGGCAACATTTTTCTTGGCTGATTGATTACATGCACTGTGAATCCAAATCGAATCAAATAGCAGAAGAGCCAAAAGAATCGATTTTGCTCTGATTCAGACTCAGCAAATGGAATAATAAGTGTGAAAGCGCCCTTAGAGCAGACAATTTAACTACTAGTTCATTTTTTATTCTCTCTCTTTCTCTCTCTGTGCGCGCGTGTGTGTGTGTGTGTATGAGTGTGTGTGTCAGCACTCATTTCCATCCAGGTTGAAGCACTCAGCAAAACAAAATGAATAATTCTACTCTGGTGTTTTTGTAATGTGCAAATTCCCATCCAAAGGCCCAGTGCTCATTTCACATCCACCAAACACACACACACACACACTGCAGGCAGATGAGTGATTAGCCGTTCGGCTTGGTGTAACCTTCATGCTTTGTCTTGCCGCTATCAGAAAGCCAGGGAGGTGTTTGATCTCACAGTCACATCGTCCATGAAGCAAAACAATGCGTCCGTCTTTAAAGGCTCGTTCGGGCCGCACTCGGTGGAATCCTCCTCGGCCTGAATAGAGAAGCAGCCACCACATTGCTATTTATGAGTCGCATATCTAAAAACCTGATTCACTTTCAACATTTTGGCTTGGGGCAAGAATGATTATTTCTTCTTTCTTTCACTTTAGATGGAATCAGTGGTCGTATTTTTTGTTGGTGTTTTTTTTTCCCTCTTTTATCCGCGCTGATCTTCAACCGTTCTAGCGGGACTTAAAAGTGGCTGTAGGTTTGTAAAAAAAAAAAAAAAAAACCTTTATTGTGGTGCGTGTAATGCGGAGCAAGAAATAATATCCCTCGCTAAAAGCTACAAAACTCATATTTCCTGTATTATCAGATTTCGTAAGCAGTTTGCGCTTGAAAGGTGTGCAAGAACAGCAGAACATTTTCCCACAATCTGTGAGTCACAAACGATGCATGGTGTGTCGGTGTATCTTATATCATCATCGATCATTCTAGCGGAAATCAGCAAAATCAGGTAACGCTTGTGCTGAATACGATTCCATCTGACTTGCCAATTGGCTAGTTAACTGAAGAGGCTATCAGCTAGCTAGTTTATTGATTTAGCACATGTTTATTATACTCACGATGTACATAAGTGATGATAGGTTTCTAAACCGTAAAAAAGTGACCATGAAAAAGCTTCACGATCCTGACTGGCTAACAAGCCGGAAGGAGGAATTCGCACAATCATGACAAGATATAAAATTCACGCGACGCGATGTTCATGCCGCACGAACGGTTCCTCTTACGCGTCGCAAATTGCTCGCGTTGCCAAGGAAACATCGGTATGTAATCTGATGATGCAGAACGCGTGACGGTGCTGTTCGGTTCTCAGATCCGAGTTTAGCGTTATCCTTTCTTTTAACATTTAAAGTTCTGGAACAGAACCCAAGCTTTCAAGGCCCTGTCAATAATAAATAGAAGAGTTGAAACATTAGAGCACAATCCAAGTTCAATGTCAATTACGGATGATGTGACTAACCTGGTGAAAAACAAACGTTAGCAAACACGGTCTGCTAATGCGTCAGCGTGCATTGGTGGTGCAGATTAACATCCAGGCTTATTTTGGTCGCTAAGTGCACAAACATCACAAGCGGGGACGAATTGGACGGTTTTTAAAGACCTTTAATGAGGCCCGCAATTATGTTCGGTGCTATTAGAGCTGTAAGACCGAACCTACGAGGACTGTAGCGGTAAAAAATTATAGTGGACCCACAACGCCCACTGCATGACTCCATCTTCTGGTCTAGAGCAAAAAGCTCTTAGTCTCCCTGGGCGAGCGATTGACCACACACACACACGCACTGCAATTAGAGCCGGACGTGTGGGTGTTGGGATAATGACCGTGCGCAGAATGTTTGAAAATAATTGCTTTTTTATTGCGCTCCGCGGCGGCCCGCGTGCTCCCGCCGACCTTCCACCTTGTGTTGTTTCGAGGTGGAAGGCAATTTTTCAGATAAATTCACGGAGGCAACTTTTCTGGCTGAACCGAGCGCTCAACTTTAAATGAAACGACCACCTTCTCGTTTCACAGATCTGTAGAATAACTGACACGTGGGTATTGATTGAGTCATTACTTATTATTGCTGCTCGCACTCCTAAGCTGCCTTTCGCAGATCCCTTCGCTGAGTGTGTAATCACATCCACTTATCAGCGTGGACACGCCTGTAATTGCCTCCTACCATAAATAGCTTCCACTTATCACATAACAACAGCTGGCTAGCAGATTTGTGCTTCTTGCGTCGGAGATATTCGGGATCATCCTCTCGGCAGGGGACGATGACCCGATGTACGCCGAGTCTGAGCTGATCGGAAGTTTCCCTACATCACCATGTCCCTTTGTCTTTTATCCGTTCTGTCCAAGTGCGAGATTGATGGCTTAATAACCTTTAAAACCTCAAATCCACGCTTTATTGGACTGTTTTCTCCGTAATCCCTAATATTTCAGAGGATTGTCGGACGCCTGCTTGCTCCAAAGGAAACTAAAGGTCCGTCGAGACGAGAGTAATCCCTGCGTTTGATACTGCTTTTATCACTTCCTCTTCCAACGGCAATTTTAACATCAAACAGCAGAGTTGGATTCCGACATCTCCGTTTCTGCTATCGAGCCGTTCGACTTAATCAAGGCACCCGTTCACTTCTAGCGGAAATTTCGATTCATCGATCTGAACACCAGCAGGTTTTAATGGAGGAAACCGGAGAACCCGGAGGAACCCGAACTGATATGTGGAGAAACTGCACGCAGACAGTAAGCCAGGACGTGAATTCGATTGTACGGAGGTTGGATTTTGTTCGATGAATAAATAATGAATGAAATATGTATCAAAGATGTGCTATTATACACACAGTGTGTTCTTCCTTTTGTGCCGCCATATTTTGCCGACAGTTGGAATTTTTAATTGGTTAATAAACATGTTGTGCCTTTTTCTGCATGTGTTTTTATTAGTTTATAGTGTTAAAAAACAGTTTTCGCTTATGTTATAGTAGCTATAAACGGTCTTTCCCTCACAACCTTTCTTTTTTCTTTCTCTCTCCCTTTCTTTTATTGAATTAATTAGACAAAAAACCCCACTAACTTGTCATGTTACTGAGCATCATTTCCTGTGTCCTGAAAATGTCCTAGAATTGGCAGCATTACCTAGAAAATTCATCAACACCTTCTGACCAATCAGATTCGAGAATTTCACAGCGGTGTAATTTAGAATAATGTACTCAAGAGAAGCGCAGAGTGCAGCAGCGAGGTGACGCAGGTCTGATTTCTCTCTTCAGCATGCTCTGTTCTCTCTTTCTCTCTTTTCTCCCCCTCTCTCTCTCTGTTCTCTCTCTCTCTCTCTGTTCTCTCTTCCTCTCTCTGTTCTCTCTCTCTCTCTCTCTCTCTCTCTCTCTCTGTTCTCTCTCCCTCTCTCTGTTCTCTCTCTCTCTCTCTCTCTCTCTCTGTTCTCTCTCCCTCTCTCTGTTCTCTCTCTCTCTCCCTCTCTCTCTCTCTCTCTCTCTCTCTCTCTCTCTCTGTTCTCTCTCTCTCTCTCTGTTCTCTCTCTCTCTCTCTCTGTTCTCTCTCTCTCTCTGTTCTCTCTCTCCCTCTCTCTGTTCTCTCTCTCTCTCTCTCTGTTCTCTCTCTCTCTCTCTCTTTGCTCTTGTGCTTCTTTTGTGTTTGTTTGACAGCTGAGTGATGTCATAATTCGAAAACTATTACAGATTTCACTCATAACTCTTGTCTACACTGAAACAACTTCATTTGCTTTATTTATTTGATTTATTTATTTGAAAAGAAAACTGTAACCAATCAGCGCTCATGAGAACCAAGTCTACAGCAATAGATCAATAATGTAACTAAAAATAAAAAATGCATAAATTGTTTTAAAAAATAGGTCGTAGCATTAGAATAAGAAAGAGAATGAGAAATAAGAGGGAAATTTCTGTGGAAATGTTCACACAGAGCCACTCGGCTTTATTTATTTTGAAGACCATTAATTATATCAGAAGCCTTAATGTGTGATGTTTGACAAAGTGTGTGTGTGTGTGTGTGTGTGTTAACGTTTTAAAGACGGAGATAAAATAGATTCAATATCCTGAGGGAAGCGAGGCTGCAGTTTCTCTCTGTTTCATCACTTTTTTTTTCTTTTATTATAGTCATTATGAATTGTGTATGTGTTTGTGTGTAGGAGGAAAAATTGTGTCTGAGCACTAAATGAGGCCAAGCGCAAAGAGAGAATGACCGGTGTTCTTGAATCATCCACAGAATGTTTTATACATGTGTGTGTGTGTGTGTGTGTGTGTGTGTGTGTGTGTGTGTGTGTGCGTGTGTGGATCAGAGACGGAGAGAGGATCCGGAAGAAAGAAAACACGCGCACGCACAGAAAGAGAGAGAATACCTGAGAAAGAGAATCTGAAAGTGAGAGGATTCGAGAAATAGAAGGAGAATATCTGAGAAAGAAGGAAACAATGAAGCTGGGAGAATCTGACGAAGAGAGAATTTTTTAAAAATCTGAGAAAATACAGGACAGATTTAAAACGTCACAGTCTCTGTGGTCTTGCCTTGAAAGAAAATCTTGGGCCTGGACCACAATAAATATGTTTATAGTGTAATATTAGTGCTACGCTGTTGGATGGAGCTGTATTCCCGTCCTTCCTGTGTCAGAGTCTACAGACGAGGAGCTGAAGCGGAGGTGCAGGAATTTATGGCACTGTCGCTGCTTAACATTGCGACAAATACATCCGAATCCGATCCTGGCTTTAGTTTGTGTAATCATGTTTTACTCGCTATGGTAAAAAGCAGGATCGGGATCAGGCATTTCTGTTTCAAAGCCAGCTAGCTCCACTCCAATCTCAGGCGTATTTCGAGGCTATAGAGAAGTGACCACCAGAGAAGAAGGAAAAGATGGAGGAGGTGGAAGGTGGATATATTCTCATTTTAAAAAGAAAAGGTCATTTCCACTTATTACTAGTGTCATTTTTCAGTTGCGCTGAAATGATTATTATTATTGCTGACTCCAGTTGATTAGAGATTATGATTAAATAAAAAAATGAATTCATCTGAAATGAATTCTACAGTGCTGAAGGTCACAACTGCAACCCAGACAGCATCTTCGACCCAATTAAAGAGCAGAACACGGTCCAGTCCTGGTGATTTACCACTGGACCTCTCCTGAGTTCATCAAACGAACAGAGAAGTCTCCAGTTCAGTGCTGTCTTCATGTGGTGTCCTGCTGCTTGGTCACTGTGCTCCACTGAGTAAAGGTTTTCACAGAGCGATGGTCCATGTGACACGATTTCCTGCCTGTGTGAAGTCTGTCCTCCATCTGGGAAATTACTTCTCTCCAGCTGTTCTCTCAAATCTCAAAAAAAAAAGAAAAAGAAACAGAACGATGGGCATGCATCCGAGTCTTTGAGTTGAGGAGTCGTGCCCAGACCAGCGCCTCTACGGCCTCGCTCTTTTAACAGGTTTTTCACGGCAGCTTTTGCTCCATCACTCTCATTCCTGAAAGCTTTTATATTTATAAGCTCTTCTGGTGTGCTCGGCATTTCTTCCTTTAATGCTTTTTCTGTGCAGTGTGGTTGTGAGGGAACATCTTGATTTGGGACTTAGTAGTGTCAAGCCATTGCCTGGGGTTTTTTGAAGAAGAAAAAAAAGAAAACAAAATGTCTGCTACAACCCCAAAGTTGTTTATTCGTCTAAGCAGCACATCCTGTAGTGTTTTATTCCTCTTACACCGCAGCAGTTTGATGGCGTTTACACAGGGATAATGTGGCGCGTCAGGCGTAAACAGATCGAGTTGTTTAAAGAAAGGAAAGAAACTGTGATTCGTGAAAGATGAGGCAAACCTGATATTGCAAAACACGAAGCTTTCAACGAAAGTCACTGGGCTGAAAATGAACGGGAAGTAAAAAAAAAAAAGCGCTCCTGAGGCCCCGGCCTTTTGCTGGTCGATGCTCGTCGCTGAAACTGTTGAAGCTGGAAACTGGGAAGTTCACTTACATAGTCTTCTGGTGCGCAAATCAGGAAAAGCTCGAAATGTTTAAATGATATAAAATTGAAACTAACTTGTCCGGCGGTTCAAAATGTTCCAAAATCTCTTCAGTTTGAAGACTTTAACATCGAGTGGAACAGCACGGACTCTTCTTTCTGTAAAAAGCCGTCTGCAAGTTTACCCGCAAGCCTTCAACGTTTAAAGGGAATCGAGGGAAAAGCCTTCCGACACCGATTTACTTGATCTATTTGTTTCATTCTTGCTCATTTTCCTGACCAATGATTTGCTGTTGAGACATTAAAAGCCTCATGTTTCGCAATACTGGCTTTGCCTCATGCCCAGGATTGTAAGTAACTAAGATTCAAGAATTCGAGCACCGTAAATCAGGATAAAATTGTTTGACTTTAGATTCACACTCGCCTTTGTGTTGTAACATCAATGAAATGTTCTCTATGCTTACATTTTTTTGCTCTACCTCCTGCAGCACTTAAATCCACCGAGCTCGTAATCATTTCCCTTGGGGAGCGATAGTCCATTCTTCTCCAAGGGGAACGTTCCTCAAGGCCATGGTCTCTGTTTAGATCCGATACCAAATTTCTCATATGCGCTTCTTTCATCGGTTTTTATCTTCTTTTCCCACTGGTTGTTCGTGTGGACCCTCCAGCCCACGGCAGCTCCACAGCAGGATCCGCTGCCTCATTAATCGCCTTGTTATCAGGCACAGTTGGAGGATTTTCAGCTGCGGTTCCTTTACAGGGGAATTCGTTGGCACGCAGCTTCCCACTGCTCGTGCCCTGGAGACCGGCCCGCACAACATCATCATGTCTTTCACAACTAAAACTTTATAAAAACCAACCTTCGAGAAACGAGTACCATTACGGCTTTTTTGAACAATCGTTCTATTCAGTAAATTAATCAGTGAGCAGAAGAAAAGATTTTTTTTTTTCACACCAATTAACAGCTTCACAGGTGGCGCAGTGGAAAAGCATTTGCCTTGTGATCATCACGCTGTATGTTTAAATATTGCTGATCCTGGACTCTTTTCTCTCTCTTTTCACTCCTTTCATTTCAGAAAAGTTTTCTTTTTACAAACAACAATGCACTACCTACAGCTGTGTCCTGCAACCCACCTCAGGGATGACCAGAATCAATCCAAGCTCCTCACAGCTACAGACTGGAAGTTACTGGTTGACCTGGGTCAGACGCTCTGTTTCCTAACTCAGATCACTTCAACAAACCTCAGGCCAGACCTTGTAATATGGTCCTCCTTAGAGTTTACCCTGGAGGATGCTGTGGACAAAGCAAGAACCTTGCTGAGTTTGAAGCGAACGCCAAACAACCTAGATGGAGAGTCAGAATCCATCGAATAAGGGTTGTCTCTTGAGGACTTGTAGCCATGTGGACAATCTTTTTGGTGTTGAGAGTGGATAGGTTTCATACAGGATGCTGTATGAGGCTACGGTTTGGTTTAGCAAACCCCAGAGTTTTTAAGAGAACCAGGGAGTGTTTCCCTGGACCTCTCCCACTTCACCAAACACACCAAACCCTCAGTGTCAACAACCAAGTGTGAAAATGAGCTACATGAATAAGAAGTACAAGGCCCGGCCCATGGTCACGCCATCAAAGATTGCTTCTTGGCAAATCCCAGATTTTCAATTGGACCAGGGATGGGTTGTTTTGTGAGAGCAAAAACAGCTTTCACTTGTGTTCATCAAATGTACGCAAACAGCCAAGCATTAAAATGACCTAAAAGAGTCAGGAATATGAGGCCAGGTTCATTGTCAAGCTGTAAAAATCTCTCTGAGGCCACTGAGAAGAGCAAATAGTGGCTCTGGATGAAGAGGAACCCCAGGCATCAGACACCATTTCTCACTGCTTAACCCTCTGGAAATATCATGGACTTATGAGCGAAACATTGAGGAAGAAATGTGCTCACTCGCTAACCCTGGAGATGCCATCACCATCCCACCTGAAGCTTGGAGGCAGCAATGCTGTGTAGGTGTGTGCAACCAAGAGCTAGTCCTATATAACAGACTTGTCTCAGAGCTAAAAGCACAAGTCAGAATTGCTATTAAATCTCCTGGGATGTCAAAGAGAAAGCTTTCGGCAGAAAGGAAGTTTATAAAGTGATCTCCTTACAAGAACAAATCATTACTATTCGGCTAAACTGTATAAATTACAGTTTACTCGTCCATGTTTTCACTCGGCCGCTGTTCATTTCCTCCTGCCATGTTTGACCGTGAGAAAAGGGGACTAGGTCTGTAGCGCTGCGATTACTTCAAGCCAGGAATTCATTCGCTTCTTATCTGAAATATGATGTTCGCGGTCCAATTCGGACAGAAGAGCTAAAATCCAGACGTTATTTCGGCGGCGACCTCAGAGGCCAAGGCAGATCTGATAAGCACTCGTCGTGTAGTGTGAACGGTATGAGCGAGCGAGTGTCTGGAGATAAAGCCGACTAGCAGGACTGCCTCTGAAAGGAAAGAGCGAGTCTCGAACAAACACAATCGGACAGCAGAGATTGATTCGGTTAGCCGCTGTTGCTAAGATTACTACAGGAACAGGACTCGAATGCCTTTATTTCTTTTCTGTAAAAGACAAGTGAATGGACGAGGCCTGTGTAACACGTTCAAAGTCTACAACATAATCATACCATTGTTCAAGCTAAAATAATGTACATTTAGTTGTAATTACATTTATGTCATTTGGCAGACGCTCTTATCTAGAGCGACTTACATCTTATTTTATATAAGGGAGCAGTGAAGGTTAAGGGCCTTGCTCAAGGGCCCAGCAGTGGCAGCTTGGCGGTGCTGGGATTTGAACTCACAACCTTCCGATCACTGGCCCAATGTCTTAACCACTGAGCTACCACAGACCAATTACTAGCCTACAGAATCTCCACATAGATTGATCATGAGCAGTTTGTTTATGGTTTGTTCATTGTTACTTTTTCCTTTTTTTTTTCTTTTTTTGTTTGGAGAGTAAATTTTTTTGACATTCCAGCCAGAATGTTGCATCCCCGTGTGCCGCCATCTTGCTTTTCAGAGTGCTAATTATCAGAACGCTAATGCACGATACACAACACTATACACTCAACAGGAGCTACTTCAAATTTACAATATCAAAATTCTTAGACATTTAATAAACACATACTGTCTCGTTTCTAAAAGGCTTTGGTCTGATTAACGCTAATGCTAACTCAGTACGGAAATCCATTTTTAAGCCTGATAAGACCAAATTACAGTCATATGTGTTTTTCAATGAGTTTTATTTTTCTGAGATGTCAAATAAATAATAAACAGATTGTACTTATTACACCGTCCATGCTTTAAGATATCCAGATCAATCCGGTCAGTTCATACATACATAATTAAAGTTGTTTGTTTTGTGTAATAGACTGAGACTAATTTAATGTCTTTGCATTACAGCTGTCCAATAAACTCCTCATCCAGCTGTTGTCCATAATGGACTTCTGGCTTCTGGATGTGATTCTGAGCCAGACAGAGACTCTTTAGTGTATGTGAATCACTTCACTTTGAGGTGTTAACCAGTGAGCCAAACATGATACACTGCTGCAAAAAAGCACACAGGCAAAGAAAATGTTCATTTTACTCTTTAAAGTAACAAGAATTTTTCATTTTCATTATCATGTAAAGAATAAGTATTTGATTTGGATATTTGGATTTAAGATGACCTCCTGTGATATTGCCTGTGATATTGCACGTGTAGGATAAGAGGGGGATCCTATGAGCACGTGCTGAGTGTATGATGAAGAGGAGGCGTAGGAGGAGGATTAGTAATGCTCGAGCGACATCTTGTGGCCTTAAAGAAAAGCACAGGCTGTTTCATAGATTTAAAGTATTATGTGTGCTTTCTGTACGTTTTGTTGAATAAATAAAAGGAATATGGTAAACTGGATCTTAAATGGTTTGTTGTAACGGCAAATAAATATTGGCACCTTCCAAGAGAATGGGAAAAAATAGCCATTAAGCTACTTGAAATAATCACACTCTGATAATTGAATAAATTATCAAAATTTCTTCTTCTTCTTCTTCTTCCTCCTCCTCTTATTATTATTATTATTATTATTATTATTAATAATAATAATAATAATAACAATAATAACGATGATAATAATAATAATAATAATAATAATAATAATAATAATAAAAAACTATATGTTGTACTAAATAACTTCGTTTTCTATTTAAAAAGTGGATATAATAAAAGTTTGTAAATGCTTTTTTAAATATTGTGCAAAAAAAGGCGGGGTGCCAATAATTTTGGAAGTGACCGCATTTCCCTTTTGCCTCAGTGATAAGCTTAAATAAGGGTTATAAGGTAGGACTAAACCAGATAAACCAGATTTTTAAACGTAATAAAAGAAAAAGAGAAAAGAAAAGATTCTATTGAACTACTAAGGCGGGCTGAACTACTAATCCCAGAAGGCATGCCGAAAACCGTCGGCTTTTACGGTTTTTTTTTTTTTTACGACACTTCAGATCGGAAGTTGGCCTGAATGGCGGCGCTGAGGAGAATTGCCTCGTGTACGCACCGGGCTGCTGTTTTCACTTCTGGTTTTTCATTTAGGACCAACCTTTACCAGCCAGAACCAACTCTTCACTCATTAACTCATCATACAGACAGAGTTTTATTTTCTAACCTTCTGCTGCAAAACCCAGCGAAAATGTCAGCGTCTTTATTCACATCATCATCATCATCATCATCATCATCATCATCTGCTGCAACGATGAGCCAGAGGATGGTGTGGGTGGATTTAGAGGTAAATAAATCACATTTATAAGAAATAATTCATATTTTAGTCCCTCATAAATGTCGAATATGCATCTTTAAAGGTTTAGAGTGATTTCCATGCTAGCCTAATTCATTGTAATGTCCTATTTCCCTGTGCTTTCCTCCGTGTTTCTCCATCAGTGTTATCCGATCAGTGTGTGGTGTCAGGATTCAGTACTCTGCATCTTCTGCCATTTAGGGCTTCTGTCACTATTTACTGAGATTGAGAACATCACAAGGGCTGTAAAGAGGAATTGGTAACAATAGCACCAGGTCAGGACATGACTGCCAAGAGGAGTTTTTGTTTTACTGTATTAATTACTGTTTTATCAGCAGGCAAATGTCAAGTACGCTGAAGATCACGGAATGCCAAAGTGCAGGACCCCGGAGAGCACGGAATAGCAAACTGCACGGAATATGAAGTGAAGGGAACAAGGAATAGCGCGGAATAGTGAAGTGGAGGGGGCACTGAAAATGAAGCCCGGGAAACAGTGACGTGTAGGGAATGCTGAAGTGCTGGGAACACTGATGAGTATGGAATGGCGAAGTGAAGGAAATGGGCAAGTGAATGGAATGCCAAAGAACATTGGAATATTGAAGTGCAGGGAATATAAAATGGATGGAATTCTGAAGATTAGGGAGTCTTCAAGGGAAGGAATTCTGAAGAGCAGGGAATACTAAATGCGGGAAGTGATGAAGTGCCAAACTGCAGGGATCAGAGTAGAGCATAGAATGCTGAAGAGCATTAAATACCAAGTGCTTGGAACTCGATGTGCATGTGACAGCTCAGTGTAGCAAGTACCTGGAATACCGAAGAGCTGGGAATATTTAATGCAGGGATTGCAGCAGAGGTGCACGGAACACATTAGCACAGTATAGAGAAGTTCAGGGAATGCTGAAGAACACGGAATAGTGAAGCGCACAGAAGACCACGCGCTGACATTAATACTCGGTCATTTTTGTTTTCTCTGTTTTATCCTCACAGTATCGACTTGATTGTTGGTTAAAAGTGCTGACTGTAGCATTAGAAAATGTATCACGGCCTGCAGGAGCGCGCGTGACACCTCGGGGATGGCGTAGAGCCTTGGCATCTTTTTATTTACATGCGAACTCTCTAAGCCGTTTGCCTTTGTTTCAGATGACGGGACTGGATATAGAAAAGGACGAGATTATCGAAATGGCGTGCATCATCACCGACTCGGATCTCCACGTCGTCGCTGAGGTAAGAACGAGCAGCTGTGGCGCGAATCGGCCACGCAGTAGCACACTAGTGCTGCTTCGGCATGGAAAAAGACGTCCATTAGCGTGTTTTAGCGTGCATTATGAGCTGCGCTCCGTTCCAAACCCAACCGCAGGCTGGAGCGTGATGTGCTCCGTGTTTATTGTTTTAGGGTCCTAATCTGATCATCAAGCAGCCGGACGAGCTGCTCGACGGCATGTCGGACTGGTGCAAGGAGCATCATGGGAAGGTAGTTCATGATTATTCGTACCTGATCAGACATGTATCATGGGGTGTGTGTGTGTGTGTGTGTGTGTGTGTGTGTGTGTGTGTGACGATGCCTTCTGTTCGGTGTGTTCAGTCAGGGTTGACGCAGGCGGTGCGGGACAGTAAGATCTCACTCCAGCAGGCCGAGTACGAGTTCCTGTCCTTCATTAGACAACACACACCACCAGGCCAGTGTCCTCTCGCAGGTAACACACACACACACACACACACACACACACACACACACAGTCTGCCAG
>JAQMYM010000009.1:1809108-1831953 GCA_030014255.1 Parauchenoglanis ngamensis | reverse complement strand
TGTGTGTGTGTGTGTGTGTGTGTGTGTGTGTGTGTGTGTGTGTGTGTGTGTCCAGGAAACTCGGTGCATGCTGACAAGAAGTTTCTGGACAAGTACATGCCCCAGTTTATGCGTCATCTCCACTATCGCATCATCGACGTGAGCACGGTCAAGGAGCTCTGCAGGTAGGTGTGTGTGTGTTATTACACAGTGACCAGTGCTGCTTTACCACATGACCTTTAGTGGCCTGTAGCTTCCTCACATGCTCGTTCATCAGCCCTGTATTCATCAGGAGTGTTGTAGCTGAGCAGTGAAAAATAATCACTCGTTTTATTCTCACACACACACACACACACACACACACACACACACAGCTGTTGCAAACACTGCCATTTGTGTTGAATATTGCAGTGTACTTGTAAAAGACTGACCTTTGACTGAAGTGAAAGTGTTGTTTTTCTCCAGACGCTGGTTTCCAGACGAGTATAAACGCGCGCCTCAGAAGCGAGCAGCTCACAGGTCAGTGTTTATGGAAATCAGCCCGAGATTTAACACCGTGTGATTCTGAGCTGTTCTGCCACGCCTCCTCCTTTGGGACTGTGAAAATGCCACGCCTCATTTAGTGAGACTGACAGACACACAAGCCACACCTCCTTTACCTGGACTGACCTTCACGACCATGATCGGGACACAAAGGCCATGCCTCCTCCGTAGCGGCCGAGACGCAAAGGCCACGCCCATTTTGCAGCCTAAAATTGCTGCTTTAAACGTTTATTGTGGTTTCAGCTGGCTCTGTTATCCCCTCAGCTCTGAGCACACTATTATTATTATTATTATTATTAATAGTGCTCTACAGTCATGCTAAAAATGTGCTAGTGCACTACAGATGTTGATTTGAGACACTTCCTTTGTGGTTGTTTTGTAACTGCTGCGGTTTCTGTCTTTCCAGAGCGCTGGATGACATTCAGGAGAGCATCAAGGAGCTCAAGTTTTACAGAGCAAACGTCTTCAAAACTGAAGGAGAAGAGAAGAAGAGGAAGATTGTTGAAAACGGAGAGAACAATCACGCAGCCTAAAACACAGCTGCTCTGGCTTTGGAGAGTGATCTTAACTTTGCACAGCATGTAACCCTGAGCCTGTGTGTGTGTGTGTGTGTGTGTGCGCGCATGTGTGAGAGAGAGAGAAAGAACAATTACGTGTTCCTTTTTTTTATCACATGGTATGCGATCGGTCCCATGCATTTTTTCGTTTGTTCTTGATGTATAGAATTTCTTCACCTTTCTGTGATGTTGCTTTTGCCAAAACACAAATACAAAATGTGAACACTGATCTTTCTTGCTTCAAAGTCCTACTTTTTTTTTTCTTTTCTTATTTTTAAAATGAATTCCTGCATGTGCTGGTTGTTTTTAAAAGACACAGCGTGATTGTGGACGATGCTCAGTGTTGTACAGCAGGTGGCGGTATAGAAACACATATCCGGTTCAAAATAGCAAACGGCTCTTTTCAGTGACTCCGGGAATCGGTTCAGCTCACCTGTAAGAACCGATTCTTTTGACTCCCTGATAAAATATGTTCAAACCATTCATGCAGGAGCTGTTTCAATAATAATATGACTAGTACCAATACTAAACTTTACCTATGATGCACATGCTGTGAGAATAGCAGAAATATTAGATATATAAAAATAGGTGTCTAAAAGGGAAAGTACAGTAATAAAGTGAGGTAAATAAGCTAGTTAAATGCTAAACGTGGTTTATTTATATATATAAAGATTAAACTGATTTTGAGAATTAGAGAATTTTCACTTTTAAACAAAGAACGCTGCCGACGTTTCAGCAAAAACTTACAAGACTATTACGGCTCTTCAGCCTTCGAATCAGATTAAGGAATCGGTTCAAAGAGTGGACTCATTCACAAACGACACATCACCAAATCAAAATCCTCAACTGGCCAAATAAACAAGTGGTTTTTTTTTCAAGCTGCTGTATGCTGAAAATAAAGTGTAAGCATCACACCTTCTGTAATGCACATTAGTTTTTATCACGTTAAAAAACATCACATTAATATATTTTTTTTAATTCAGGGAAACCGGAGACTCGGCGTCAGTGCTGTACTGAGCATAAGCTTAGCAAACAGCAGGGTGCCAAAACATTTTACACAACAACTGAAACAGTACAGTTGGACAGTGAGTATTGATACACCTGCAAAACAATCTGTATGGCTGTCCATAATACACAATTTCCATTCACAAATAGTTCAAAAGTATTGGCACCCAAAGTGGTCTCAGAAGTATTTGACTGAATAAGTGTTAGCGTCAAATCAAATCAGAGTTAAGGTACTGACCGTATCTGTGATCTCCAAGCTAGTGTATTTTGAAATAATTTATCAGCATATTGACATCTAGACCCAGGTCCTACGGTCTGATGCTGTCCTAGATTGGATCCTTTCTTTCTTTGAAGCTAATAATAATCCTTCTTAGTGCTCTTTATTGTGAAACAGATGTGTAGCTACATGTTAGCTATGTTTGCAAAACTGAAGCTAGTTGGCTACTCGACTGAAGTTTGAAGTTACGGGCCGTGGTCTGAAAATGACCGATTGTCTACTTTAGCTTTTACTAGCATACAGAACGCAGCCCCTGGTTAATTACTGGATCGAAGTGAATTACGCAGTGGCTTTAGCTAGCGCCCTAGCACCCAGTCTATTAATACCCAATGGAAAAATGCTGTATGTTTAGCATTCATTGCTTTCCATGATGTTAGCAAGACACCTGTTGTGTTGTTCTTCACGGATCGTGCCACTGTCTGAATTCCTTTCATATCCCATAAGGCCTCTGGTTCAAACGGGAGGTATTTATGGCACGGATGAGTCAATGGCATGGGTTAAACCTGTGCTTTGCCATTCATTCTGACCCACAGGTCTGATAAGACTTATTACTTATTACTGTAAATCTGCTGCACGGATTTCAGCGCATGTCAGTGTGTGTTGACGTCAAAGAGATTTTATCAGCAGTGATGGCTGCAGAGGGCAAAGCGACGCATGTCACTCACCTGTTTAAGGTCATCCATGACCCTCGGGCGCTGTGCTGGCAATGCTGCTGGCTGACGACGGTGTGCTATACTTGACGCTTCACAGGATCCAAGTCCAACCATCGGTCGATGCAAGAGACTGTGTAACTGCATGTTTATTGTTTGAAAAATGGCATAAGGCTACGCTAAAGAGTCATTTAGGCGATTCATTCGATGCTTATCAAGCTTCGTTTAGCAGAATTGATTCACTAACTCTTTTTTTTTTTTTTTTTATTCTCTCAGTGTTGCATTCATGTCTCCATTGTGATTGAATAAAGGTAAGGTGTGTAGCCATTCTGTAGTAATTCTTTTATCTTCTCTTTTGGTCCAGCTTCACGTATACACCAGCTCGTTCATGCAATTTTCAATTAGCCAATCACGTGGCAGCAGGGCAGCGTATAACACGAGTCAAGAGCTTCACATATGTTCACAACAAACATCAGACTATTAAAAAACAATCTCAGTGAGCTCAGTGGCTTTGGTCATGGCATGGATGTTGGTGCCAGTTTGAGTGTTTCAGAATCTGCTGTTCTCCTGGGATTTGTGTCTAGAATTTACAAAGCATGGTGCAAAAGCCTAAAAACATCAGCAAGCGGCAACAAATGGAAACGTCTTGTGGATGAGGAACGAGAGAGGAGAACGACCAGACTGACAGGAGCTGACAGGAGGGCTACGGTTTCCCAAATAACCACCCCGTACAACCTGGTGAGCAGAAAAGCACCTCACAACATGTCAAACCTCGAGCTGGATGTGCTACAAGAGCAGAAGACCAGATCGAATTCCACTCCAATAACAGGAATATGAGGCTCATTGAAACTGAACAGATTGGAAAAATATTGTCTTGTACTTTTCCATCTTCCTGGAAAACGTTATTTTTCGGGCTGGAACCCGAACTGGTCTTCTGCTAAGATATAAAATCTAAAACGCTAAATATTTTCACTTTTCCACTTTCTGTTCCACTTTTTTCTTTCTCTGTGAGTAAATGTGGATGCACAGGATTATCCTTCACCTACTTTTCCATTTGAGAGCTGCCTCTTTTTTGATCCAGAATTGAATAAACGCACTTGGACTCAAACTTCAGCTTAACTCTGTATCTCTGGCGTCTGGGATTCTCCTGGGATGTGTAGGTGGCGCGCCCCTCCCTCGCGTTCTCTTTCTTTCCTCGGAACATCAGAAGAAATTACATCCCATTGATTTTGCGCTTCTCTGAGCTCTTGCCGAGCGAGGTTCAGGTTGAGTAATGGCCGGCGGCGCTCAGCGGCCGGCGTACCACCACGCCAGGAGCTGGTGGAAAAAAGTGCTGATGGCTGTTTTTCCATTTTATGGGATTGTCTCATCCTGTAAGCAACGTTATGGATTGAAAATCGACGTGCGCTCTCGGCCAGCCAGGGCGATGGAACTGAAACGGTGAGCCTTCGCTTGCGTTCGCATTCTGAGAGTCGTGTTGCACGGCCTCGGCTGAGGAGACGAGGCATGGAAGGAAGCACTGTCATGTTGGTGAATTTATCATGAGGGAACCTGAGGAGACGGGATGCAACGGAAAAGTCTTTTCACGGAGGCTTTTCCAGAAAGCAGTGTCAGAGTGTGTAGCGGTGGTCAGAGCACCGGCAGGCAGGGTTACGACGGGAAAGTCAAGATCTAAAGTCAAAGCACAAGCATGGAAGAGTGCACCTAGAACCTGAACAATACACTATAGTATCAAGGTTGTAGTTACTAAAAAGGAAATAATGACCAATAATTCGGCGTTCAAAGCACACCAATTATTCTTAGACACAATCTTAGATAAAAGGGTTCTTTAATGGCTCATTGGATAATTAAGAGTGCCCTAGCCTTCTCAAAGAGTTATGGTTCTTCTTGGAAATATATGGGACCTTCCTTTTAAGGTTCTTAGCCTGGTAAAAGGGTCAAAGCTATACTTGGAACCCATTTTTGATAGTGGAATTCTTCCTTTTCATGATTCATGGTCTCCGTTAAGGGTCTGGAGTCTACATGGAACCATTTCCAATAGAAAACACTTTGTTTCAGGGTTCTTTGTCTCCTTAAAGGGACAGGGTTCTACTTGGAACCTATTTCTGATAGACCTATTTCATGATCTTCATTTCATGGTTCTTGGAACCATTTCTTACAGGAAACCACTTTGTTTTAGGGTTCTTAGCCTTGAAAGGTGTTACGATTGTACTTGGAACCCATTCTGATTAGAGGAACACATAGTATTAGGGTTCTTCTTTTTCAGAGTAGCGCACAGGTGCGATCACTCCCGAGTAAACCGCAGCAGCAGCAGTTCTGAGTGGACATGCTGAAGCTGTAAATAATGGAGGATTGTCACTCGGTGGGTTTTTTTCTCGCTTTGTGATGGAACGTGAAGAGACAGAGCGGTCTGTGCTGTCGGCGGCGCAGGTGGAAGGAACGGTCACTCCTGTATACTTCACTTCTAACTTGGACACCTCGTGCCGTCTAAGCACAAATCAGCTGTTAAAGAACAGAAGCTGAGCTTTCTACCTCGGATTCATCGTTCTGATCCATCTCAGCTTCTGTTATCTTCACGCAGACGGATATGAACGGCTCAGAGTCAACGCGTAAGGAGTTAAACACTCTGTATCTTCGAACATCTTTTATAAGACGCTAATCAGCGACAGGACGGTGCGATGAAGCCGAGTCACTGCTACCACCCTGAAGTTCATCATGTTCCAATGACAGCAGTTCCTGAAGTGCTTTATTCCTCTTGCACCACAACAATTTGACAAGTCATCTATTTTTATTTTGTTTAGAACGACAAATCATAATTTCTATCCATTTATAGTTACATTTAATGTCTTAGAAAAAATGCTCCGGGTATCACTTACATAAGCAAAGTTATAAACAGTTCTTCGCCACGTTCTCTTGATTTAATAAGACAGAAAAAAGCAGTTCGTAAAGCTTCAGAGAAATCATAAATTAGTTAATAAAATAAGTAAATTAAATATTTGTATTGCTTTAGTTTTATTTGATATACACCCTGCAGGCCAGACGTTTGGGCCCGCCCTCAGATTTCAAATAAATAAATAAATAAATAAATGATACACTGAACCTGGCACACACGGATCTGGGACGAGGCAGACAGGTGGCCATCGTTTGGTTAGGTAAGACGCAATCAAGAGCCAATCGGGTTCTGACGTTAGTAACTAGACTTCCAACACACAGTGAATGTCAGTGCACTAAAGACTTCTTCAGAACCAATAGTTACAGCCATTGTGGCTAAATAATGTGTTACTACAAGCTATAGAATACTGAAAACCAGTCAGTTACATTTGCTTGAAGTATTTCAGATATTAAGTGGTGTATCTTTTTTTTTTTTTTTTTTTTAATACAAGGGTCCCAAACTTCTGGCCTGTAGTGTGTGTATGCATGTATTTTTTTTTTTTTTTTTTTTTTCTCAAACAAAATAATACAATAATTGGATAAAATACCTCTCATGTTAATTAATATAAGTAATAAATGAAGTGATTTAATATATATTCATTATATCAACTTATCCATACACACGGGTCCTTCTTAATTAGGTTAATGATTAAGAAATTACTCCGATTCTTTGTTGCTGTTTTTCCAAACATCTGGTTATGTTTTAGCAATGGGGGAAATATTATACAAAATGAATAAATGAACAAATAAATACATTTTGGCCAAAGACTAAGGATTTTTTCTGATTTGGGCTTATATGTTTTATATGTATATAATATCTTCATACAAAAACCAGACTGAATGATTCCAGCGTGGCCATGAATGGGTTAAACCCATGATCCTGTGTTCACATACCTCAGACTTCCTCCTTCATGTTTACGTTTGCTCGGAGTGGCTGTGCTGTGAGTCGCCTCTGCATGAGGAGTTTTCTCCCCTGAATGAATGAAAGGTTAGTTATTTATAGAAAGTGGTGTGTTGGTGGCTCGGGTGGAGCCGAGGCTGGCGGGGAGGCGACACTGCTCCAGCCTCTGTGGGTGGAACAGCAGCCTAGAGCTACAGCAAAGTCCTCTCAATGTGGAGTCCGCGTCTGCTCGATATTCTGCAGGAATGAGGAATTCTGGGTATTAATGATGTGTCAGATACAGCTGATATAACACTCTGTTCATCTCTCTCTCTCCTCCGTCCAGCTGTGAGTGGTCAGCATGTGCTGCATTGACTCACACCACCTTTCTAAGTGTGTGGGTGTGTGAGTGTGCGTGTGTGTGTGTGTGACAGAATCAGGTTGTTTTTGCTGACCATCTGTTTTACAGAGTGTGTCCTTCGGGTACAGATGCAAGCCTGCCAACGACTCTCCCCTCGGTGCAGTGTGTGTGTGTGTGTGTGTGTCTACTGTATCACTTTATTTTCTTAAATACAACCCTAATTTTAGCAGAAATACAACTGAATAATATAATTTGGGCAGCAGGGTCATATAAATATTCATGTTATTTATCATTACGCAATCATCGCTGTGTGTTTTCACTGACCTTCATATCACGTCACTTCATCATGCATGATGTGTAAACATAACGCATAAACGTAAGAGTATGTGTAATGAGGGCATCTCTACTCTCAGAAGGAGATAAATGATAAGTCTAACATTCTTTTTCTTCCCCATGTTGTGGTTTTTGGAGCAAGGTGACCCTTCCCTCCCGGGCTGCCTCCAACCGAGACCCAGCATGTCGAGGAGATGGATCAATTTCACCAAGAGCGAAAAAAAAGTGCTTAGGCAATTTGCCCAATAATACCACAAAGGTTTGATGCTCCTCAAACAGAACAAACAAATAAACAAATAAGCATTTAAAAAAATAAAGGTTGCTGATAAGGTGCCTCTCCTAAATAGTATTAAATAATTAAAAATAGTCAAACATTACACGCTAAAAAGTTCAATAAAATTGTAAGCACAATGTTTCAATTGAAAAATATTTGCGCAAAATCGAATCTTTAAACTGATTTAACTCAAGCTTTCAATAAAATCGCGAAAAAAAAGCAACGATTTATATTTAAATCGAAACCAATGAAAAAAAGTAAATAATACTGAATTTCATTTTACAAACCAAAATTTGGATTCAATTTTAAACCTAAATTCAAAAACGTGTTTAAAAAAACCCGCTCGGAGTTTATCCTGCGATACAATATACGAAAAAGCAAAACCAAACAAACAAAACAAAAAATCAAAACTGATAACAAATCGAATTAAATATATTTGAGAGATTTGAGTCAATTGAGAGATTTACATTTTAATTGAAAAACTCTGTTAAAAAATATATCAAAACAAACGATTCTGCCAGTTTATCTTGTAATAAAATGCAGTAAAAGGAAAAATGCAAAAAAACCAACCAAAAAATAAAAAACTAAAACAAAAACCCCACAAATAAACCAGGTGATTTTAGCAATCATAAAAGAATGCAGTTGAGAAAAATAGATTGGTTTCTGCTCTCTTAGGGATGCAGCAGTAAACAAGGCTGGTGTGTGTGTGTGTGTGCGTGTGTGTGTGTGTGTGTGTGTGTGTGTGTGTGTGTGAGTGTGTGTGTGTGTGTTGCGCATGGTGTCGCATGACTGCTGCAGAGAGCCGTCCTGAACCCACAGCAGTGTAAATGGTTCATCAGCTGCGCTGGAGTGAGCAAGAGAGAGCGAGAAAGAGAGAGAGAGAAAGAGAGAGAGAGAGAGAAAGAGAGAGAGACAGTAGGAGATTTGTGGCAGGTCGTGAGGGAACTTCAGTGGCGTTTTTATCTAAACAGATATTAAATACTGATATTATCCATTGTGGACTATAAGTGAGGAAGAATGATTAAATATTATATTCTTAAAATATTCGTAACCCACTTCATCATATCTCTTGCTGGACTTTTCAAAGATCTCCTTGGTGTGTATGTGTGGTGCTGTTCATAGCATCTACTACAAACACTGTGTAAATATTTCAACCAAACCTTAAGCCTTACCCAAATCTTAATCCCACCATGCAGTGCAGCTATACAAGATGGCTTTGCTAGTTAGCAATCTATGTCATTGACAGTGGTATTAGCATAAGAGTTGCAGCTTTGGAAGCTGATCTGTTTGTGCTGAGTGTACAGATGAGGAAGTGAAAGAGCTGGGCAGACTAAAGCGCTGCTGCATCACTGTCATTAGGTAGAAATGAAGCAAGGTCGTAACTCGTGATTTCCGAGCTCTGATTAGGAAAAGCTGAAGAAAATGTCCCCTCGACTTAGAATTCCTACTTGGGATGGTTTCCTCAACTCTGAGTTCAGCAAACGACATCAAATCAACATGTCTAATCGCTGTAACAGTAACAAATTAGCACTTTTTACCTTTAAATGAGTTAGCATTTACAGTTTCAAGGCACTAAATATACAGCATCCATTACAGTTAGCTGGTTAGCTTGATGATGATAAAAGAGGCGTCCATGTTTTTTTTTATTTGCTCAAATGCATAGAGATTAAAAGTGACCATTTCCAAGGTAAGTCAAATGCGGCATAATCTGCCTTCAAATGGAACTCATGAGCTCGTGGTTACGAAACAGGAAGCGAACACAATAAACAAGACCCCATTTGAAGGCAACATTTATCCTAACGCATTACTTACAGCGTGTAGCCCAAGAGCATTGTGGGTAATGTGGTAAACTCGTAATCAAAGTGAAAACAGAGCAATGAAACATGTTTAAACCAACAGAGTGTATAAAGAAAAAATATATGAAAGAGTGAAAGTGTATTCAGGTGACGGATCTGAGTGTGTGGGTGTGTGTTATTTTGTCAGAGAATTGGGATATTCCCTTTCGTCCCGAAGACACTGTTGAGTAAAATATGCCGCTGTTAGATACTTTTACAGAAACACCATTTGCAAATCTAATGATGCCGGCATCCCTTTGGAAGAGAGCCACTTAATGAATTTTAATGACAAAGTTCTAACACGTGTGCTGAAAGACTGATGCACCTGCAGCGCTGATATCCATGTCGTCCGTGGCTCGCCGGTCGGTCCGCTCGTAGCGGGCCGTGATCGAGGTGGAGGAGGGAGAGGAAAGGTTTAAGTGGCTCGTATCTCATCCCGTTTAACGTTGACACAAACTGAAGGCCTGATGTGCACACCGAACACTTTGTTACACAACCAGACCTATATCCCAGTCGCTCAAGGTTAATTAGTGCAGAGCTTCTTCTGACTGGAAATAATCCACAGTGTTTGCATGTTGAAGTCAATTTAGCTGTTTCCCTCACCACACTAATCCTGTTCAGGAGCAAATAATCATTTCATAGTCACTTATTTTTATTTCATTACCACAAACATAATAAGATTTAAATTAATAAAATTAATACCAGCATATATTCAAAGTACAGTTTGTAATTTTATCTAATGTATTTTTCATCAGTTAGAGTCAAATTTAGCTCTGTTTTTTGGTTTTATTATTATTTTAATCTTCAAACTTATTGTTAATAATAATATTATTAACAATAATTTGCTATACTTACTATATGGCTTACAATTCTAGATGGGTTAGCATGTTTACTAGAATAATTCATAGAACATATTTGCTATTGTGCTAGTTTAACCTCTTTACTTTTAATGCTAGTTTGTAAGTGAACCTCTTTGCTATGATGTTCGTTTGTAGATTATCCGCTTTACTACAAGGCTAATTTGAGAGTTAGCATCTTCATTACAATGCTAGTTTGTTGATTAGCCTCTTTAATATAGTGCTAGTTTGTAAGTAAATCCCATTGTTATAATGCTAGTTTGCGGATTAACCTCTTTACTTTTAATGCTAGTTTGTGGAATAACCTCTTTACCTGTAATGCTAGTTTGTGGATTAACCTCTTTAATCTAATGCTAGTTTGTTGATTAGCCTCTTAACTTTAATGCTAGTTTTTAAGTGAACCTCATTGCTATGATCTTAGTTTGTAGATTAACCTCTTTAATATAATGCAGGTTTGTAAGATGACATCTTTGCTACAACACAAAATTGTGTGTTTGTAAGTTATCATTTTTGCAATAATGCTAGTTTGTGGGTTCACCTCTTTCATGACATGGTTTTATAGGAAAATAATTAACTTCTGTATGGCAACAATAACCTCATTCACCCCTTCACTGATTATTTTCCTATGATAGCATGACACTCAGAGATCCCAGCACCAACACGCTGCCACCGAACGTCCTTTAGCAAATGTGTCCTGTCTCATTTGTAAGGCGTTCTTCAATAGAAATGTCAGCTAAATCAATAAAAATGTAAAAATATTGTGTGTGTCCTCAATATGTGTTGTGCACTGGATTCTTAACATTTTCTTTACTGTATAGTTTATATAGTAGAACCTGCATATGGATGGAAGGACAATGACTGACTTGACTTAAACTGTAGAAAAAACCCCGACTCAGAACTTCAAAGCACAGTAATCACACACGCCCCTTGGCACAAATCAACTTAAATCAATTCTTTTGTCCTGAACATAATCCTTTCCACATGCTTTAAGGGCTGAGAAAAATGCTCCTCCTGGGAGCTTGATTACACTGTTTATAACCGCTGATTGTATGAACGATGCAAATAAAGCTTTAATCCACGTTTCTCTTTCAACGTCTCTGTTTAGAGAGTGGTGCGGAGACACGTCTCTTTTTCAGACTTTTAACCGGTTTCTAGTGTCATAACTTTGTATGTACAGTATGTTACGTGTTATGAACAAAAGATACACAGATAAGGCATAAATCACTTCGAGGGTGTGCTGTTATAGGAAAAAAAATCAATAATGGGCTGGTGTGATGTGTTTCATTCCTTTTATACCACATCAAATTGTCAATGATAGCAATTTTTTTTTTGCTTTATTGAAAAGAAAACACATACATTTTATCCATTTATAGTTACAGTTAATGTAGTTCCTGTTCTCACTTCTGTTATAGCAGCTGTTTCCCTCACCAGCTTCTCTTTTTTTCTCTCTCTTGAAGTTATGAAACGTGAACTCCTCTAAACATGTCTCAAAATTTAAAAAGTTACAGCTTTACCTCTCCATAAACATTAAATAAACTTGACCATATCATAAATTGCTTGCTTGCATTAAACATAATTTAAGCATGAGATTTGGGGCTGTACTACTGTCAGAGCTGCTGTCATAGAAAATGAATCTTCTGACCGATCAGAACCGGGAATTCAGAAGAAATCCATATAATAAAGTATATATTATATACTTAATATTTAAAACTGCAGAATTGTGTAACGACTTTTTCTTCTATGCTGCAACTTCCATGGAGTGTTAAAGTGGGGAGAGTTTTCTGTTACGTGTGTTCATCATTGTCATAGCAGTGATTAGCAGTGCTTAACAGAAATGTAATTTATATAATGTCTAAAATTGTTTGTGTCAACGTAATGTGTTAATCCTTCATCTTGATGTAAAGCTGAATTTTGGTGTTTCTCTTCAGGAGATTTTATGACGGTGATTACTGAATCGTTCACATGATGGATGATCCCGTAATCTCAGATGCTCCACGTAGAAGCCCTCTTAACCCACCTCTCTATGTCCTGATGGCTAATCCTATTGATGTATAATCATTAATATTACACTATTTTCTAGCTCACAGTTCTGTAAATAATCATACTGTTCACTATCCAGTTAACCCCTTATTTCACTACCCTCGTCCCCTCTCCTGGATCCCTCTTCTTGTCTGCACTGTGTTTCCTGTAGGACAGCTTCACACTCATCACATTATAAATGAAATGCCTGATTGAAACCCATAACGTTAGCTCTCGAGTCGAAAGCTTTTGAAGCTTTCCAACACACTTCATCTGATTGGCTTCAGGAAGCAGTTCTGATTTAATGCACTTCCAGTCGAATGTGAACTTTTCTCTTTTTTTCACCAAGCGCAATCTCGTTAATTGAAATGGCAGCTAAAGAAAACAAACTCAAGCTTGTGTTTAGCAGGTACCCCAATGATGCATTTGGAGCGTAATCCCGTGGTGCGACTTAACCGTGTTCACGCGTCTCCGAGTCGGCCGTCGTCGTGCTCTCGGTGCCTGACGATGATGCATTGCCGTGTTACGAGCATCACTCATCCCAGCTTCATGTGCACACTCATTTCTCTTCCGCGGGGCCCTCTGTCAAACAAATTATCTGCCGCAGCACGTCTTTCTGACAGCCAGGCCTCGAACATGGCCTTTGTGGGCAAAGAAAACAGACAAAGTCTCTGATTTCGGTGCAGATTTTCCCGTCAGCCCTTTCAGTTCTTTGGTGATTCATTCATTTTGTGAGTCAGGACCCTATTGGGGCCATGTCGTCCTCAAGCGCTCTTTTAGGACTTCCGTGACTCCTTTTCTCAGACTGCTTCCTGATTGGGCTTTCAGAAAGCATTAGGAGAAAATTCTACAAACTAAAGTACTACCAGAGGCGGAGATATGTGTCTTTTGTAGCACGAAAAAAGAGGCCAGAGAAGAGAATGAAGCAGAAGGCCATTGCGAGACAAAAAAAATTATATATTAGATGCGTCTTCGGTCTTTTATTCCTCCAGAAGCGAGACTGAGTTGGATGATTTATCGGTGAATCTTCACTCCAGGACGATTATTAATTGAGCTGATTGATTGATGAACACTTGCTGGAGAATTGTAGGTCCCACTCGGCAGCTTCAAGCCGAGCAGCGGCAGATTTACGACAACATGGCCCTCACATCTTTCATTCCTCATACAGCTTGCTGTAAACAAGGATGGCGGCTGTGTGTGTGTGTGTGTGTGTGTGTGTGTGTGTGTGTGTGTGAGCGGGGATGAAGTGGGCTTTGGTTTAAGCCCCTCATTCCTCTGCAATCCCATCAGCAGCTATATTGGCCTAAGGCTTTAAAATCAATCTTACACCATGCCTTTATTTGCGTCTAAACCTCAAGCTTAGCTCCTAACTCGTTTTTGGCACGGCCGCCCGCATATCGTTTGCATGTCGTTCAAACTCTGGCGTCATCCTCAAGGCCTCTGACTGATATAATATCAATACGGCGTAAAAGTGTATCCATTAAAACGTCCGTGCCAGAGTTATGCAGCCATTTGGGCTCTCGTGAACGTCTCGCTCTGTTGTCTGACCCAAATTGGGATGCTAAACTTAAATGCCTGTTTTCTGAAGCCATGTTGAATTAATCACATCACGCAGAGAGAACGTTGTCCTGTATTGCTGGCACCCAAAATAGGCAACTAATTGGAGTGCAAGGAAGGGAAATTGCACTTGAAGCACTTCCTTAAATCTAGAAAGAGTGTGAACCCCGGAGCGAAGATTCTCTCTCCACACAGCAGCATAGATAATGCACGATTATATGATCCCAGTCGTCGGTGGGTTTTTTTTGTTTGTTTGTTGTTTTTTTTTAACCCACAACCTAGTTTTTCCATTGTCATGATGTTTTGAATTTCTGCTACTTGTCATATTCGGCTTATTCTAATTATATGCCTTGTCCTCCCACCGTGCATTTCTTCTTCAGACCTTCATGAATAAATTGGAATGGGGGAAAATAAAAAACAGGGCAGCGTACGCTTTTGAAGTTTCTCGTTCTGCGACCCGAAATGAATCACACTGGGCATTAGGAAGAATAATATAATGAGTTACTGCAAGCTTCACTGTGGCTTTACTTCACATAAATATAACATGTCTAAGTATGTGACTAGTCAGAATTGCGAGTGTTACATACTGTATGTCTACAATCCATAGTTATTTGGGGAAAGTGTTCCAATTTTGAGGAAAGTGTATATGCAAATGTGTATTCTTTCATTCATCTTCAGTAAGCCATTTTATTCTGGCCAGGGCTGTGTGTGTATTGTTTTAAAAGCATTTTGACCAAGGCTTGTGGTGGAAACATTCATGTAGATTTCCTTTAAGTTCTCTATTTTCCTTCCACTTCACAAAGCCATGCCAATAAGTGGACTGGCTATAGACATCCCCGAGGTGTAAATGAGTGTGTGAATGTGTGTGTGCACAGTGGCTTGCAAAGGACTGACGTGCCATCCATTGTGTATTCTTGTCTCACGCTCACTCTTCCTATTTGGAAACTTTAAGGGTGCTTTCACACTTGGCCTGAATACTTGAGTCCCAAGCCTAATTCTGGGCTCATCTGGTGGCCGGGATTTGCCTTCAGCACGGATTTGCCTTCAGATAGAAGAAATCCTTCCAGCCCTTGATTGTTTGTGCAATTCCATATGTCACTTTTGTAGACAGAGTACAAGCACTAGATTCATCAGTTTGCTTTTTTTTCATTCTTTTTCTTTGGCACCAACAAGGAGTACTTGCAAACGAAGAGTCATTCTCATATAAGACTATTTTTAGCCATGCAGCTGGGCATGAGACGTGCGTTTTTCACGATCAGTCCAAGCACTAACGCCATACAGATGCATTAGCTGATCTGATGACATTAGGTCACCTAATTACATTGCTCCTGTCCTATAAAAGCCTGGTTTTATATATCAGTAAAGCATTCGGTCTCCTCTGCTGACCATAACCATTTCCATCACGGAACTTGAAACAGGAGTAACATGACAAGCTGATCAATCACATCACTCCGCAAGCCCCAGACCACCATTTTCAATTGAACCAGGGATTGGTTCTCTGGACAGCTCTCAGGCTCAAAAACAGCTTTCACACTTCACCAAATGAACTGAACTCTTAGATCGAATGGCCTCGGGTCTGGAAAAAGTGTGTGAAGTGAGTGTGAAAATGAAGGGCCTTCTGGGTCAGGTTTCCTCATCATCTCTTTCTGAGAAAATGCCAAGAGTGTACAAAACTTTATCGGGAACACTTCAGAATTAAAAATGTGATATGGTTTGGAAAGTGGTTCTGTCTTCATTATTTGTCACAGTTTCTTCATTCCCCCATTCAACTGCTTTGGTTTCTGTTTTGGTCCTGACTCCGCCCTTTGTCTTGTCATTTGTGTTCACCTGCTTTGTGTAAGCCTCTGATTAGTCTGTCTACTTATACCCTCTTGGCTCTCCGTTCCATGCCTTAATTGTCTGTGTTCCTCGCTCCTGGTTTGTTAGTGTTTTCTCATACTGACCTGTGTCTAACATTCTTCTACGATCATGGATTATCCTTGATACGCCACTTGTGTTACCTCATCATTATTATTCTCAAATAGTTAAAATGAAGACATGCTATGAGCAGGGGGTACACAAACTTTCAGCAATCAGTGTATTTCATATACATTTATAGCATGTGGCAGGCATCCTTATCCAGAGTAGCAGCTTGGTAGTGCTGGGATTTGAACTCATGACCTTCCGATCGAGAGTAGGCCATTGTCCTAGCCATTAAGCTACAACTACCCAAATGGGTATGAAACATAAATATAAAGCATTTAGAGTTAATCTGAAAAAAATCTCTACTGCTTCTGAGAGCAGAAACATAATCCTCCAGCTAGTGTTAGCAAACTAGCTGTTTTCCTGTATTAGTATTAGCTAGCTAGTCATTAACTTGTTGTTGGTTAGACTACAAAAAATATGCAAATTTCTGGAAAGCAGGTGCTCCAACTCCAAAACCATAACTGGACAGTTCGTGTTTTTCACCCATTCAAATTGTCTTTTTTGCCTTATAAAAAATATTTTCTCATCATTACATCCATCCCAGGGATATCAGATTCTCTCTGCAGATTTGTTGTTAAGATTTCTCTCTGGTCCTCTGTGATTTTGTTAATGTAATGTGCTCTTAGCATTGTTTTTCCCCGACGTCTGTTGCTGTACCATGTTACTCATGTTACTGTTTGTGTTTTTGGGGTTTAATTTGTTGTACCTGCTGGAAATCTGTGTTCGCCACATTTTTGTTTTCTGAACTTAATCTTTGCGTTCATGAAGACAGTCTGTATGGAGGTCATTTTAGTCCCCCTTCACCAGAGTACACTGTTTATTCTTCATCTTCTGTGCTGAGCTTTTCCAGTAGCAGTGTTTATTCTCGCAATCCTGCATCCCCTGGGTCTGCGCTCCGGTTTTGGTCTGCCTGCCGCTTGTTTGAGCATTCCTATCACGTTGTTGGAGCATATAAACATTAGACATTAACAACAGGTTAAAGGGTGAATACATAAATTCATCAAGCATCTTATTGTGGCAAATCCAGAAATCACAACCATTATCCAGAGCAAGGGTCAACATACTGGCATAGTCTTATATACTGATAATGCATAACTACAGACAAAGAAATTATGTTCAAAACCAGAACCAAGGAATGGGTTACAACCATGAATAAAGAGCACCAGAATCAAGGAGCTGGTGAACACAATTAGGGAAACTTCAATATCAAGTGCTCATTTCCATGGGAACTGCAATGTGATCAGGGAGGGAAACCATGACCAGACCTCACTTTAACTCTTTGACATCAAGGGAAAACGGGGTGTCTGTTAGATTGAAAATCTTGTCCCTTTATTCTGTCCTTTGACCTCTCTAACCCTGCAGCCATGGATTGTCGTTCTGGCTTTCCTTTGCTCAGATTTAGAGGTGTCCTGCTTTCTTTCCTGTCCTGTGATCCTCAGATAATTTAGTTCCTCTTGACATGACAGAATTGAATTATTTAGGTTAAGCTATCATAAAGAACACTACATACTTATCTTAGTTTGAAGTTTGAACCCACCCTCTGACTTTTTAAAAGATAAATGATACACTGCTTTGCCAAGCTTTTATTAAAAGAAAGTATTAGAAATACTTAAAACAAATGTAACTGACTGGTTTTAAAGTGTAAGTATTGCAGTTCAAAACCAGTCAGTTACAATTCTTGCAAGTGACTAAGCACAAGTATGAGTACCACCCCAATTTCCAAAAATTGCTGGAAATGCAAACAGTTCTGTCTCATTTGCTGGACACTCTTTTCAACCTTATTGGTCCAGCTTGTCCCATGCCAGCTTAATGGGAGAAACATCTGGAGACTGGGGAAGCCAAGACATAATTCTCAAAACATTTTGCTTTGCTTTGGATATAATTTTGGCACAATTTTGAAGAACGTCTGGGATCATTATCCTGTTGAAGAATGAAATTTTGTCCAGTGTTATGTAAAACAGAAGGAATTGTGTGATGTTGATGTTGATTGTGTGATTGAGTGATACTCTTCTTTTTTCTTAATCCCTTTAATCACACTTCATGTACTTGCCATTATCCCCATCCGCTGCCTGACAAACAAAAAATTCGAGTTATCAGTTGTGATACAGTACAAGAGAAGTCTGCAACAAGGAACATTAAACTGCTTACAAACCAATCTGGGACAAGGCAGACAGGTGGCCACCGTTTGATTAAATGAGGCACAATAATGAGAAGCCAGGAGCCAATCATGTTCTGACATTTGTAAATAGAATTTCAACACAAAGTGAATGTCAATGCACTAAAGACAGACCTGATATGTCTTCTTCAAAGCCAACAGTTTAATTCTTTGTGGCTAAATAATGTGTTACTACAAGCTATTCATTGTTGAATACCAGTTACATTTGCTTTAAGTATTTATATTATTGTCTTGTAATAAAAGTTGACAATACACTGACAAAGCAGTGTATTGTTTATTATTATTTTTTTAAATGCAATGGTAGACCCAAACTTCCTACCTGTAGGGCACAGGTCCTCTTCCACTGAGAAGTAATGTTGTGTCCCTACAGTAGCCCAGAACAAACAAACCTCTAGAGAGCATCTTCTGTGTTTCATGTTTTTACAAGTGGAAAAGTGAATACAGAAGGAAGCACTGGAAGGACAATGAAGAAGCAATACTGCAATACAGAGGAATCAGTGTTTGTCAGGACTGGCTAATAGGTTTGAGAATCATAATTTAAAAAAATGGAGGAACATACTTAATACTAAGAATGAAAAAAGCAAGGGAGTGTGAATGTAAGTATTTGGAAGTATGCTACAGGAACCTGATGGCCACCATACGTTCTAATATATGCTTGGAAAGAGAGGGGTGAGAGGGGTAAAGGGAGGGGGGGGCATTTTGTATGTTGAATTTTACAGAGTGGATCTTTATTCAAATTATAAAAAAAATTATTGGGTAGGGCTAAATGTTCCAAAAATAATTTAAAAAAAATTTTTTTCAACTGAATTAGTGAGGAAAGAAATATTACCTGTCCACCTTATTTTACATGTGATGGGTGAGTGGTAATACTTTTTTTCACTAGAGAGACCTACGATTCAAGTTTTGTAATAATTGCCTACTGAAACTGATTGGCTGAAGGCAGCTGTATTTTTTGATTGACCAGGTTATCATTAACAATATACCTTCTAAATAGGATACAAATATAGAATACCAAGATTCAGTTAAATCAGACTTACGGTTCCTAAGAATCAGTTTTCTGAACTTAACTATGCCAATCAATGACCATGCCCAAAACATTGTTCTGAAAGGGCCTTATCCTTTATTATTCAACTGCATGTAAGTCTTAGTCCATATGAGATCATCTCAGGTCATCTGAGGTCCCTACCATGAATTATCAACCTAAGACAAAAGTGCGGACATCTTCTGCAAAGAGGAGACATACTATAATTCCAGGACAGTGGGTCATGATCAAAAACCACACTGATGGTCCACTGGGGGCCAAATGGTCAGGCTATTTCCAAGTCCTCCTCGTAATTGATTTAGGGACAGTTTGGGTGGCTCTGAGAGGAGAGTTTCAAGATGGCATTTAGGCAATGGGGGTTAAACTGGAAATAAAGACTCCCTTCTCCCCACTTTGTAATTAGTGCCCCATACTCTTCTCAGTGTACAGGACCCAAGTTAGGCAGGGAAAGACAGTCACCCTTTACAATGGTAGTTTATCCTTTTTTGATGTATTTGAACCAAAACTCTCTGGTATCAGTCTCAATAAGTTTAGTAGAAGGTTTAAAAAGGGATATTCTTGTTGATTTTATGCCCACTAAAAGATACTTCTGTTCTGTGTGTGTGGTGTGGTGTATTTGTGTGTTTTGTGTGCTTTTCAGGAAACACTGAATGAGGTGTATCTGAGATTGGTGGAAGGGCTACAGGAGGTCTACTCCCAAAAGGCATTGAGTATTCACTGGTCCCCAATTTTAACCAAAACATGACACCTCAACCCTGTCCAACATCTGTGCAAGTTGTGCTACTGAAGGATCCATACTGTCCTTGCTGATATCACAACACAAAAGACTGATGTCACACAAAAAACTAAACCCTTAGAATCAAATCATTGATTGCAAGAGAATCTCAATCACTGGATACACATTGTACAGCCATGGCCAAAAGATTTTGAAAATGACATTTTGGTTTTCACAATGTTTGTTGCTTCTGTGTTTTTAGATATTTAGATGTTTATTTATAATAATTTATTTATTTTTTATTTTTATATTTCTATATATTTAGATGTTTCTATGGTGTACTGAAGTATAAGTGCAATCATTTCATAAATGTCAAAGGCTTTTATTGACAATTACATTAAGTTTCAATATTTGCAGTGTCTTCTTTTTCAAGACCTCTGCAATTCGCTATGGCATGCTGTCAATTAACTTCTGGGCCAAATCCTGACTGATGGCAGTACATTCTTGCATAATCAGTGCTTGGAGTTTGTCAGAATTTGTGGGTTTTTGTTTGTCCACCCACCTCCTGAGGATTGACCACAAGTTCTCAATGCAATTAAGGTCTGGGGAGTTTCCTGGCCATGAACCCAAAATTTTGATGTTTTGTTCCCTGAGCCTTTTAGTTATCACTTCTGCCTTATGGCAAGGTGCTCCATCATAGTAGAGAAGGCATTGTTCATCACCAAACTGTTTGTTGTGAGTGTGACTAAGCCCACTCCCTTGGCTTAGAAGCAACCCCACACCTGAATATTCTCAGGATGCTTTGCTCTTTGCATAACACAGGACTGATGGTAGTGCTCATCTTTTCTTCTCTGCACAATCTTTTTTTGGATGCCCCAAACAATCTGAAAGGGGATTCATCAGAGAAAATGCCCCAATCCTGCAGCTGAATCAACTTTAGGAGATGGTCCTGGAGCTTGCTGGAATTTCTTGGGTGCCCTGAAGCCTTCTTCATAACAATTGAACCTCTCTCCTTGAAGTTCTTGATGATCCGATAAATAGTTGATTAAGGTGTGATCTTACTAGCAGCAATATCCTTACCTGTGAAGCCCTTTTTGTGCAAAGCAATGATGAATGCATGTATTTCCTTGCAGGTAACCATGGTTAACAATGGAAGAACAATGATTTTAAGCACCACCCTCCTTTTAAAGCATCCAGGCTGCAATTCTAACTCAATTAGCATGTCAGAGTGTCGCACCTCCCATTGTCACAACAACTACACGAGCAGACACGCGTCTTGCGAGCTATTATGTGTTCAGTCAGAAATTAAACACGCTTTTCCTCCTGAAATTACAGTCCAGGAGACAGTGGTTTATCAGTTAAACTTTAAGCTTAAGTTGAAATTGTTCCAGCTAATTCTGACACCTACTGATAATCTAGTAGTACTGCATATAGTGAACTGCCTGCCATGTTCACTGGTCAGTGATCACTGATTTATCTATGTCCTGGCATGAGACCTCAAGTTAAACCCAGAGTGGCAAAGAAGTGTGCTACTGCCCCTCATGTTATTTTGGTACATCAGTCATGTATATCTTCCTCACCTACACTATATGGCCAAAAGTTTGTGGTCGCCTGACCATCACACCCATATATGGTTCTTCCCCAAACTGTTGCCACAATGCTGGAAGCACACAATTTTCTAGAATGTCTTTGTATGCTGTAGCCTTAACAAATTTTTGAAGCACCAAACTCTTTCTAGTAAGACAATGCCCCTGTGCACAAAGCAAACTCCATGAAGATATGGTTTGCCGAGGTTGGAGTGAAAGAACTCAAGTGGTCTGGACAGAGCCCTAACCACAATTCCACTGAACACCTTTGGGATAAGCTGCACCTCAGGCCTTCTTACCCATCATCAGTACCTGACTTCACTAATGTTCTTGTGGATGAATGAGCAAATCTCCACAGTCACACTCAAATCAACACTAGGCAATCATGGGCATCTGTGAGGTTGTGTGTGGGAAGGTTGTCTGATAGTGCTCTAAGTGTGTTATGCTGCCCTTAATGCTACATGAGCAGCAGTTTGAAAAAATGCAGTGGCTTGCATCGCGTGCCTCGGCATGATCGCTCCTCGCCCTTCCTCTTTGGTAGCTCTGTTGTGATCGGGAAGAGCTTCCTTTCCTTTCTTGACCAGACCAAATTGCTTGGCATACGAGAGACTAGATTGCAGAAAAATCTTTTGCAGAAAAAACTAAAATTTAAATTATCATAACTAGACATGCATTTGGGCAAGAAAATGTGAAGTGTGATTGCCCTGCCACAGCACAAAAGTGTTACTGCTGTGATAAGAGATCCAAGATTGCAGAATGGCAGTAGCACACAGAGGCTACTCCGGATCCAAAATAGTCTAATTTGTTTCTTGGTATGACTTCTATGGCATATGGACACCGAAACAAGTGGTGTTCATGTCTACCTATGCCAGACATTGCTGGACATTAAGTACCATTCAAAAACTGACCTGTTGGAGATGCTACACATTCTCAGGTTGCTACGGAAACCAGGCCTCCAGTCCTCGGCGTTGCCTGATGCCTGTGGCCGAGGGAGGGTCAGCCGTAAGCAGTGTGCAAGTAAGCAGAAGCACAGCAAACAGGCAGGGGTCTGTGCTAGGCTAAGAGCTAATCCCAGCCAGCCGGTCCTTCTGTCCATTCTTCTCTCTAACGTCTGCTCCCTGGACAATAAACTGGACTACATCCAGCTGCAGCGGACTACCCAGCGTGAGTTTAGAGATTGCTGCATCTTTTTCACAGAGACATGGCTTAGCGACAGCGTTCCGGACGCTGCCATTCAACTAGATGGGCTCACTGCATTTCATGCCAACAGAAAAGCAGCTTTGTGAGATAAGACATACGGTGG
>JAQMYM010000009.1:1777710-1809008 GCA_030014255.1 Parauchenoglanis ngamensis | reverse complement strand
GAAAGATTTAGCTAAAGAATAAGGAGCTATTCTGAGTATCAGTGTGGGGTGTGTGTGTGTGTGTGTGTGTGTGTGTGCGTGTGTGTGCGCGTGTGTGCGCGTGTGTGCGCGGAGAACAATAATCCCCATAGCAAAAAAGAAGCTTATTTATTTTATTTAATTATTGATGATTATAGCTTTCAAAAATGTATAAGTGTAGAGGCCCTAGTTTTGAATGACATCAGCACATTTGCACCTGCAGGACATCACCTATTTCTACAGTGCTCTCTGATACTGTTCCACTCTTTTTCTAGTCTCTTCCACACTTCAGCAACTGTAGTATGTTCCTTAGCCATAATGTTGTCTCCAATGATCTTTCAGAGATTCTTGACTGGGTTCAGATCAGCACTCTGAGCTGGACATTTAATTATTTCAGTGTTCTCAGCTTCAACAGAGTTCTTTACCATTCAGAAGTGTGACAAAGGGTCTTGCACAAAAGTTTAAGTCTAATCGTTAGATGCGTGCGGGGAAGGAACTGTGTGTTGCTGAAGGGGGGTCTAATTACTATAGCATTCACTTTGCCATATAGCTATACAAGAGGCCAACTCCTGTTGCAGAAAACATTCCCCAAACCATTATGCTTCCTTCTCCAAATTTAACCAATTTCTTCACACACTCTGGATTCAGTCTTTCCCCAGTTTGACACTGAACATAATGTTACCCATCTGAAACAACTAAATTAATCTTCCCCTCATCACTAAAGGGAACTTTTTTGAACCAGTTCTCCTATGTCCACAAAACATGCTCCTCACCAAAGGTTAGTCTAGTTTCGATTCTTTTTGCTGGCAAGATTGTTGGTCAATGTGGAGTAGGCTTGCAGTCCAAACTCTCTCAAATAGTGAGACACTGCCAAGACAGAACCTTGCCCCATTGGCAAGCAATTCCAGCTAAAGTGTTGAATTAATTCTCCATCTAGAGTCTCTGCATCATCCTGTTCTCTTATGTATATGCCTTAAGTGGATGCCCACCATTTTTTGGTTATATGAATGAATTAGTGTCATTATAAAAAGTTTAAATATTCTAGATGTCACATTCTTATAACATCCAACTTCACTTGCAGTGGCTGAAAGGGTAATCCATTCGGCCTTCATCTGAACAAACTGTTTCCGCATGGTTTCAGTAACCTTGGAGCAGCTCTGAATTTGCAAAATGACTAGGTGTTGCCCGATAAATAAGGTTTGCTAGATAAGGTTTGCTAAGAGCAAGGTGTCAGATAAACACCAATAAATTAAGTATCCTAAAGTGCTCTCTAATTTCAAATTTCTCATCAGGTTTTTTCATATTGTGATATTATTCACATTTAAATTATGAAATGCACTTCAACTTCATACCTTAAATTTATGTTAGGATAACTTTACATTTAACACTCATCGAATACTTTATTAGGAAAACTTGCTGTACATCTATACTCCTGGGCAAAAAAAAAAATGAGGCAAACCCAATATTGCGAAATGTTAAGCTTTTAATGGTCTCAACAAAAATCACTGGGCAGGAAATTAACAACTAAAAAAAGCACTCCTGAGACCTCTGCCTCCTGTTGCTCAACAATGCTCATTGTTGGAAATCTGGAAACAGGGAAGTTCACTTAAATAGTCCTCTGGTACACAAAGAGAAAATCATGAAGATTTAAATGTTTAAATTATATAAAATTTAAACTAACTTGTCTGGGTGTTCAAAATTTTCCAAAATATCTTTGAAGACTAACACTGAGTAGAACAACATGGACTCTTCTGTAAAAAGCCCTCTGCAAGTTTACTCACAAGACTTGGGAAAAGTCAAGGGTCAAATGCTGTCCCACTCAAATTTACTTTATCGGTTTGTTTAATTCTTGCTAATTTTCCTGACCAATGATTTGCTGTCGACACCATTTAAAGCTTAAATGTTTTGCAATTTGCCTAATTTTTTTTTGCCCAGCAGTGTATACATTTATGCAATTATCTAAACAGCAAATTTTCTGGCTGCTGTGCAATGCATAAAATCATGCAGATCCGGGCCAGAATCTTTAAGTAATGTTCACATCAACCATCAGAACATGGAAAAAAACAAATGTGATCTCAAAGATTTTGACCATGGCATGATCGCTGGTACCAGATAGGCTGCCTTGAGTATTTCTATACTGCAGATCTACTAGAATTTCCACACACAACATTATGTTGAGTTTAGATAGAATGGTACAATAAAGTAAAAAGCTGAGCAGCTATTCTGCCAACATAAACGACTTGTTGATTACAGAGGTCAACGAAGAATGGCCAGACTAGTTCCAGCTGACATGCGCTAAAGTATCTAAGATAACCATTATATAATTGTGGTGAGCACATCTCAGGATGCAAAACACATCAATCCTTGAGACGGATAGGCTACAAGAGCAGACGAGACTGCACTGGACACTAGCTCACCAAAACCGGACAGCTGAAGACTGGACAAACATAACCTGGTCTGAAGAATCTGAGTGATTTCTGCTGAGGAGCAAAAATGGTAGCGTCAATTTTGGCAACAACAGCATGAATCCACAAATCCACATGAATCCACCTGCCTTGTTTCAACAGTCAAGGCTGATGGAGGTGCTGTAATGGTGTGGGGAATGTTTTCTTGGCCCACTTTGGGTCCATTAATACCAATCAATCTTTGCCTGAATGACAGCCTATTTGAGTATTGCGGCAACTAGGTGCATCCCTTCATAGCCACAATTTAAACATCATCTAATGGCTACTTTCAGCATGATAATGCACCATGTCACATAGCAAAAGTAATTTCAAACTGGTTTCATGAGCACAACAATAAGTTCAATAGGTTATGTTCTTCAGTGGCCTTCCCAGTCAGTGGATCTGAATCCAATAGAATACTTTTGGGATGTGGTAGAAAGGGAGATTTGCAGCATGAAAGTGCACCTGAAAAATATGTACGAATTGCATTATGTAATCATATCAACATTGACAAGAATCTCAAAGGAATTTTTCCAACATCTTGTGGAATTCATGCCATGGAGAACTGAGGTTGTTTCGAAAGCAAAGTGAGACCCTACCGAGTATTATTAGTATTGTGTTCCTAAGTAAAGTGCTCGGTGAGTCCGTATCTGATACCTGATAGTTATGCATTGTAGGAATAACAGGAACATCAGCAGATGACCTAAATATGAAAATCAACTTACTGAAATTCCATTAAACTCGTGCTGTTCTTCTCATATTCGTTAAGCAGCAGTAACATTTTCTGATCTAAAATGTAAACAAAGGTGAAACAAAAAACTGTTAGCAAATTGTTAGCAGGTTCTCTCACTTGACTTCAGCCTGACCTAAGTAATGCTCTTGTAGCTGAATGCCTACAAATCCATACAGCCACATTACATGGCATTACATTCAAATCAGGTGAACTGTGTATGTGTTATTTCCTCATTATTTCAGTTACAAGTAAGCAGATAAAAGATCTAGAGATGAAGTGTGGCATTTGCATTTGGAATCTGTTGCTGTTAACTCTCAATAGAAAGTCCTAAGAGCTGTGACTGCTAAGGAAGCAAGACATAATAAGGCTAAAAAACATGTAGATGTGGCCAAATCAACTATTTGATACACTCTTAAAATGAAAGAATGCAGCTGTGAACACCAAAACCTGTGGAAGACAACAGTGATTGATTCTTTCCCTGGTGATTGAAAACCCCGTCATAACAGTTGGTCAGATCAATAACCTCCCGCCAGGGGGTAGGTGTATCTGTATTAAAGTTAACAGCAAAATGTAAAAAACTGGTAAGCTTCAAAATAGGTAGACCAGAGTAGAGTTTGATAATCTGATAAAACATGTACAGTTCAGGAAAAAACATGCTGTGGACAGAGGAGACAAAGATCAACTTGTACAAGAATGATGGTAGGAGAGGATGCATGAAAATCTCCTCTGAAGCCAACACACTGCCAATATGATAATTGGGAGTGTGGTAACTTAATAAAATTTAGCTAGCTAGTTAGCTAGAATTATACTCGCTGCTGTTTAGCCTTACATAGCAGACACTGCTAATTTTGTTAACCTGATTTTGAAAAAAGCCTTTTGATACTCTTACTTTTGAGGAGAGGAAAATCAAACAGGAGGCCAGACCAATAGATAAAACAGATCACACACAGATACATACTTCAGCAACAGACACCTGTGCTTCCCCAGTTTTAGCCCTATGCAGTTCCTTATGACTGGATCATTAAAACTGGTTTCATGTTTTACAACTTTATAATTTAGTGGAACTTGCTCAAGAAAAACTTGTGGTCTTTATAGTCTTGGATTATGGATGTGCTGTTTTAAAAATATATACATTGACAATATATAATACAATAAAATTTTAAAAACTGTGTGCATTTCCTGAAGAAAATACTAGTACTTGTAAAGTAAAAAAATAAAAATTCAAAATGAGAGAGAGAGAGAAAGAAAATGGGGACGTTAGATATTAACATAGAAAGAGACAAACAGATAGTGAATGAGTAAATAATTGATCAAATAAAAAAATGAATGTTAGATATTAACATAAGATAAAATAGAAGGAATTAGATAGATAGATAGATAGACACAGAAAGACAAAGTGGGTGAGTGAGTGATAAAGAAATATATTGGAAAGCTAGACATTAGCAGTTAGGCCTTGAAAAATGAATTGAAGTTAATGGGAGAAATGAAAAAAAAATACAATGCAAGAGTGAAAGAGGTATGAAAAGAGGTTTAGTTCTTAGTAGTACTGCCCAGAACATGTCTAGAAATTTTTATGTACAGAAAGTTTTTTTTTTGTTTTTTTTTAAATTGGCTATATGGGAGTAGTTTTTCATTTTTCATTCAAGCTCTATGGGAAAAAACTGGACAAAAAGAGGGATAAAGAGGGATGCAACTAGAAAATCAAAAGGAGAGAGAGAGATAATGAGAACGAAAAAGAGAAAAAATTAAATGGATTGGGAAGTTAGATATTACCATAGAAAAAAAAAGACAGACAGACAGACAGACAGACAGACAAGCTAGATATTAACATTATCAGTTAGGCTTTGAAAAAATGAATTGCAGGCAGAGGTAGCTCAGTGGTTAAGATGTTGGAAGATTGAAAGGTCGTGAGCTCAATTCCCAGCACTGACAAGCTATCTCTGCTGGCCCTTAACCCGCAAATGCTCACTTGTATAATGAGACAAATATAAGTGGCACTGGATAAGGGAGTCTGCCAAAGGATGTAAATGTAAGTCAATGGGGAAAAACAAGGGATAAAAAAAAAAAACAAAGCAAACGTGATAGAGGGATGAAAAGACTTGGAGTGCTTAGTAGTTTTGCCCAGCACAAGTCTAGTAAGTTTGGAGGAATTATTTAGAAAATTGGCTATATTGGAGCAGTCGGAAAAATTTCCCATTCAAACTCGAGGGGAAAAACTGGAAGAATATAGAGGTATTAAATGGAGGAGGAGGTGGATGGAGGTGTAATATCAAAACGAAAAGCCACAGTCACTGATTTTTTTTGGTGATTAATCCTGAAATACTACTACTAATAATAAAAATAATAATAATAAGAGTATTAATAATAACTAGATGTGCATTTCCTAATGGAAATTCTAGTGCTTGCAAACAAAAAAGTAAAAGTTCAAAAAAGAGAATAAGTTGAGTGAGAAAAAGATAATAAAAGAAGGGAAAGTTAGCTATTAGATAGAAAGTAAAGATAGATAGATAGATAGATAGATAGATAGATAGCATTCTGGCCATTTGCTGAAGCATGTTAGCCATTAGGATGTTCGCCATCGAGATTTCAGCAGTTGTTGCATTGTTCGCATTTTAGCAGTAAGCATATGTGCTGTTAGAACATTAGCATATCACCCGATAGCTTTTTAGTGCATTTTGCCATTAGCATGTTAGCCATACCACATGTGTTCCTAATAAAGTGGCCAGTATATGGGTGTTAGATTACAAATCTTGTCCCTTTATTCTGTCCTTTGACCTCTCTAACCCTGCTGCCATGGATTGGTGTTCTGGCGGTCCTTTGCTCAGATTTAGAGGTGTCCTGCTTTCTTTCCTGTCCTTTGATCCTCAGATAATTTAGGTCCTCTTGACATGACAGAATTGAATTGTTTACGTTAAGCTATCATAAAGAACACTCCATATTTATCTCATCATGAACTGATCAGCAGGGTACCAATTGTCTTTAGGTCATATAAAAAAAGCATCTGTTTCTTATCTGTTCCTTTGAAGAATGTACAATGACATTTGTATTCCTATGTATAAATACTTCTAGAATTTCAGCAGTAAAATCAGACTGAGTTTAACACAACCTTGTGTCTATTAAGATCGTTCTCCAAGCGCTTGTCACTCAGAGGAAGAGAGAGAGACGGTTACGGAGTCTGAAAGAGATTGAACCTGAATAAGAAATAAATCTTAACAGTGTCCCAGACTCCTGGTAAATCACCAGGAGGACTGAAGGCTGGTATTCCAGTGGAGGTGCAGTGACAGCTACAGGTAATGATGTAGGATGTTAGGAAGTTACCTGGAATGTTGTGAAAGCCACACACTGATCTCATTCTTTGTTTTTAAAGGAGGATCAGGGAGTGCGGATGTTCACAGGTCCGTGAAGCCAGCTTGAGGGGCAAGGGGCAGCAAAGCCTTCTGTATGAACAGGGAACTTGGTTGCCAGGAGGTAAGGTAATGCATCTGAGGGTCTGGGAACCTGTAGCTCAGAGGGTCAGCTAAGCTGTCTGGAGGGTCTGCAAACTCAGATTCCAACAGTTCACCTAATGCATCTGGAGATTCTGGGAACCTGGACATCAGCTAAGCCAGTGTACAGGAACACGTACAGGAACAGACCAATGAAACCAGCAGAAGGTTCAGGAAGTCAGTACACCAGAAGGTTGGCAGAATAGGAAATACCCTATTGCCTGGAGGTGTGAGAAAATCAGGTGTTAACTGAATACCTGCTTCAGATATGGGTACCAAGATTTCCATTTCACTCCCAGATTGCATAAGTTCATTGTCAACAGCAGGAAATGGAGCGATTGCATTCTCAGTGCAGGTTCAGAGGGAATGGTGGCACCCTTGGTGGGGGAAGAGGTGGCACGATGGTGTCCTTGGTACATTGGGAGGCGGAATGATAATGGTCTTGGTGCAGGAGGAGTCGGAGCGACAGCATCTGTGGTGGAGGATGGTGGAGGTGGAGAGGGAGCATCTTTAGTGAAATGTATGGTACAGTTTAAGTTAGCATATCATGTACAATTCATCTATCAGCAATGTCTGAAGCAGCTTGTTTGCTAATTAGGAAGACGTTGTCACAACTTTTTCTTTTTCTTTATTTTTAATATTCCATTCATTGAAGCTTTGAATAGTTGCTAACTATAGTCAGACATGTGTTACTCAGCTGAAGTGGATTATAATGAATCATGGAGGGAAGGATGAGTCCAGGGAGCTTGTGAATCTGTTGAATCACATGCGAATAGTGTGATTTAATTAATTAGTACCAAAAGGGGGTGCTGTGTTACAGTGGTGAATGGTTTCAATTACACATCACCCTCAGCAATGGCTTAAATGAGCAGATGATTAAAAAATGGAATTGTGCTGACGTATTTCCAGTTAGCATATGTGATATTGTTATCATATTCTTTACATCACGCACATTTTTAACAGCATTTCATCTGTCCATCCATCCATCCATACTCACATTTACACCTATGGGCAATTTAGAGTAGCCAGTTGACCTCATCTACATGTCTTTGCGCTGTGGAAGGAAACTGGAGCATCTGGAGGAAACCCACACAAGTATGGGAAGAACATGTAAACTCCACACATTAGTGCCCCAGTCGGCTGGCAGGTTTGAACCCGGAATCTTCTTGCTAGCCACTGCGCCACCGTGCCGCTCAATGGCGTTTCATTATTTATAAAACGGTAAAATGAATAAGGTTGTAAATGTGTTAATGATTATGTGTTGCTGTGCAAGCAGCATTGTTGACATAGTCGTCTGCATACCGTATATGATTCCAGAGGATTAAAATCTGTGCCCACTAGGGGGCAGGAAAGGGAAAAACAGCCTTAGCTAGCGTTGGAACATGTTTCGTGACTACTGCTTCTGATTTGCATATAAAATGAGCATGGAATCAGTGGAAGAGACCATGTTAACGCTGACCTTGCGAAGACGGTGGAAACGCTGGCACCGGCACCAGAGTAGAAGGTTATTAAATTAACCTTGTCATGGACATGTAGCGGTAACTGCACAAGAGACGCAGCAGGTTACATGTATGGTGCAAATCTTGCGTATTTATGGCCGGTATGTATTTAAAAGCAAGTTTAATCCAGGCTTAAGACTTAAAACTCAGTAATATGTATTAGAGATCATAAAGAAATACTGTGCAGTTGACATGTTGATGATAATATACAGATTAATGGTAGTAAACATGGATGAATTTGCAGCTACCTCGAAGGAAAGTGTGTGCGGTTTCAGACTGTAGAGGTCCCCACTTCTCCTCACACACTCACACACCTTCACGGCTCTTGCACTGCGCGCGCGCGCTCGCGTGTGTGTGTGTGTGTGTGTGTGTGTTTTAACGGGAGCGCACGCGAGGCAGGACGGAGCGGCGCATCCGCTTCGGAGAGGAGAGAAGCGCAGGGGAACTTTCAGGCTTTCACACCGTTTCCGTTCTTTTAGGCGGAGAGGATGCTCAGAAGACGCAGCGGCGTTTCCCGAAGTCGCGCGCTTGCCCAAACTGAGCTCTGATACGGTTTTTAATGAACCGGGCTCGTCCGGAGCGCGCGATCACATCAGGTCTTGTACGGGACTCTCGCGATGTCCGCTACCTTCGGGTCCCTGCTGCTGCTCCTTCTGGGTAAGTTGGAGCTTTCGCATGAGTAGCTTTACAGCACGAGCACGAGCACGAGCTCACGGTCCCCGCTAATCCCGTGATCACCTTTATGAGGAATATACTAATTAATTAGAAGTTATTATTTATTCCTGTGACAAAGTACAAGTTTATTAGTTTTACTTATTTTACTCTAAATGGATGCTTTTTGTTTATGGGAATGTTGTAGCCTATTAGGCATACATTTTACCAGTTATTATTTATAAGTAGTGGCATATTAATTCTATAGGCTATATATGTTAGGTTGATTTTTTTTTTTTTGGACGGTAACCCAACAAAAATATTTGCATTTCTAAATATATTTAGTTGTTTATTTGTTTGTTAACCTGTATTGCTTTTTAAATAATTTATTTACTTATTTATGCATTCGGTTTGTCGTGTTATACATACTTTTACTACTTATTTATTATTTATTATACAAATAGCTATATTTAATCTCGTTAATTCCTCATCATGGCATGAAATTTTATGCACATGAATCAACAAACTGACAAAAATACTATTTATTGATTGATTGATTGAAAAAGCTTATCTGTATATTTGGTTTTTGTCTATATGAACGTGTCCTTTTGCATTTTTTCTTTTTCAATTTATTTTGGCAAATTATTTATTTATTTTCTTATTTATATATTTCTTTTTTTTTTTTACTGCAGTATCTTGAATCTTTTCCACTTTGCTGACTCCCTAGAAAATCCTTTTTAAAAATTAATTAATTCATTATTACTTTATTTACGTATTGCATTGAGGCATTAGAGACATACCTTCAAACCTTTTCATATTGATTTATTCAAATTATTAATTTTATTAGTATGTTATTTTATTTAGCATTTTGTAAATGCTTGGAACTATTTATTATAATATTCATACTTTTTAATGTTATTTTTTATTGTCTTTATTTCCTTACCTTTAGGCACTGTAACTGTTTTGCTTCAGTGAATCAGTGTGTAGGTGTTGCTCGTGACTCCACCAGCTCTGACTTACTTTTGATTGGTTTTGAGTTGTTAGTTTATTAATCGGCAGCGTGAGTCACTGTAAGAAGTTGAAGAATGGTCTGTGTGGTTCCTTGATTTAGCGCTCTGCCTCATGGTGCAGACTTGCCGACGTTACGAGACTCCGCTGTTGAATCATGACCTGACTCAGGAGCCTGGCTTCATCCCGTTGGGAATTTCAGCAGGGGACACGACTGTCCATTAGGGCAGAAGTGAAGAACTGCCTCAGCCGTTTTTGCAGATGGACTCGCAGTCTGCTGTGGCAGAGCTGAAAACACACACTTTAGATTCTGCAGTGGCAGTTCTGCAGATATCCATCAACTGTGGACCTGCACGTCTGTGATTGAGCAACATATGGGCATTTCAGTGCTTACATCCATACACCTGATCCAGCCTGTCAGTTCCCTATCCATATATTCTCAAACTCTGACACTCAAAGACACACCATCCACACGACTCCACACCATCCACACCACCCACACCATCCACACCACCCACAACATCCACACCACCTACACCACCCACAACATCCACACCACCCACAACATTCACACTACATACACCATCCACACAACTCCACACCACCTACACCACCCACATCATCCACACCACCTACACCACCCACACCACCTACACCACCCACATGACTCCACACCACCCACACAACTCCACACCACCCACACCACTCCACACCACCTACACCATTCACACAACTCCACAACAACCACATCTCCTACACCCCTCCACACCACCCACACCACCCCAAACAACCCCACACTGCCCTACATTGCAACACAGCAGTTCACACCACTCCAAACCATCCCACACTGCCCCACTGCACCACACCATCCTACACCATCCACATCACCCCGCACTGCCCACAGCAGCCCACACTGCACCTCACCACCCCACAGTACCCCACACTGCCCATCCCACCCACCCATGCCCTCGAACCCCCTGCACTGCCCTACATCACTCCTCATCATGATCATTCAGGCATAAGTACCAAACAAAGCAATGTGGGTGGAAGACTTCACTCGAGTAGCCAGTTATTTTTAATTTTCACAATAACAAGATGTATTTTTAACTATTATTTTAATATTCTACTTTTTCCCATTGTTTGCTGTTTAGACTGCAAAAAAATCTTTTCTGCTCAAACCGAACTTCATTTGCCTTCCCAGCTTACAGTGTGTGACATTTTCTCTAGCCAAACTTTGACTTCTGGCAATTTGCGAACACAAATATGGCTGCCGAGAGAAGTACAGACAAGTTTTAAAAGGTGTGTAACAGTTGAGCTTTTTGTAAGGAGACGACTGTTTAAGATTTATGGAGGGAGTCTCCAGTGTCAGCGCTTTGTAACAGTCAGACGTAAGGCTCTAACTTTTTCATTTTCCTGCATCTTCAGGACAGAGGAGTTTACACTTTGTGGTTTCTTGGTAATATGATAATCAGCGGTCTTATTAATGTCAAGAGACAGAAAAAACAGAGGCTGGTGAGGGAACAACTGTTTATGGCTGCTATAACATAAGGGATCCTGTAGTATAAGAAGAATAAATCACTTCAGGATGTGCTGTTATAGGAAAATAATCAACTGTTGGTTGGGCTCCACAAGAATCTGAATTGTTTTCATCCTGCACACGTATCGATTAATTATGTTACTGCAGTCCTGTACATTAAACAGTGAATCAATTCAAAGAACAAGTTAAAGACGAGTTAAAGTCTATATTTAGAGCTGGATCTCCAGGGGCAGTCAAAGTGTCTGTCAGATGCAGCGAGGACACAACCGGAGGTTAGGAAGTGACATCTTGCTGCACACTGGTCCTGCTCCTTCCTCTCTACTCTCTCCTTTCTCACACTGCATTCTGAGTTCCTCATCCAAACAACTGGAATAACAACAGCAGGAAACATAAGCGTATATATCGGCTTGGCCTGTTTGACCCTGCGTGTTCGTGTCACGACCTCTCGAGGTGATTAGCATTAGCGGCTGGTTCCTTGAGGAACTCGGAATGCAAACAGCGTGGCATTTGACCCTTCATTACTTAGTCATTCAGTTTTTTTTATTCATGAACCAATTAGCTTGGTTTGGCTCTTTGTACTGGAGAAATGCTAATGCTTTCTTGTTGTAATGGTAGCTTCTAGCTGCTGCTAATGCTAACCCTGCAGCTAAACATAACCATTTGTAACAAATGTGATTTTTTTTTAGAAAACTATAATCATAATAGACTACTGTATTGCATATGCATATTTATATAAAGAAGCTACAAACCAGAATGTGATTTGGAGGCGTGACCTTTGTGTCTGTCAGTCCCAGTGAAGGAGGCGTGGCCTTTCACTTACCTAAAAATAATAAACAGTGAAGCATGAAACAATCATGCTTCGTCTTGCAGGTGGACAGGGTGAGAATAATATGCAGTCTGTGCGTCTGTGTGTGTGTGTGGTTGTGCCAATGGAGAACAGTCTGCCATACACATCAGAGGACGTGTGTATGTTTAATGATGGCATGTTTCAAAGTCTCTGGCATGAGGAAGTGTGTGTGTGTTTGTGCGTGTGTGTGCATGTGTGTGTCTGGTGGGAGGACGTGAATGCCACTCTGATTTGGCCGAGCGCTCTGACACGGCTCTCGGTGAGCGGCGTCCCCCTGCTGAGATGTGCTCTGCTAATTAAAGACAGCAGTACGTCCCTCTGGGGACTCTCACAGACACACACACACACACACGCACACACGCATGCAAACACGAACTATGTGAAGCCGGACTTAACACAGAGAGTTCAGAAATAGCCGTTAGCAACCGCTTTTATTAGAACGCACACGCCACAGGAGGGATGTGCTACTAGAGCTACTACGACCCCCAAGAGTGAAGCTCAGAGAACTTTCATAAAAGTTGCCAACACACACATACACGCACACACACATGCAGAATCTCATCACGCTTAGCTTCACGTTTGATCTTCTGGAAGTTCTTCTTGTCCGTGGGGAAATTTCTGCAGAGCGTACTCATGTAAAGCATCTTGGAGGCAGATTGTGGCTTCGCTCAGTGTCTGATGTTAGATTACAGGGTTTGTAAACTTTAATAAACATGGATAAGCTTCACTGATGTGTACACTTCTGAAACAAATATGTGATCAAAGAGAAGAATGCGCAGGGAATGACTGAGATTTCGGTGTGTGTGTGTGTGTGTGTGTGTGTGCCTTCAATACAGTGAATAATGAACGAGCCACGTACAACAGCAAACATCTGAATGAGTATTCTGCAAATGATTGGTTTTAATCAGGGAGAAAAAGCCTGAAATGTACCTCCTTCACAGGACAGTGACTAATACAGGGGCCACATCTTCTGTATTGTGATTAACAGACTCAGAGGCCACGCCTCCTTCATTATGACTGACAGGCAAAGCAGCTATATTTTCCTCACTGTGACTAACAAGCACGGAGACGCCTCCGTCTGTAGGCACCACAGCCGCCCCCCCTCTTTGAGACTGACGTATACAACGGCTGCACATCCTTCACTAGGTTCTGACACTTAACGTGGCCACGCCTCCTTCATCATGAATGACATGTACAACGGCCACACCTCCTTCACTAGTTACTGACAGCCACCAGTTTCTCCTCAGAGAAACCTTGCCTCCATCACTTGCAATGTACTTGTCATCACTTGTACTGCAATGCGTGGTGGCCCCGCCCCTTTTTGGGACTGAGATGCCCAGTGGCCACACCTCCTTCACTGTGACTGGAACTATGAGCAGAATAAAAATGTACTTGACCACTTTGCTTAATAGATATTAAAAAAATGCATAAATTAAATAATGTTTTTTGGTTTTTTTTTTTGCTGATCAAAAAAAAATTAAGCAGTCGAAAGGCTCAATTTCATTAAGGAGTGCTGTTAAACGACCCGGAAACAAACCGATATAGTGGCACCATCTGTTCAGTCCCGGCCAAGAGGAATGAGGGAGAGAGAGATGGAGAGGGGGAAAGTGCTAACATTAGCACTGTACAGTTTAGGCTCAGGTTAAATGTGAAACTTAGTAAACAACTACATCACACACTAATCAATCACTGTTTTGTGGCATAAAAGCTTTCAGCGATTTATCTCTCAGATAAACGCGCGTAATGCTAATCGTCCGCGTAGGCGATCAGTCTTAATCTTGGAGACGAGGTGAACATTCGTGGCCACACAGTCTACTCGTATCCATTTCGACACAAACACAATATTTGAGTTCAGGGTGGCCAAAAAGAAGCACATGCTTTTAATAAAGCTGTGTGTTTTCTTTATAAACATTCTCCTCAGGTAGCCTGGAGCTAACACTCCTCTTCCCCCTCCCCCGCCGTGAAGCAGACCTGCCAAGCTCGCTCATAAATCCGAGGACAAATATTTTCATAAACTTTCTCAAATGCTACAATTCACATCCTTCGGTAGAATGTCAGCCATGTTAAACATGTTCCTTATGCTAGCAAAATATGATTAATTTTAAAAGTATTGTCAGAGGTTTCCAGTCTGAAAGTGGTACCCATAATGCACTGTGAGCAAAGTAAATCGATTCTAAAACAGAGCTGGAGATTATAGCACTGTTCACTCTGTCAGAATTTAGCCTAACATACTTTAAAGGGCTGGCTCAAAAGCTAAATGCTAATTGTACAATGGTCGCTAAGAACACCGGTCCTGAAAGCTAACAACATAGCCATGGCAACAAGCATAAATAGTGGTTTCAGATTAGCTTGTTGCTGAGTGACAATAAGAAAAATGACTGAGAAAGCAAGCTGTGAGACGTGCTTCTTAAATAGCATAACTGTTGCTGTGGTAGCAAGAGTTTTGCTAACATAATGCTAGCATTAATATTCTGGAAGAATTTTCATGATGTTTCAAGCAAAACCAACTCTGCTTCATGTCATCATGTGTTTTTTTTTATCACCTCATACGTAGCCTGCTAGCTACAGAGCGAGCCATTAAATAACGCACCGTGAAACAATGCTCGATTCTCTAGCTTGCAGACTGTAGTTACGGTTGTGCTAACATAATACTAAAATTGGGATTCAGTCACGATTCAGCAAAATAACCTCCGCTTCACGTCTCTCGTTTTCTCCTGTCACCTCATACATAGTTTGCTAGCTCGCAAAATATTAGCTAGCTGTTAAATAAGCTACAACGACTCAAAGCCATGACGCTGAACTATTGTTTTCTTACTTTTCTGTACTATTTCCTTACGCTAAAGTCTGTTCTAACAAAATCCTTGAGGACTTTTACCCATAATGCACTGTGAGGAGTTGGTTTGCTAATAATCTGCTAGAAATTATATCACTGCTCACTCTGTCAGAATTTAGCCTAGTGTCTCCATTCATGTGAAGCGTTAGTTTGTGTGCTAACCTGTAATTACGCCGTGGTGTCCAGAAATCATATCTCGACTCCTGTCAGGATTCGCTAGCACTCGATTTCCGCTAAGCGTATCAAGAGCTAATAAGGACACGTTAACTTGTGTGGGTGGACATTTTTTTTCCTGCGTCAGCTGTTAATTTCTTATCATCATCTAGCTACGATAAAATTACTCATTGTTCTTGTGTTCATCTTTTGTTCTAACGCTAGCATTCAGGATCCACCTTTGCTTTTGTTCCTCCGACTAGCGCACCCAGCGGACGCGCACAGGTGGTTTGAATTACGTTTAGAAAAAAAAGGAAACCATTTGAGGAGGGTGAAGCAAATCAGCTCTTCCTGTTTTCTCCTCCTCGGTCTGGCAGCAATTTAGGCGCTCATCTCGCACACACGTTTTGAGTTTTGTGGCAGCGAGGGTCTGTCATGGACGCACTTCAGAGCAGAACTTAAAGAAAGAATGCAGGCTGCACTTCTTTGCTATTGTAAAAGAGGCATGGCGTTTCACTCCTTGAATTAGATTAAAAATGTATATATTTTCACTCAAACCTGTTACCTGAACTCATTCACCTCACGTTCATTCACAGGTCACGTGATTTGCAGGAAGTTGCATCGTCGGAATTTCCTAAAGCTTTTCATTACTTTTGTGTTCTTGATTGACGGGGTCACATTCTCGCAAGCGCGAACCTTAAATTATTGACTAGTTTAAAAAATAATTAGCACGAATGCTAGATAAGCACGTTTGCTAACCGACAACAACAACTCGAAGAGCAAACGCAGCCTGTCAGTAAAGACGCCTCGTTAATAAAGAGAGAGATTTTGTTACCCAAGATATTAAAAGCTAGCTTTTTTCCCCATTAAATTTCAATTCTGTAATTTATTTATTTTTTACGAGTGCCTCGGCCGGCCTAGCGTTCAGCTTCCTACACTCGGCGCCTGCTCGGAATAGCTCGCATGGCTCTGAAAGCCTTTATTTGTGCAGGCAGTCTGGTATTATGTCAAAGCCGGTGGTTAATGCAGGTGCCGTCGTGTTTCCACCACCTCTGCGTGTTAAGCCGTCAGATCTTCCGTGTTTATTCCCGGCTCCTTTACCTTCCCGCTCATGCTGTTTGACAGCGTAACTGCAGTGCCGGGAACGGCAAAAGCCGGAGGTCTGTGTGTGTGTGTGTGTGTGTGTGTGTGTGTGTGTGTGTGTGCGCGTGCTCCAGCTCGGTGTGTGTCCACATGTGACATTTAGAAAACAATGTGCCATTTAGAGTACAGGACACAGGAGTGACATTTGTGCCGGGCTGCAGGAGACATCCAGCACTGAGGTTTAAAATAAATGATTTTTACAGGCTGCAAGGCAAATCACAGGTGCGCTTGTTCAAATATTGCCGTTTCTATAGTAACAGCTCGTACGGTAAGACTAATGTTGTGTGCCGGACTGAAACGGTTTAGACATGTTTCTCTTCTGTTTAGCTACGCATCCTTATTTACCATTTATGAAAAGAGCTGAAATATTTATGTTTAAGACCTAAGTGAGAACAGGAACCGTTCTACAACATTAAATGTAACTATAAATGGATAAAAATGATTACATCCTGTTTGTTAATTGAAACAATGGTTAGCGTTTCCTGTTGTGTGAGAGGAATAAAACCCTTGCTGGCATGTCGTCGTTGTTGTGTCGCTTCATCACACCGCCCTGTTGTTGATTATTTTCCCATAACAGCACGACACGGACTGTTTTATTTCCTTCGTAACTTTACGGTGCATAACTTTATAGTGTACAGTGTATTTCTTATGTGTTTAAATTTACAGTGATTTGTAATTACGGCTCCAACCTGAAGCAGTTCCAGCTGGTTTATAAGCTCTCGCGGTTCTAATTGGGCGAATGGACGTCTTCTTACGACACATTACGCTCATCAGTAGCGTACAGGACCGTATGCTTTGCACTCCGTTAACCTCTGTGCTTCTGACACGGAGCGAAGTTGAAGCGCAGGACGTCTCTGTTCCATACGCTGCCTGTTAACAAGCCCATTAAATCCATCCATGCTGGTGCTGGAGGGGGCAAACGGGGTAAAAGTGCTGACTGAGCGAAATGGCTGCTGATTCTCACAAAAAAAAATCAAATAAAAAGCGCAGCTTCTTTAACACTTAAGCCGCTTACTCTTCTTATCGGCTTGGCTGTGATCAGAGACAGGAATCGCATTAAGTGGTTTTGTGCCGTATCGCAGCGTGAGGGATCACTCTTCGCCAGGACGATAATTGCCTGGCTGTGTGTTTTAGCCGCTTAATAACACGAGCGGCTTTGCGGAGCGGCTTTATAGGAGCGGTGAGCCACTCGCTGGCTGATGTGGATTTGGACGCGACACAAGTCCTTCATCCCGTCTGTTAACTGTTAGCATTAGCAATTATGTTTCGTTCTATTGAATACTATACAGTATTTTCTCCCATTTAATTCCACTTAGCCGATGCTAACTTTATTGCATAGTGTAATAGCAAAACCTTGACAAGACTCGCGAACTCATGAACGTTAGCACAGTGCTGCATTTAGCTTTGATGTTTAGCTTCTGGACGACTACTGCGGCTAGCGACGCGGCTAGTCTTTATATTCTCACTTGCGCTAAAACATAATGATAAAAAAAAATTTTAAAAAAGTTTGTTAGCATTTTGTAGAATATTTCTGTCTCTTAAAAACAGTTGGGTACATCTGTGTAACATTTTTCTAGCTAGCTGTCTGACATGACAGTATACATAGAGAACTGTTCCCAATGTCTAGAAAAGCAGAATGTTATCTCTTAGCACACGTTGCTAGCAAGACAAGCCATTTCCTGTGACATGACAGCTAGCCTGGATGGTGTAAGCCTGGTTTTGGTGTAAGCGTGGGCGCTAACAAGAGAAAAGCCAACGCTAGCATCCTGGAAATGTGCTAGCGCTGTGGTGCTCTGCCACTTCGCTCCCTCTGTGCTGTTATCCAGGTCATCATTACAGGCCGCGTTCTGTCCACCCCCCTGCTGGGAAACAAGACACCTACCTGAGCGTACACACACACACACACACACACACACAGTATGCAGTATTTCATTTACGCCTTACAGCTGTTGTCCACGATCACTCACTTTACTTCTCTATTCATGAGGAATGAAAATCATTCCTGGTGTACGTCAGTACTGCGCACCTCCATGACGGCCATTTTTCACTTTTTATGGAATCTCGTAAAGCCGTCAAGGCTGAAAAAAAAAACCCTCAACCTTTTCCTGAAGTCCACCGCAGGGTAAAACGGGAAAAACACAGTGTGTGTGTAAGGCGTGTGCGGGAGTTTTATTTACTCGTATGTCTTTATTGCTGAAAGGTTTACGTGTGGTGCAACGAGGGGAAGTGGGATTTGAACACTTACAGATTTCACCTCTGACTCTTACAAAGCGCTGACACCGGAGACTCCTTCCATAAACCTTAAATAAACATCTGCTTACAGAAAACCTCGCCGTAACAGCGATTATACTGATCTATAGATTTTCATGTACGTTGATTTGTGTGGCGCATCTGCAGCACAAGCCCCTGCGAATGAGCCGTTGCTATGGAAACGAGGTTTGCAGCTGCACTACTGTCAGAGCCGCAGTGGAAGAGAATGAATCAACCCCTTCTGACCAATCAGAATGCAGAATTCAACAGCGCTGTGGTGTGATGGACATTATCATCAAGGATGTTACTGACGAGTCTGTGATACAAGGCAAGACTAATGAAGAAGATTCGCTATGACGGCTTTTGAGGTGTTGAGACAGTTCCTCACTCGATCTACACACCTCTCTCTCTCTCTCTCTCTCTCTCTCTCTCTCTGTCTGCTGTATCTTGGTGTATTGGATTCTCCGGTATCGAGCGCTGCCTGTACTGCACACTGCCAGTAATATAACCTTCCCATCACCTTACTGTACACACTGCACTACTCTGTGTGTGTGTGTGTGTGTGTGTGTGCTTTTTGATGAACACACCACCTCTGTGTGCTAATGAGAGGCATGACTCAGCTTACGTGCTGCGATCAAGCTTCTCACGTCCCGCAGAATGCTGACGTGGCAGAGAGAGAGAGAGAGAGAGAGAGAGAGAGAGAGAGCACATGGAGCTGTGAGAGAAAAATGAAATGATAGATAGGCGTCCTTTTCTGTCAAAGCTTTTCCCACCATCCGTACATCCATCTCTCCTTCTTTTTTCATTCCGTTTCCCCCCCACCTCTTCTTCTTCACCTCTGTCTCTCCTTTTTTACTTCCTCCATCTTTGTATCAGTCTCTCTTTTTTGGCTTCTATATCTGAATTCTATTTTTACCTCCATCCCTTCTTTTCCTCTATTCCCTGCCCTTCCCTCCATCTTTTCTGTTCTCCGTCTTTGTTTCCATCTCTTCTTCTTTTCATCCATTTCTCCCTCGTTCTCCTTCTATTTCTTTCCATCTCCACCCATTTAACCTTCTTCACCTCCATTTTCTCAACATCTCTGCATCGGCTTTCTTCTTTTCCTCCATCACTGCCACCATCTCTTCTTCTTTACCTCCATCCCTGCGTCTCGTTCTCATTTACCCTCCATCTTTCGCGTCGTCTTTATCGTCATTCCTCCCCTCTTTCCAATCTCTCCCTTTCTTTCTTTTTTCACCTTCTCCCTCTCTTTCTCTAACTCATTCTTTCTTTACTTTTTACCCTTTTTCTTCATTTTTACCTCCATCTCTGCCTTTTTTACCTTCATCTCTGCCTCTATCTCACCTTCTTTACCTCTACCTCCATGTGTCTTTCTCTCCCTCCATCTCTGCAGTGTTGGCACATCTCTCTCACAGTTCAACCTGTTCTAGCACTGCTGCTGCACTGTCGTCATGCCTCTCTCTCTCTCTCTCTCTCTCTCTCTCTCTCTCTCTCACTGTGATACCCTCTTGCTGTTCAAAGACCCCATCATTGCCGCATAATCCTGTCTTCCATCTCTGATGTTTTTATGAGTGGATACCCTCTCTTATAATGACACACACTCCGCAGCATTCCCTGCATCATGTGGCTACTGTAAAATCCCCATGAGCAAAATGACACTGAGGCTACTCCACCTCCTGGAATGCCATCCATCTCTCCTCCTTAAGTCAGCAGCTTTTTTAATCACTCGCTCTCTCCCTCCTCCGCGCTCCATTGATTGTTTAAGAGGGCTGACTGAGTCGATGCCAGGCTGCCGGATCGGTTCGGTTATTTCCTCACAAACGCACTGCAGCTACTGAGACGCATTGTTTGGGTTGCCAAATATGTCCTGATTTGAGTCATTTCAGCAAATAGCTCAAGTCATTTCCAGGCCAATTCTCAATGAAAGACTTTGTTGTTGATGTCTGTCACTTCAATACTCATATTTTAATCTGAACAAATTGTTTCCATCACCAGAGCTATCAAACACTCGACTCACGTTCGGCCATTTTTTATTTCTAGTAAAATGTCCTGCACACTCTCACTTTCTAAATGAGTGAAATTATCTGGAACAATGTCCATATCATAAAACCAACATGTGAGATCTGAATATATTTTTTAATCGAGCTGCTCCACCTTCCATTCCTCTCTCCACCTCCATCATACGTTCTATTGATATTACTGTATGCAAGAATATTAGAATATACATTCACCCAATTTGGCGAGACGTTTCCCACGTAAATAATGTTGTCTATTTCATCACTTGCAAATCATTAACTAATTTGATGATTGATGAAATTCTGTAGAAAGTAAGTCAGCGAATTTATGATTGTAGAAGAAAATACACATTGCAGGGTAAAGAGGATACCTGAGCTGACAATAATCCATCAAATAAATGAACAGTATAATATTGAGAAAAAATGATGCATTGCGTTTTTCTTTTGTCATGTTTCATATCCTAAAGCTCTAGAGGAAATCCATGCGCGTCTATGAGGGGGCGCTTACTTTTGAGGAGTTAGTACTGCGCACTGTTGGTTCTTTTTTTGCATGATTATTATAGAATTATACAAGGAGATATATATATTTTTGAAGGAAATCCTTCGGAAACTTTTATGATATGTAGATTAAAAAATGTAAACTTATAATGATGGAATTGAAAGTGTAAAATGGCGAATAAAATGGCACCCGTCCCTCTGTCCTGTCTCTTCATAATTCCCGGCCTAACTCCTGACTGTCATGATGCTGTTTTAAACCTGGGATGTATTTATCGGTGGTGTGATATCTCCGTAGGTGGCACAGTTGGTTCTTCTTATTAAAACACAGCACGATGTTTCCTCCTCCTCCCTGGTGGCAGAGTTTCTTTAAAATTCCATCAAGTTACTTGTGTGATTTATTTTGCTTCACTTTTTTTCCAGAGAGCGGTGAAAAGGTGTGAGCGCCAATTAGTTTGGGAGCTCATTAAGAAGAAGAAGGCGGGAGGGAAGAGAAGGACGTGCACGACATTACGTGTGCGGATTATTTTTCAGAGATTTCAGGTTGCCATTTTAAGAAGAGGCTTTCTGCCTCTGAAAAAGCCGCAGATTTGGGTGGAAAACACGGGTAGAAAATGAATCGACACCTTCTGACCAATCAGATTCGAGAATTCGACAGCGACGTATTGAGTCTTCGCTCTCTATGAGGACGTGCTGAAAAATTGACGCTGTATACAAATAGCCACCGGCTTTGCGACAGCACTTTGCGATTTGGCTGGAGCTCTGCAGCATTAGCTGCTTTGTATTGGAGATCATCAGTGTTTGGTGAAGCTTCCATATGGAGCATTACCATCCAATTGGCCTTGCGATTACTCAGCACACAGGCCGTAAGGCTGGGCGGATGGATTAGTGGCGGGTCGAGCTGTTATCAGCGGGTAGCAGGATGTCTCCAGCAAGTCTGTGAAATGCTGCTGGTGCCATTGGCAGTGGAGAAGATCTTCCTCCCAGTCTGTTCAGGCTCTCCATCGCTGCTTCCCAGTGATCATGGAAATGGAGCTCGTAGCAGGAACTTCAAACCGACAGCACATGCTGGCAGACTGGGCATTCCAAAACTCCATTTGGTGACATCGATTTGGAGTTTTGTTTGCTGTTCTTGCAACCCAGTGAGAAGAATTCAGCTGTTCTCCAATCAGATCCAGTCGCCCATCCATGAGAAGTACCATATGCTGATGTTGAGCTCCATTTGTCTATTTAAATGCTGACGCTTCATCTGGAGGCTCCACCAAGGCTGAAGTATCATCTACACTGAAGGAACGTTGAGCTACAACACATGGCGGATAATTACGGAGCACAAAGCTGCAGAAATCATCAGATATTCTGGCTGAGATCAGCGAACCAGGAATAATATTGGATTGGAATAAGATTGGAAGAATACAACATGTTGGTAAACAAATTTCTGTGCTAAACAGCATTAGGTAGCCTAAACCTTATTTGGCTCACACTGTGCATGGTGAGGCTAGTATAGTTAATTACATTTCCACTAGATGAGCTCCAGTAAGCATTTTTAAACAGCCATATCATTTTACAGAGCTCAGAGGGACACTTTGGCATTAGACTTATGAATTGTTATTCATAAGTTTATCTTGCGCCATTTTTCACGTCATAACACTTTAACGAGCTTGTGCAGTTAATCACTGTATAATTGGGACACGGAGATGACTCGGAGTAAGACTAAACAGTTTATAAAACCTGCTTCTGTGTATATACAAAACCCTTCGGTTTTTGAGAGAGAAAAGCTCACAAGACACTTAATATACCTTTATTTCGCTGTTTGCAAATAAGTTATGGCTTATGGCAACTACGGTGAGCTTGCGATCATCCAATCAGCTTCCAGCACCGTTTCCCCAAACGGTTTGCGTTCATGTAATACTTTCTGACATAGACAAGCACGTCGAGCAGATTTATCATCTGCCTGTGCAGTAATCCCTGGTGGAATGTTTCCAGCATGAGGAGATGTGGTTTATTAAATAATCAGACGAGCTCATCTTAATGAAGGGGCCGCACAGAGCACCCTGCTGCTTGGGGAGGGAGGGAAGGAGGGATTTTTGGCACTCAGCCCTAGCTGCTTCTTTTGGCCACATGGCAGTTTCTTCATCCGAAACAGTTGCAGAGAAGAGCATGCTGAGTCCAGACATTGATTACATTAGGGAACTTTTCCATAGAAAACATCCTCCTCTTTTCCTCCCTCTTTGCTTAGTGCTGATGCACTTTATCTGGATGTTTTCTCCACTGCAGTCCCCGTCTTTAACTCTGAGACCACAGTCTAGGCCTGCTCTTCTAACTTTCCGAGACAACTAGGAGGAAATGCCTGTCTCTCTCTCGCTCTCTTCTCTCTCTCTCTCTCTCGCTCTCTCTCGCTCATATCGCAGGTTTTTAATACTATTACTTTATAAAAGACAACATCCATATGTTGTACTTTAAAATGCAATGTCCACTACAATCTCAGAAATAAAGATACCTCTGGGTGGTTTCTCTATCCTTTGCATCTGTTACCTGGAAAAGTAAAAGTAAAACTTTACCTTTTAAATGAAAACTTTAAAACGTTCTAAAGGTACAAAAGGAGTACACTTGAGGGAACCACCCCAGCAATATGGAACGGTAAGGAAAGATTTAGTACCCTTTTTTCTTGAGATTGTGATTGAGATTGCATCACAGTAAGAAGGTTCTGGGTTCAAACATTGCGGCCTACTGGAGCCTTTCTATATGGAGTTTGCACGTTCTCCCTGTGCCTGCGTAGGTTTCCTCCGGGTGCTCCAGTTTCCTCCCGCAGCCCAAAGTCATGCAGATTAGTTTAACTAGCTACTCTATTGTAGCTCTATTGCCCATAGGTGTGAATATGAGTGTAAATGGCTGTTTGTCTTTGTGTTAGCCCTGCAATAGTTTGGCAACCTGCCCGGGCTGTAACCCCACCTCTCACCCAGGTCCAGCACACTGATTGATGTGCAGAAGTGTGTTACCATTGGATTCCTTACACAATAGGTTCCCTAACCTGGTCTTACTGGCAGTTATTACCAGTAGCAATCATAATGAGTCGTATTCGGATCATCCAGCAGTTTATTTGTGCAGTGTGATCACAGTTTGTATTTATTTCATAACAGCTACAAGTTATACAGTCTACATGTGAAGATACATTTAACAAGATCTCAGATTTAAAGCCCTTAATGGTAAACTTTGAGACACAACTTGTCCCTCCAGTTTGCTGGTTTTAAGATCTATCAAAGAAGACAAACACACCCTGTTTACAGTGCCAAGCTTCACCGAAGTCTTGACCCCCATTTTTTCTTTTTCCACCACTGCTACAGCCCAGACTTCAGTGAGCCTAGGTATTGAATTATTGAGAATAAATAAGCTGACCTTTGCTCATGGTATGAATCAAACATTGGTGGGGTGTGATGGTTAGACATGGTTGAATAAATTTACAGGCGTGCGTAATAAAGGCAGGGCAGCACGGTGGGTAGAAGTGCTGAGGCTTGGAAAGCCCATGATCCATTACCTAATAATTCAGCCAAACGGACGACAGGAAAAGACAGAGGAGGATATGTCGATCCTGGGCTGAGAGAAGGCTAGATTTATGATGTAGAAAAGTTTCCAGAGTCTTAACATCAGACGTCTTGTTAGCAAGTATGAAATGGTTCAACAAAAGCATAGCAAAGGTTACATGTATGTAAAATAAAAATCAGATGACCAAAATCGTTTTTTTTTTTTAATGGAGTGTCTGTTTTAACTAAACTCGATGTCATCCAGAAACGACTGTCTGTTCTCCTGCCATTAAAGGAGGATTTCTCACTAATGCCCGTATAAGGCCAGCGCGTGGAGCGTGTCTGTTGGCCTTGTCGAAGTTGCACCAGTCGCAGACATCTCATAAGGTCATGACCCTCTTCAGCAAACACTAACAGTCCACTGGAATGCTTACTGTCCTGTCGGGTAAAGATTTATCGGGATTTGGATGTGTTCTCATCTAGTAGCACTGCAGATGGCCTACAAGCACTTGTAGAAAACAAGGGTTCCTCAGAGGTTCTTTGGGATGCTTAATGGTTTGAGGTTTTGAAAGAAAACTTGGCAGCTTTAGTTGAACAAAATAAAGGGGAATCCAGTAGGGTGCTAGAGGGAATAATAAATAAAGAAATCATTTTCTGCACTGTGTCCATGCCATGTATAATATGGATCCATGTGTTTAAGGCTCTAATCAAGTGTAGTAATGTGAAGCTCCACTATGAAAACAATATATAACCACTTTAAAGTGATATTCTTCATAGTCGTATGTCATGGTCTTATTTATAGCCATGAACTAGCACTAATGTTTAAGCCTTAAAAGGTAACTGCTGTCGCTGGACAGTGTTGTTCATTGCTTATCAGGATCTTTGTAAACAGTATGCCTTTTTTTTTTAGTTAGTTTAGCTTCTCCATTACTTGTTTCCTGGAAAAAATCTGTTAAACTTTTTTTAAATTTGTCAGACAAGCCACTGACTGCAACTCAGCTGTTGTTTGCTGTCAGAAAACAACATATCAGGACAAAGCCGGCCCTGTTGGTGGACCGTGAGAAGGAAAACTGTAGAAGTTGAGTGAGTTGTTGAGCAAAGTTGTCAAGACGCCTCTAACAAGACGTGAAAAATTTAAGAAGAGTGTTCCACCTTAGCAAGCAGTGCTGCTGTCAGTCACAATTTAGCCCGCTGTTTACTTAAAGCTTAGTGACATTCAAGCTCAGAGATTAAAAATTAATTATCTGTAAAATACATTGTCAGGATGATGGCTGAGTATGAAGGGTTGGTTGGTTTTTTACATCTAATTAGCAGTTTTTCAGAGCATGTAAGCCTTTACTATAAATAACAACTCCAAGATGGTACTAATTAAATCAAGATGTTAAAGGTGTTGAGATCCTTTTATACCACAGCAATGGGCTAACTATTACAATCATTTTATTTATTAAAGAATGACATTCTTTTCACCTCCCCCAAGGAGGATATGTTTTCAATGTGGTTTGCTTGTATGTTTGACTGTAATCAGGATTGATCAAAAACTACCAGCCGGATTTTCAAGAAATTTGGTGGAAAGGTGTAGCATGGGACAAGGAAGAACCCACCAAAGTTTGGCCTGGATTTGAGTCACGTGAAAGCTCAGCGAAGTTACGCGAGATATGGTGTTCGGCCTTGGCAAGTCTGCGCTCATCAGTGCCATACATCTTAACATCCAGTAGATGGCAGGAAAGTTTAATAGTGACAAAACATAGCCAATGTTGGAATATGATGACTTCATTGGAAATATATTCAGACATATAAAGATTTGCATATTGTAGAAGAGTCGACTGTTGTGTTTGGCGGAGGTCTGCGCTCTCTTAGTGCCCATCTGGTTGTTAATTTAATGTGTGGAAAACTTTACGTGTTAGAAAGCACTGACACTGGAGACTCCTTCCATAAATCCAATCAAACAGGTTTTTGCATTTCTTCCAGCAGATCTCTGATTCGCAGATATTTTAGCGCTCGGCTTTTTTCGACTTCGGTTGTGGATGGAGGAGAGCATAAATCGCAGCAAAGCTGCTGGAATGCTGGAGCTGGAGGCTGTAATTTAATGGTGAGCGTCAGTGCGAAGCTCCTGCTGCTTTTCTTTCTGATCAGCGTGCATGCTTGAGGATGATTTGGCCATTTGTGGTAATTGAATCGAGGAAGAAATGCAGTCATGGAGCTGGAATTGGGCCGACCTTGCAAAGAAACTCTTACATCATCCGTCTGTGCTCAGGGTTTCTGTGTCTGAGCGTTAACGATTGTAGCATCATGTGTGATCATTTCTGTTTCTTAGGTTGTTATTTTAGCGACGCTATTAGCGGAAGAGTTGTTGAGAATTCTAATGAACTCTGAAAGTGGTGTGGAAACAGACGGAATGCTGATTATCTCTCTTCTGGAACTCAGTGAGGCGTAGAAGAAAGATATAAATTTGCTTAGCGATATAGAAAACACCGCTTCTGCTCTCGTTCTCTATATATAGCTATTTGTAGCCTTGTGCACAGTGTTTTCGCACACCGTTGCACACCTTACTGATTTCTCGCCACTGCAGCGTTTCCACTCACACACTGTTCAGTTCGGCGAAATTAATATCGCGTGTCTGAGTTCATTAGTAAACGAATCAGCACAGCACCATTAACTTCACGCTAAAGGTCAGCCGAGCCCAATTTTTCATTATGCCTGATCGCTCGCTAAAATGATTGAGCGTAAATTCCCAAGTCTTCATTTACTGTATATCCCTGAGGCTTTAATACACAATAATGCAATAATCCCAGCCTGCTTGACTTTGTGTGTCTGAACACACCAGTGTGTGTGTGTGTGTGTGTGTGTGTGAGATTCTTTTGTTCAAATATTTAGCCATGAGCAGACTTTAATGAAAACTAGATATCATGAATTAGTGTGTTGCAGTTTCTTTTGCAAACTATAAAAATAGATTATTATATATGTATATAAAATATATATATATTTGTTTGTTTGTTTTTTTCTAAAAACTGCAAACCCCAGTGGCAGCCCACATTCGCAACTCCAAACAGCGAGTAACCGGAGCTCAGGATCGAACCCTCAGGCCCCGGAGCAATGAAGCAGAGCTTACTTTAGTTCTACTAAATTTATTTTAAGCAGCGATTTATGTTTCCTAAAATATAATTATGAAAAAAAAGTTATGATTCCAGCATCTTTGTTGATGGGAGTCTGCGGTGTTACAGCCCTGATCGTGTTTCATGTCAGTACAGAAAGCTTGCACACACACACTTGCTGAAATCACATTAGATGAATAAATGTATGGAAATCACTTTTCTGTAATTAAAAAAATAATAATAATTATTTAATTTTTTTATTGTTTTAATTTTTTTTAATTTTTAATTTATTTGCCAATAAATTGTGTATTTAGCCAATGCATGTGTCACATTTTTTTTTTACATTTTTATTTGTTTCATGTCATATCACATTGTTCAGATACATCACCTTTCTGTCATATATTTATTTTATTTTTTGTTTTCTTTTGTTTTCTTTTTCTTTTTTATTGGTCATGTCGCATTTTTCAGATACATCGCATTTCCATCATATTTTTAATAAATTTTTTCATTTTTTTTTCTTTATTTGTCATACAGCGTTTTCCGGTGCATCATAGTTCTATTGCATTTTTGCGTTTATTTTCTGTTTGACATACAAAATCTTCACATATTTAAGATGCGTTCTCCCATCCGTATATTTTACGTTGTCTTATCAAAAAAAAAAAAATCTTTATAAATTGCAAAATGATATTCATCACAGTCACATATTTGTATTTTTATTTATATATTTTTTATTTGTTTTACAGCATTTTTAGGTACAGATCTTAGCTCTCTTTTTTCAGCATTTCCATTTTATCTATCTTTTTCTGATTTTATTCGACTTAGCATTTTTTTTCCATCCGTGTGACATTTCTACCACGTTCTACATTTTGTTTAAGGTCATACAACAATTTTCAGATCCATGACATTTTGTTCTTTTATTCATTTGTCATCCAGCGTTTTTACCGAAACGCACCTAGCTCAACAACAACATGACTGTTGTCTCCGAATGCGTCAACACCCCGCCTCGCTTTTCTGCACACTCTTCTCCTTTTAGTTAATAGAAATAGATTGCAGACAAAGCACTCAACGAGGCAGGGCAGGAATGAGATTTTACACCCCGGCACAAACAGAAAATCCATTTCTTTTGGACTCAGGGACGCTGTAAGCTAAAAGAGGATGCACATTGATTACATTTGAAGCGCCATAATGCCTTGAGTGCTCGACTGTGACTCCAAAGCCAGAGTAAGATGAAAGCCGGAGAGAGATGTTCTTTCATCCGGATGAGTTGTATCGTTGTATCGTGAGAGAGAGGGAAAGTAATGGTATTGGGGCCATCCAAAAATAAAGAAATAAATAATTACCATCCTGTTGTTATGACTGACGCTTTCATAACCCTCATTACATTCGCAGGCCTCCAGCAGTGAAGTGTGTTTCAGGGACGGGGAGCAGTCCGGGTGTCTGGGCTTTGAATCCAAGTGAAAAGAGAAGCTGATGTATTTGATGGTGTTCTCAGCATGATTCCTCTGAGTTGGAGGTAAAAAAGCTACACCTCGGAGCACTCCTGGGTCTTTATTGTGTGCTCTAGTGATGTGAGTTGAGTCCTTGGCCCAGTTTCTCCACACACTGTTTTAATCCAGCAGCAGGAGCTGAGGTCCAGGCCGGGAACACATGAGAGGCTTTTCTTATCAACTTCTAAACTTTCCTCAGACTTGTCCACTCAGACTGGATTTCTTTTTTGTCGTGGTGTGTTTTATTTCCTGCTGTTGGATTCATCGTGGATGGTTTTCTTTGAAATGCCTTACATAAACCGGCATGGAAGTAGCAGAGACAATGGTGCAAACTTTGGACTTAATGGAAAGCAGGTATACGGTGCAGTTGTGCTGAGTTACAGCAGGACCTCGGCTAAATGGTATTAGTGTGAAAGCCGAAGCTTTGGAAGCCGGCCTGTCTGAGCAGCACACATGAAGAGGTGAGAAAGCTTGACGGACTAAAAGACTAAAGTGCCGCTGCATCACTCTCTTTAAGCAGAGATAAAGCAAAGGCTAAATTCGACTGGTCCGCTATCCGCAGGTAATCCAACAACGTTCTGGGCAACGTCAGCTCGGAATTTGATTACAAAATAAATTTTGGATGCCACCGAAGATTATTTTCTTTATAAAGATTAATATATAGAGATAAAATTGCCGGAGGATTTACGTAGAAAACAGCCGAACAGCCTTTTACTTTGAAATGTTTTCCAGCATGTTATATAATTCATTATATGATTCCTCCCTTTTTGTAACTCCGCTAGTTTTCGAAAAGCAGCATTTTTCCTCCATGTCTGCTTTTAATTAACCTGTGGAATGTCTAGCATTTGTTCACAGTGGTGGACTTTTTTTCCAGACTATTACCCCCCCTCCCCACACACACACACCCCCCTGAACACCCCAAGCCTCTGGCGCTAGCCGCTGTTTGCTAGTGAAAAGCACACAACAAATTGTTTGTGCCCTTGAAGTGGTGAGCTTGGGTACAGCTGCTCTACAGCTCCATCCGCTTTCGCATTGCAGGTTTGCGCTCTGCTCCTGCTGCAGCATCCAAACCGCTGTTTTAACAGCATGTACCATTAGAGTTTATGGCTAACACCACTGTAGACTTTAAGGCTTCTCTTGCAATTAGTCACGTTTTATGCGTCAGCGTGTTTTAGCATTTACTATTTTTTTTGTCTTTTAAAGCATCTTGTCTAACCTTCTGGTTGTTTATTTTATTATTTATTATTTATTTATTTTTTTTTATGAAAGGAAACTGAACACAACGAGGAGGTAAAAATTTTTTTTGCTGCATCGTAAATGAAGTCAGCATCTGATTCCGGAAGACAAAGATGCATTTCACTCTGCATCCTAGTCAGCTACAATTTCTACCTAACGGGCATAAAAGTTGCAAATTGCAGCAGAATGGACTTGGCCTGAGCTGACGCGTACTGTGTATCGATTTGCAGGAGTCAGTGCCGGACCTCGGGCCTGAAGGCTGGAGTGTTGAAACAGGAAGAGTGCCGGCGGAGACAGAGCAGAGCCGCATGGATTTGCTTTGCACTTAGGCATGGTGTTAATGTGGATAGAAATATTTTTCCATTGACTCCTGTGGAGAGAAACGAGCATTTCTATCGATTTCAGAGTGCAACTGAAACAATTCTATCGATTGCCTGGCTAATTATAGAATTCTAGGCTTTTAGATGGCTTGAGCGTAAGATGTTACAAACTGTACACTGTTTGACACGAGAGAACATTCATTGCTTGCCTGTGATCTGCATCCTTAAAGGAAATGCCAATAACACACACCCTCTGTGGTAAGTCTTTCACTTTTATTCCTCAGTAAAATGATGGAAAACTCCAGCTGACTTTTAGGATAAGCACCAGGAGTGTAAAAATTTCCAGCTGTGCCAGCTCTATTAGAGGAGGGGTGGCCTCTGTGACTCGGTCTCACTGATGGAGGCGTGGCCTCTGTGACTCGGTCTCACTGATGGAGGCGTGGCCTCTGTGACTCAATCTCACTGATGGAGGCGTGGCCTCTGTGACTCAGTCTCACTGATGGAGGCGTGGCCTCTGTGACTCAGTCTCACTGA
>JAQMYM010000009.1:1754690-1776614 GCA_030014255.1 Parauchenoglanis ngamensis | reverse complement strand
GTGTGTGTGTGTGTGTGTGTGTGTGTGTGTGTGTGTGTGTGTGTGTGTGTGTGTGTGTGTGTGAGTGTGTGAGTGAGAGAGAGAGAGAGACTGAAGCGCTGTTGGGTTTTCCTCCGAGACTGCAGCAATTCCCTCTACAGGATTTGGTCCTTATTAAAGGCAGTGTGTAGAACGTACGTGTGTGTGTGTGTGTGTGCCGCAGGCTATGTGCTTGCTCCTAGGTGAAAGCTGGGACCAAAACCAACAGGCCTGTGGGAAAGACACTTGGCATGTGGCCTGGCACACACACCGCCAAGACGCTCGGTTGGCATTGTTCAAACAAACTCACGACTTAGCCGTCTGTTCTTTTTGGGTCAGAGTGACCCATTTTCTTTTTTTTCCTAAAAGTTTTGTGTAATATCTCTAATGTGCAGCTCACTCTGTAACAATTTTAAAATATCATCGTTTAAAAAGGATCCCAGAAAATGACATCATTCAGTGCTTCATTGTATCAATACTGATCATTTTAGATTGAAAAATGAAATATTAAGTATTTGACTTTTATTACTGTAAAGTCTGAAGGCATGGTCAGTAGGACGTGTTGCTGTTTAAAAGGCCAGCAGTTAGGATGATTAAAGCAATTAGCTTTGGACCATCATCTCCCTACTTCAGATTAGCCGCCATTAAGAGTCTATATACATCTCTGTCAGTATTCAGGTATTCAGCCAGTGTTCCCCATCAGCGCTCTGCTTCTGATTGTTCTTTGGTCCTTAGCATTCACTACAAGCTTTTTCTCAGAGTGGACTGGTGATGCTTTTAAATTTTTTATTGAAGGTAAATTATCTAGATAGGATTCACTTGGAATTCAAATGAGATGCACACAGTGGATCAGCATTCAGAGTCTAAATGTTATGTTATTGTTTACCTGGGGAAATTTAGGAGTACTCAGAGCCAGGTTAAGCATCTGCTCATGTAGATTTTCTGGGTTCCTCCTTCAGGTTATGTGACTCACCTGCATGTAGTTCATGCCTCAGAAATAACATTCAGGATTTGATTGATGATTACAAGGTGTCCTAGATGTTCACATATTTATGCGTAATGTGGAAAGAGAACATCACAAGAGTGACCAAGTGAACTAAAATGAAACCAAAAAAGAGATTTACTACTTTGCATTCACTATAAAAAAGCCAAATGCTGGTTGCTTACACTGTACACTGAGCATCCTAGCCCTGATGCTATCCGATACTTCCTGCTCAGCCAATGAGTGTTCTGCACCACGTTTTTGCATGGTGCGTAGTAAATATAACTTTGGGCCAATTCCTCTGCGAGTTACGCTTCCCCGTAATCCCTTTCTCTGCGTCTAGATGCAGACTGGTGCACCTTTATGTAAGCTTGTTGGGCCTCCTTCCTCTCTAAGCAGTGTATATATCATAAATAATGAGCAAAATGCAGGCCGCTGCTAGAACAGTTCAAAAGCAAGTGGTACAGTACATCGCCAAAGGGACTGCAGTTATAAAATGAAAAAAAAAACAAAAAACAGAAAAGTAAAGGAAATGGTTATTAAAGAAATGAATAGTGGCTGGTTTTATGATTTCTTTGTAATAATAAATAAGCCCAGTGGCTGTTTAAGATCTTTATTATGCAAGTTTAATGGCTCTTTATTCTTTCTGTCACAGTATTTGTATGGAAAACATCCGCAGTGGTGTAAAGACCTCTCAGTGAAGGAGGTGTGAAGTCACACTCTTTAATGTTCAAGCTATTTACACACCTCTGTATTCCACCTATGTGGAAAGTCTGCTTTTGACTCTGATTCCAGTTGCCCCGGTGTTGACTCTGATTCCAGTTGCCCCGGTGTTGACTCTGATTCCAGTTGCCCCGGTGTTGACTCTGATTCCAGTTGCGCCGGTGTTGACTCTGATTCCAGTTGTACCCATGTGCATGTGAGTCTGTCATGCACTGTGGTTCTGGTTGCCCCAGTGTGCACCTCAATACCAGTTGCCCCAGTGTTAAACATCAAGTCAAGTCAAGTCAAGTGGCTTTTAAAAAGTGTGTGTGAGGGGTGTGTGGGGTCGTCCACAATGCTAGTAACTTTGCGGATGCAGTGTGTGGGGTGAATGTCAGTGATGGAGGGAAGAGAGGCACCAATGATCTTCTCAGCTGTTCTCACTATACATGATTCTGTTTACCCAGAGTGCACCTTGATTCCAGTTTTCCCATTTCTGACTCCGATTCCAGTTACCCCAATCTACACTGCGATCCACTTGGCCTATTGTGCACTGTGATTCCGGTTGTCCCCGCATTAACTTTGCTCTCTGAGTGTGTTTGTGTGCGCTAATTAACAATAGGAAGCCAGTGTTTTGACGGAGTTGGGCCAAAGGCTGGTGCAGGAGCGGATTTTTCAATAGCCAAGCCCTGGAGCATGTCATGCTCTATTAAATTCCTCCCCACACACACTTGCATCTTATTATAGCAGAGTGAACAGGATCCATTAGGCCAAAAAACACAAAGAGTGCATAAAGTAGGTCTGAGTCCACTAGTACGAACTGCTCCCGCCTTGTCAGTTGCCATCAAAGAATTTTCCATCATTAGGTTGGCGTAGGAGGCGTGGTCTTTGTGACCGTCGGTCCCAGTAATGGAGCTGTGGAGTCTGAAATATTCCGTTATAGGAAAAATTGACTAAAGACAGGAATCAAAATCAGGTCTAAAGTCATTAATTGTTTGCTTATTTACTTGCATTTTTCAACCTAATCCTTATCTACCCCATAGAAGTTAAACATGTTTTTCCCCCCCAGTGCGAAGACTTGCCCAAATCCTCATGCTAGAGATGCAGTGAATAGAGATTAGGTTTCAGTAATATGAAAAGGGTTACTTGGAAAAAAAAAAGTTATAAGTATTGTGTGACAGAACGGGCTAAAAGCAAAAAGGAATAGAGGGAGCGATATAGTGGGAAAGAAACTCAGAAGAAAGGGTGACGTCACGATGGGACTAGAGAGAGAAAGTGATAGAAGGATGGAGAAAAAGAGAACACTGGATCTCACATTTCAGCCACACTAGCTCTCGCTCTCTCTTTCTTACTCATATCTCTCCACAGAGTTTCTCTTTCTTACTCATCTTAAAGACTTCATTCTTTAACCTTCTTTGTCTTCCTTTTATTCTTTCATTATCTCGCCCTCCATTCCTACCACACTACTCTCTCTCTCTCTCTCTCTCTCTCGCTCATATCCATCTGATCTCTCCCATCAGGCAAACGTAAACGAGCACAGATCTTATCTTTACGTCTTCTAAGAATGCCCACTGGCACTAATTGCTCCTAAATGTTTCCTAAATCATCACTACCCCACACAGACTCCACCTGGATGGGCCTGATCTCATTTCAGATTAGCCAGCCTACATTTAACCCACTTAGAAACTTAATATGCATTTGATGCCCAGCCATGTGGGGCACGCCTGTACGAACCTCCTTCAGTTACTGAGACGGAAAGTATACATCCAGGCCTGCTCATTATGTTGCCATGACACCGTGTGATCTTTGATTTATGACTTACAGTATACACACACCTGTTTTAAACTGTGGTGCCTTCCTTAGTTAAGTCCTTCCTAAAGCTTTGCACCTATATGTAGGGATGTCAGCTATAAGGTAATGCTCTGTTCACTACTGTATAGCCCATCTTATTGACCCTTTAGAGTTAATAGCAGTACCGCTGAAAATTGTATTAAAACCAAAACAAAACAAGATATTATAAAGTATATGAAATAATAATGGCTTCATGTTCTGGGGTCCCTCTTGAAGGTGGTGAAAATGAGAAACATCACCTTTTTATTTCATGTTTAATTTTATTGGATCATTTTATTGTATTACTGGAGTTGCAATAATGTGACACCTAACCATATCCTTAGTACCCAAAAGGAAATCTTGATTCCTTTAGCTTATTAAAAATAAAAATTGCAGTTATTGAAACATACCCATCACAGACATTCACAGAAAAAATATTATTCCCCCCTCAATGTTTATAGCATAAACATTAAACATTATAGATATAATAAAGACATGACATTTATTGCTGAAGATATAACGGACATAATAAATATAAAAGAATACATTATGTAGACATAACAAATTATGACCTAAACATAATTATTATTACAGTTATAAATCTAGATATTACAGTCCTGGATGGAGACATAAATAATCTTTAAGAATAAGACAAAACAAACGGTTCCCAATAATGACAATATCCTTCATAATGTCATATTTTGATCTAGAAGTATTTTATTATTATTATTATTATTATTATTGTAGGAATAGTGTATAGAGTATTTGTATTGTTATACTAAATACACTGTTATAAGTGTTCTTTGTTTGTGCCCCAGAGGAAACCTTAAACGGTTCCTGTAGAATCCTATGACATTGTTTCACTATCAAAAAGGCTTAATAGAAAGTTGAACTCTTTCAGGAAGCAAAAAAAACAATTAATTATCCAAAGTACCCTTAAAGAACTCTTGAAGAACCTCCATTGTAAGCGTGTACCAGGTACTACAGAGTGTTTTCCTCTCAGAAAGTATTCCAAGTGGATCTTTTTTGAAAGCTAAAAATACTCGATTATCCAATAAACCATTAAAGAACCATTTTGGAGTGTACCAAGTACCAAAAGAGTTCAATCCTATTAAAAACCTGTCAGGCTGTAGATGTTAAGAAGTAAATAATGACCAACAATTTGGAGTTTGTATTGCTTACTTATCCATTTAATACATGCATCGTTAAGGGTTCTTTAAGAGTCGATGGGATAATAAAAGGTTCTTAGCATCTAAAATCTGTTCTGCTTGGAAAGAACGAGGAAACGGCAGAGTTATAGGATCCTACATAGAACCTTTGAAGGTTCTAAACCCTTCAAATTTGTATTTCTCAAGGGGCAGAACATAATGCTGTGATACTGGCATGATTTAGTGTTCACTGGCGAGAGATCTGATCCAATTGGAAAAAAACCCCGTTTCCTGTGGATTAGTGCTGGCATATGGCAGGGGAAATGAGACATAGTCGTGTCCCTCAATCCCACAATCGTCTGCTTCCAGTTGTAGATGATCAGCGCATTAATCTGACACTGTGATCCAGAATCAGATCTCCGTCCAGACTGAAGCTACAGCCAAAAAACCAGAACCCTCAGATCCGTCCCTCAAACGCAGACAGTTGGGTAAATATCCCTTGCATCTGAATTATAACCAGCTACAGAGCTTTAGCACTTCTGTCCCTCGTACCCTGTCTGTCTTTTTCTGTTGTTCAGTTTAATTTGCTTGATTGGCACGCCTCTTTTAAAATGTAGTGTTTTAAAGCAGTTACAGATCAATTGTAAGAATTCTACTAATAACGCAGTAATGACAATCAAGCTAGTATATAACATTCCGATCTCATGGAAATATGAGACGTTTGCTATTTCACAGCAGCTTTACCTCTAACTCTCATTCTCTTTTTCATCCAGTTATTATTCTCGATCAGCACGAGTGTCAATATGTAATTTTGCCAAACCATTGCAAAGAGAGAACAAACCATAACTGCTATATCAATATGTGTGTACAGTGGCTTGTAATGATAGAACAGCAGCCAAAAAAGAAGTGAGAAATAAAGCATGCAGAAATAACGCAACTCATGTAATCATGCTAATGGATGTTAGGTTTGTCAATGGAGAATTCCATTATATAGAGAACTTTCTAGAATGATATAAAGCTGAAATGTTTTTGTGTCCAAACGATGCGCGTTACGGACAGTAGAGGAGGCATCGTGGTTCACCAGGTCTCTCGTTCTCGCCGTCTCTTGGCAGTGATGGGTGTATTGCGTGTGAGTGGGCAGACGGAGATGAAACGAGTTGTGGGCGATAACGCCACGCTGCCATGTCACCATCAGCTTTGGCATGCCGACACCTCACTGCTGGACATCGAGTGGCTGCTGACGAAACCCAACGCTAAGCAGAAAGCGGTGAGAGAACACACACTTCCAGAATCTGAAAAATGGCAATCACTTCATGGAAATTATGAGCGTGTTCACCTCTCCGTTTAATGAGGGCCCGCATCATGAATCCACTTCGGAACATTTAAGCCGCCCTTCAATTAGAAGCCTCGCTCCTTTTTTTCCTTGGCTTTTCCTCTTCAATTACTTTTATTAAAGGATGATTCACAATTGGCAGGCGTTTACATTTTCCATTGCAGTTTGGCCTTTGGTTATCTAACACGCTCACTTTTAGCTAAAGGAAAGGAATCTCCTGCAATGCGTGGCTCTGCATTTAGTCTGCTATTGATTATCCATTGTGTGATTGAGCAAACAGACAACATGGATTCTCAATGCTGGGCTGTAAATAGACTCAATAGTGCCACTTGATGCCAATATTAAATGACAATCTTGTGTAACCTTACTCAGAACTTTTGGACTCTGAACAAATGTGTACATTTACTTACAATAGCTCTTTAATTTAATTGTTATGCTTTCACAATGATAACGGTCTATTAATGGCTCAAATCCTGTATTGGCTCCATTAATACACGTGTCTTTCCATTGTTATATTCCCTGCACCGCTTTAGACCTATTTTGGTAAGAAATGATGTAATCTCATTGAGAAACATTATTTTGTATTAGGTTTTCTAAACCATGCGGTAAAAGCTGTGCTTGGTAGTAAACTCGGACATGTTAAACCTGAAAGAATTGCTTCGTGTTTGGATTAGAGGCACTAAAATCTGGAGGTGCTTGGAACCAAGCCAATTCGTTTTCGCTCTGCAGGTGATCACCTACTTTGCAGGACGGATCTACGACCCGAGCGAGGGCGAGGCAGGCAGGTTGACACTGGCGGGAGATTATCTGAAGGGCGATGCCTCACTGATGATCAGCGACCTTTCACTCACGGACTCCGGGGAGTACAGCTGCAAGGTGAAGAACGGAGGGAAGTACTACTGGAATACGGTCAGCCTCATCGTCCTCGGTGAGTCCCTATCTGCTAAACATTAACCTTCAACTGTCCTTTTGCCCCCTGTCATATCTTTAGAGTTTATCTTTAGAGGCAAAAGCCTTTTCCATGAGTGCAAATTTGCTAACATCTCGGGTGGTTTTCATTTAAAAAAACAATAAACAGGGGTGACCCTCAGCAGAAGATTTAATGAATGCCATAGCAGTCGAACGTCACTCTGATTTTGATTAAGGCATGATGGTGACTTTTATTTATGGAGGTTTATTTGGTTCACACTAACTTGTTTCATCGGCGTTCCACAACATTAAATGTAACTCTAAATGGATAAAAACTACAGCATGATGGTTTTTTCTATCAGTTTTAGCCATCTTGACGTTGCGTGCTTATCAGTAGAGTATCAGCTTCTCTTATCAAAACATGTCACTAGTTCGTAAGCAGGAATGTGTGTTACGTCTGCTCTGGGTTGCTGACTCCTTGCTCTCTATAAAGACGTTTTTAAAGCGCGCGCTGGCAAATTTACGCATACATTTACCCAAATTGCCGCCGGCTTCGCGACGACACTTTCGATTCGGCGGGACGGGCATTAGCGTTTGTCTTGTTCAACACGAGGATAATGGCTCTGGCGCGGGCCCGAGTGCCTCCTCCTCCTCCGTGTAAGTGATCCCGACAGCGGAGAAGATGGAAGGGCCACTGCTGCCCGGCTCCACTCCGTTAATTGCATCCTGCGGCGAGAGCCTGAGAGCATGCGTCTCTGTTCTCCGGACTCAGCACAATGCAGGAGCGGGGACATGGGGCTTTACAGGGGAGGGTGGGGTGCGTGAGTCGGTGATTGGTGATGCGGTGTAAGCTAATGGTGAGCTGGGGCTCCTTTGCACTTATATATTAAATGTCCTCTGTGGAACCGAGCAGCCTCTAAATGGTACTTGCGGGAGAGTACAGGAACATCTGTGCAGGTGTTCAGAAATCCTATAATTGCTTAATGTTGTACCGCAGTTTATGACATTATCACAATATTCTGCTAGGAGATTCCTACAGGTTTAGCAGTACCTGTTCTCCCTGGGCACCTTTTTTACAGAAAAGGTACCTCAGCAGAATTTCGTTCAGGATTAATAGCGTCCTAGCATACCAGGCTAACAAAAAAGAAATCCTAGCAGGCAGAAGGGGGGAGAGGAAACAGAATTTTACCACAGCAACCGGGATGTATGCTGGTAGACAGAACAACTCTATGCTAAATTGACAGAAGCTAGCTTGCTAGAACTGATATTTAGCTGCATTGCGGAGAAATGTTTCAGTTCCTAAGCAACCACCTGAGCGCACAAGTTTGCTTTATACACTTCTTACAAAATAAAGTGTAGATGTCCGCACCTCTGGTTTCAGCCGGGATAAAAACTCACCTTGTCCTTTTAAATAAAGTTAGCTTTTGAATCGAAGAACAATCTAAACGAAATGGTAGCTAATTCTGGCTAGCATTGTTCATGTCCTTGTTTACACGTGAAGACATCTGTTATAGAAATTTCACACGTAAGACTGTGTCGAGTGTTCTCCAGGAAACTCTTCTCTCACACACGTGGAAGTAATTTGTTGAATCCCCCGTAACATGAACACGCCTGTGAATCTCAGCGTCGTGTCTTTTACGCAGTTAAGCCATCGAAGCCTCGCTGCTGGATGGAGGGACGACTGTTGGAGGGCAGTGACGTGAAGATGAGCTGTAAATCCGTAGACGGATCCGACCCCATCCACTACAAATGGGAGAGAGTCCTGGACAAGGGCAGATATATGGGGAAGCTACCACCACTCGCTCTCTTAGGTAAGAGCTTCGATAGCACCGCTGCTCCGGCATGTCCTACCCACCGGTCGAAGAACGGCCGGCTGATTGACACACACACCATCTCTTTAGGTTTAACTGAAAATGTATGGAGCTGGGGGAATAGCTATGGAGCTATTCAGAGGAAAAGCTCAGAATTTACAAGATTAAAGTCGTAGATTATATTATTATTATTATTATTATTATTAAAAATGTATAAAAAAAGCACAAATTTACGAGAAAAAAGTTACAAATTCATGACAAACAAAGCTGAAAAATAGAGTTTTGTTGTTTTTTTTAATCAAGGAACCACATCGCTTCATTTCGCAAGTCATCATCTACGTCATCACACCACAAGGTCACGACTGAGCTGAGCGTTATAGCAAATGCCGTCTTTACTCCTCTGTTGCACAATATAAAAGCATTTCATTCAACATTTTGTGCAAGAGCAGTTTCCAGTGTGGATTATTCTCATTTGCCCAAATCTTTCTTAACTTTGAAAAAAAAAAGTACTATGTTTAGAAGTTTTGTTTTTATGAAATTTGTGATATTTGTCTCACAAATTTGTGACTTTTTTCTTCTACATTTTTTAGAAGATTTTTTCTAATATAGAAAAAGTATTTTTTCTAATACAGTTGTCACTTTTTTTCTACTAAATTTGTGACTTTCAGACAATTTCTGAGTCTTTCTTCGTAAATTTACAACTTTGATCTCGTAAATTCTGCGTTTTTACTTGTAAATTTACAAATTTGATCTCATAAATTCTGCGTTTTCACTTGTAAATTTACAACTTTGATCTCATAAATTCTGCGTTTTCACTTGTAAATTTACAACTTTGATCTCATAAATTCTGCGTTTCACTTGTAAATTTACAACTTTGATCTCGTAAATTCTGCGTTTTCACTTGTGAATTTACAACTTTGATCTCGTAAATTCTGCGTTTTCACTTGTGAATTTACAACTTTGATCTCATAAATTCTGCGTTTTCACTTGTAAATTTACAACTTTGATCTCGTAAATTCTCCGTTTTCTCTCATAAATGTACACCTTTAATTTTCTCTGAATTTCAGCCCCCTCCCCAGCGCCCTATTTTTTTAAGTGTCCTTAACTACCTTAGCTTTATCTCAGGTTTTCCTGTCCTGAAGACCAGAAGCAGTAAAATGACACAACCCAAAATTTCTCAGCTATTTTGTGTATTTAAACAGGGCTACTTCAGCATGTCTGTATTCTTCTGATCCTTCAAGTCACCCAGGAGCTTCAATCTGAGCGTCACTGATGAGCACTTGTCCTGGATAATCTCGATAGATCAAGCAGCAGTGAAACTATAAACTATGCTATAGATAGCGTCCTCAGGTTTTTCTTTCTGATAGCCAGCCATCAGAAATTTCACAGTATTACATGTAGGGCAAAAAAGCTGATTATATTCTTTAGATCATATTTTAACATTTATTTATTTATTTATTTAAAAATGCATTGTTGCTTGTTTACCCAGTTACAATAAATGTAAGAGCAAAGATGATAGAAATTGGAACTGATTATAAAGTGTATGGTGATGTTTCTAGCTGTGAGTTCGTGTCCGGGTACGGAATAACTAGCAGGCGGTTTTTTCCAGAGTTTTAGAAAGATTTCAGCTCAGGAAGTAATACAGAAATCTGAACTTTAGCAACGTTAACAGGACACAAAAAGTGTTCAGTGCTGTTTAATGCGACTTATACAACAAAACAGTCTCCTTGTTTTTTTTTTCTAAAAATGTTCAGACCTGAAGAACCCGGAGATCGTGACTCTGAGAAACCTGAGCCGAGAGAGCGCGGGCGTCTACAAGTGCACCGCCAGCAACGATGTGGGAGAGGAGAGCTGCACTGTGGAGGTCAAAATACACTGTGAGTGCATGTGTGTGTGTGTGTGCCTCAATAAAACACTGTGCTTTTCACCAACACACACTAACACAAGTGTATTCTGTACATGACAGAATTTTATTTCAAGATATCGCTGATCACACACCTTATAAATAAAAAAAAAATCATTTTATTCCTGTCAACTTGCTGTAACACACACCTCCTCATTAAGCACAGGGTGAGCATGTTTATGATCTCCTCAGCCTTTAGGGAGTGTGTGTGTGTGTGTGTGTGTGTGTGTGTCTGTGTGTGCTTGAAATTTGAATGGAAGAATCTGAAAAGCCTGCATAACAGCATTTGGGAAGTTAGTGAGGAAACATTAATTGGAGTTAGAAACTTACTGAAGCATAGAAAGACGTTACTTTATTCTAGCAGAATTGTGGCTCCGGTTGCTTGATTAATGGCTTGTTGTGTTTGCCGTGTACTCTCTTGGCACTGTTTGACGGATTGCTTGCGATACGTTCTCTGCAGTGTGGTGGAGGGGGGGCTCGTTCCTGGTGACGAGTTAGCTGAAATTCTCCGGGGACGGGTTTAAAATCACATTTGTGAGAAAGTGTGTGTCAGTCAAGTGCATTCGGTTGATGCTAAATGCTAAGCGTGTGAACAGTGGGTGGTGATTTCTTTGGAAAACTGAACCTGTTGTCCTTGGAAGGGTTTGTAAAAAAAAAAAAGGCAGTTTGATGGTATAAAGCTGCTGACGCTCGGGCGTGACGGTCATGTGACAGCTTTGTTACGGTTGTCCTCTGCAGATGTTCGAGGTATGGGAGTGATGGCCGGCGCTGTGGTGGGCGTGTCCTTGGGCGTGCTCCTCCTCATTCTCATCGTGTGGCTGGTGTTCCGCAAGAAGGAAAAGAAGAAGTACGAAGAAGAGGAGACGCCCAATGAGATCAGGTAAGCACCAGTGGCTCGAACAAGCGCATGACTATAAACCTGTGACTTGCGCCTGCACTACTGTCAGAGCTGCTGTGAAAGAAAATGAATCGACGCCTCCTGACCAATCAGGGTTGAGAATTCAACATCACTGTGGTGTAAATAATAGTGAATAAACACAGGTTAATTCTCTACACTCAGGACCCTCGTGGTGCTTTATTATCTCCTCGAGACAGTTTAGTATTAGGAGTGGTTTAAATAAATCCGTACACGTCTGGGTTTATTTGCGAGCGTGAGGATGAATAATGCAGGTCAGGAGATTCCCGTGCATCAGAAACGTACGTGCTGAGAGAGGAGAACCGCCAGCGAAGTGACGCTTCACCTCGCTCTGCTTATGTACTTGACTTTATTGTCGTGCTGATGATGGAACACACTCAAGGCTATAGCGCTGGTGCAGGAACAGCGTGCCATAAGTCCTTTTGGCCCCTCGTCCTCAGGGCTTTATAGATATTGGATGATTTATAGCGACATATAATGAAATGCTGACGCTGCGGTGTCGAGGCCGCCTGTCTTCTGCTGAGTCTGAAAGTGGACTGGCAGGACTCCCTGCTCTCTCTCTCTCTCTCTCTCTCTCACACACTCTCTCTCTCTCTCTCACACACTCTCTCTCTCTCACACACTCTCTTTCTCTCTCTCTCACACACTCTCTCTCTTGCTCTCTCGCTCTCTCTCACCTGGAGCAAAATAACAAAATGAAAAACATACATCTGCTTGGTTTGGATTTGAGATATGATTCCTTGAAATGTTAAGAAAATCTCTGATATCAAAAAAAGAGGACATGATTTTGTCTCAACCTTCTCTCTCTCTCTTTCTCTCTCTCTCTGTGTCATGTCTCTTGTCCTTCCTGTCTTAGTCCCTTCATATTTCCCACTCATAATCCTCTCTTTCCATCTTTTGGAATTTACCGTTTTTTCCTTGCTCTCTCATTCCATATTTTCTTCTCTCTCTCTCTCTCTCTCTCTCTCTCTCTCAATTGATCACAAGTTTATTAAGGCTATAAAAAAGATAATAGAAATGATTAAAGAGTCACAACAGCTGCACTAACTATTTAATCTCTCTCTTTCATAGCAGAAGAGCAATAAACTGTACCTCCAACATGCTCGAATTCAGAACACTTCACTCGCATTAACAAATTTTAATTGATGACAAAAAAAGTACAATTTTAACATTTGTCTGTCATGTTGCTTAGCAACCAAAGCGCTCTGTTATCAGACTACATTGCTATCGTACTCTTTCTCTCACCAGGGAGGATGCGGAGGCTCCCAAGGCCAAGCTGATGAAACCCAACTCTCTCTCGTCCTCCCGTTCGGGAAGCTCTCGATCAGGCACCTCCTCCACCCAGTCCATGGTTCCCAGCGGCGCTCTGCGTGGCCACAAACCTCACCCTCCCCCTCCATCGGCGGGGCCTCTGAAAGACATCGTCCAGCCTTCGACGTTGCCATCCATGCCCCCGGCGTACACGCAGGTCGCTCCCAAACTCCCAGAACCCCACAGCAGCCCCAAACTGAGCCCGGGCAACCTGGCACGGATGGGCGCCATGCCGGTGATGATCCCGGCTCAAACCAAGGCATTCCAGACTGTCTAGAGATACATCATCACCCACACACACACACATACACACATACACACACACACCTGTATAGTGATTATCTCCGGGGACAGCTGTCTGATATGCATGACTGCCACATTAGCGACGATGCAGCTCGGTCTTCTGAAAGTCAAACCAAAACACACACACTCACAAACACACACACACACACACACACACACACACACACACACACACACACACTCACACACACACAGACTGTGCACCTGCGAACCCAATCGGACTCACTCCATCAAGAGAAATAAAGCAAGCAAAGACAAATAAAAAGGGAAATAAAGGCTGAAGTCACTCGAAGCGTCCCTAATCGCTGTGTCAATAAAACCCCACACATGGGAAATAAGAAGCGATTGCCCCCTTGATGTGGACAATAAAGGAAAGTGGCGTTTCCTCTTAACACACGCCATTTGTTTTTCGCTTTGATGGCGGTGCCAGGGATTCTGCATGGCCAGGCGGAAAATGGTTGATTTATTCTTAACAAGGAAGTAGCCGTCGTGGAGCAAAGCCACGCTGCATCCAGCTTAAGGAGAGGCTTCTCTTTCTCTGCTCAGACTCACGACCAGCTAAGCGGCTCTGCTTGCACGCTCAAGTCTTCAGAGGGAAGGACTTGTTCCAAACACCTGCTCTGTTTTCCATTCCAGTCACGTAATATGATTGGCTCCGAACCAGGAAGTGAAATTGAATCATCCACATGGCTGATTTGTAAATCTCAATTATTTCTTTTCATTTCATTAAAAAACGTGTACAGTGAGGTTCTAAAAAGTCATTTTTTTTTTTTTTTACATATAATTGTAAAAACAGCACAAAAAACAAACACCATCCAGGTGCAACTAACTTTTGCCGTAAACCTGGAATAAAGACGCAATATTAAATAGATCAATAAGGCAGTTGTGTATTAATATGCAAATTGGAAACAGCCCAAACCCGACATGCCCCGCCTCCTCCGCTAGTAAATCAGCATTGCGAGAAGTTAAAGTTAAAATGAGGGCGGAGTTAGTGTTCTTAACGTTTCTTATGACTTCCTTTATATGAAAGCAAACCTAATCCAGCTACAATGTTCTTGCCTTTCTGAATTGGTACGAATTTTTCATGAGATCGTGTTGAGAAAGCAGTATCTCATGTCCTGCGTTTACAGGCTGGAATCTGGCGGCTTTTATATTTGATCATGCAATATCATGCAATTTTCTGGGTTTTAACCTGACATGCATGTTTGTTTTTTTTATTTTGTCCTGAATAATAAATACAGCTTTCTACATTGATCTCACTTCCTGGATTCGCTTTTCTGAATCATTTCAACACGGACGAGCCTTAGCTTATTTCACTAAATGTTCGTTATTCACGATAATCGATACGGAATATGACATGATTGAACCAGTTATGAATGTTTTGATGGTACATGATGCATTATTCTATTTACATTTGCTTACTTTTGATATATTTTACCTGTCCAGTACAACATAAACAGCAATAACATAAAGGTTTCTGTAAGTTCTTTTAGTGAAGAGAATCTTATTTTACCTGTTAAATTATTTACAAGTCTTGACATTTGTTTTCTATTTGCTTTATATATAGAAACAGATTGCTTTTCCTAAAAGTTTGTTTTCGGCCATCGTTTCATACCCGTGGTCTTTCAGCACGCGAACAGAAGGTTGTGAGTTCAAATCTCAGTGCCCTTAAAGCATTCTAGGGCCCGTGAGCAAGTGCCCTTAACGGCTTATTCTTCTGTCTCGGCTTCAAATGAATACATGTAAAATGTAATTTCATACTTTCCGACTTGACCTAAATGGGTTGTAATTTTATCCCAGACTAGCTCGCTTTGTGAAAACTATGTCACGCATTCCGCTCAGGTCGCTATATTTTCGGATGTTCCACATTTTTGTGAAGCTTTTCAGCTCACTCTGTTTTTTTGTCTCTCTCATATGATAAAAACCCGGTTAAAGCCGACCTGCTCCCCGACGCCACGATTTAATAAAACTGAACGCTAGCTGTAACACGCTCCCTTCCCCCAGAGACGGCTTTCTTATTTCCAGCTCCAGTCTTGTACCTTTGTTGGATGAAATAGGGCTGGGATAAGGATGATTGTGAGCGAGTGATCTTGAAAGTCCCTCAGGGATAGCACCGTGTCCTCAAACATCACCTTAGTGTGAAGAAAGAAGACTTTTTGGGCTGATTCGTTCAGTGCGTCTCATCAGCATCATTATAAGAAGGGGATTTAGATTAGGTTTTATCTGTTTATAGTAGTTGTGGATCATCTGTAAAACTGTTCTCACTTATATTATAGCAGCTGTAAACGGTCGTTCTCTTGCCAACCTGCTGTTATAGACGCTGTATCAACATCTGGATCAGAATCAATAGCGCTGTGGTATAAAATGGGTTAAAAAAACATTAATTCACTTTCACGCCAGTGCAATGACCTTTCAGGTTCCACAATTAGTGGTTCTATTGGGTTCTACACTAGTGTCCCAAAAGGTGGTCAATTGAAACCTCAGAATTTCCAGAGAGTCCATGTAGGGCCCTTGATCTAGGCTCTTAACCTGCAAGCTCTAAGCTCAGTGAGGCTAAAATCATCTGCCCAATGAAAGAATTCTAAATGAGGCACTCGTTGCTTGGTAATTTCTTTGATCCTTTTCAAAGTGCAAAGATTTGATGACTTTGTTTTGTATTTCCTCCCCTATCAAAGCTCTTGGAATGATAATCTGAGATGGAGAACATCCTCACAGCCAGTGTGACTCATTTCCCACCATGTCTGCTGAAATGAACTGAGACGTGTCTATTGAACTTCAATTCCAAATTATTTATACAAAGCTTTTTAACAATCGTCACAAAATGGCTTTGGGGAAATGCGGGTTTAGATTCTAATAAGTTATCCGAGTATAAAAGTTTCAGAAGAAGCTTTGAAAGGAACCGAGACTCACTGAGGAAAGGGAAAGCCATCTCTCTCTGCTACGTTCAGATGTTGCGCAATATCAAAAGTGGCAATATCACTCCTAAAGTGGGTCAGTAATTTGTGAAGTAACTTTTTTTCCTCTCCGAACGCCACTTTGCTTTTGGTTCAACTCTCAAAGAAATCAACAAAAAGCAGAGATTATACGAGTTGGAGAACGCACTTTCAGCCAGAAGTGATTTTTATCTTCTTGTCTCAAACTGGAAAAAGAAACTGGTTTGTGTTTCCAGGGGCATTTAAAAAGAAACGTTCAGTTGGGAAAAAGTCTAATTCATCACGTGATTGGACCAGTTAAGGAATTGCTGATGTTTATTATTGATGTTAATTATTCCCTGAAACTATGAAAAGTGTGCCTCACGTGTTCCCATGTACATTTCCAGCATTCAGCCATGTGGTCCAGTGTGATCTACATAAAGGTTATATAATCACCATCAAAATCATCTTTACAGGGCAGTGGTAGCTCAGTGGTTAAGACATCGGACTAGTGATTGGAAGGTCGTGAGTTCAAATCCCAGCACTGCCAAGCTATCACTGATGGGCCCTTGAGCAAGGCCCTTAACCCTCAACTGCTCTGGATAAGGGCGTCTGCCAAATGACATAAATGTAAATGTAATCCATGTGTCTAGCTTTAATAGTTCAAAAGTTATGGCTTATGGAACTTCATAGTTTTTTCTGTAGCACTCATTTTTACAGATGGCAGTCCAGAAGCCTGCAGTGATATCATATGGACCCTCACAACAAGAAGGTTCTGGGTTCAAATCTATTGGGGCCTTTCTGTGTAAGTTCTCTGACCCCTTGGTATCAAAATGCATTTTGAGTGATCTGATCACAACTGGACAGCGCTAAATATAAGTGTAAACGACCTCCAAGACGTATTCAAGACATATTTGCGCAACCCGCTTGCTGAGGTGGTCTGGGACGCATTTGACCACATACCTTCTGTAATGTAAACGCTAATGTGTCCCGATGCGTCCCCGACATGGACATAACAGGAAAATACGCTATTAATGCTAGACATGGTGGTTGTTTTGGTAACAGGGCAGCACGCTACAAAAAAATGCAGAGGAGCACCAATGTATATGATTGGAGTGCAAGAAAATACTGAAGGTATGTTGCCGGTTTAACATTTTGATATAGTTTTTTGCAGGGACCTTAAGTGATGTAGGCAGTAACGAAATTTGAACAAAAGTGGTCAGCTGGACACCTTGGAGACGCATGATATACACAGGTGTAGACGACGATGTGTCTCGGCAGTCCATTTGTGACCTGAATGCTCAAGACACATCTTAAAACCAGGTGTATACAGGGCCTCCCTATGCCTATATGGGTTTCCTCCTGGCACTCCAATTTCCTCCCTCAGTTCAAAGACATGCAGTTTGGGCCAACTGGCTACTCTAAATTGCCCACAGGTGTGAATGAGAGTGTGAATAGTTGTTCTTGTCAGTGTTGGCCCTGCAATAAATTGTGGTCTTGGGGCCCAGGCTGTACCCAAGTCTTGCCCGAAGTCAGCTGGGATTGGCTTCGGGTTCCTGTGACCCTGATGGATAAGCCGTGTAGATAATGCATGGATGGATGAGGTGTCATCAGAGATATTAGTTGTAGTTAGATAGTATTGTTTAGTGTGGCAAGACAGACTCCGCAAACCTTTTTGACCTCATGTCAAATACCAAACAAGTAGGAAGTATAACAGCATCTTTCTGCAAATATGAAGTGTTAGTGTACACCTGCAGCCCAGAGACGGGGGTTTGGAGTATCTCTAGCAGTCTTAATAAATTGCCTTGTTTAATCGGGTTTGACATTTTAGTCTCATTTGTTGAAGGAAATATTATTATATTTTCTCATTTGAGTAGAAGGATGAATTATGATTTAGTTAGCTTCTGGTATTCATATTAGAAAACATCGTCGGTGAACATTATTCATCATAGTTTTCAATAATTTTTTTTATATAATAAGATGATTACATTTGCCAAATTCATCTTTATATTTACTACTTGTCTTTTCCAATTTCAGCATATTGCCTAGCCTGCAAAGCTCAATACGGCTTTTCTAGTTCTATTTTTTTCTTCTTTTTTTTTCTTTTTCTACCTTTGCCATGTTTTGTGCTGCTTTGGGTCACTTCGTCTTTCGTAAAGCAGTTTTGTTTTGTCGCAGACTGAATTAAAATGCCGGAAGGCTCCTCCTTTAACCTTGAAAACTTGCACTCGGAGCCTAAACATGCACTAGCGCCTGTGTTAATCAAGACAAAAGCATATCAAATGTGTTTTCTTGGATCAGAGTTGCAGGTGCGTGAGAGTGAAATGAGAGCAGGATTGAGTAGTAATGAGCCAGTGGCTATATCCTGGGCTTTTGTTTCCCAAGCGGAGATAAAGGCCCCTGGTCTTTTGTAGCAGCGCTCGCCGTGTTCTCACTGCACACCCGGGCCCTTTGTGGAGGTGTCAAATTCATCGCCTAAAGGGTCTTTTGAAATCCATATAGGATGTGAGCGATGGCTAACCAGCCCCCTTTCTCGTCTTCACACGGAGAACGAGATAAACACTACTCATTTAGCCACAGTATAGGCCTCAAGCTCTGATCATGTTCAGCTTCTGAAATAACTTTTCATGAACACATTTAGTTGTGTCTGGTGTGTGTCATCTTTACATAATGCTAGGATTCCTGCAGTAGGATTTAGATCCTTGTAAAAATTGTCACACTGCACTGATCATTTCTTAAAATCTCTAAGGACATGCCAGCTCCACGGAAGTGCTTTACTGTGTCTAAACTGTCAGCATGGTGTGTCCTCACCTCTCCCTGGGGACACGGATCGCATGTACTGCCTGCCTGAATAACTGGGCTAAAACTTCACCATAAAATCCTTTTTCTCCCTGAAGAAATTAAATCCCTTCGCTTGCCATCAACCAGCCTTCCTTCCACCCTTTCCGGTAAAAAAGGCCAGCGTTTCAGAGTTATTTTAACACTCTGTGAGGTGATAAAGCCCGATGAGGAATTTAATACATTGGTCTCATTTCCTGAGCCACTGTAGTGCACATTTAGCTCAGTGCCACTGTAACATAAGCTCTCATGTGGTTTTAGGTGTGTCAGTGCAGGGAAAATACAAAACTGTAACGTGAACAGGATAACCAGTAGTCCAAATGTACTTTGATGCATATATATATATATATATACTTAATATCAAATGGTGCTTTGTGTGATGGATAGGATTACTGTTGGTGAATGGCAGTTGATGCTCTGCTTGTCTGTGTTCACTACATAAAATTCCAATTCTTGCAATAGTTCATAACGTTAAAACTGTTATTACACTTCCTACACGCGGTCAGTAATATCTATCCAGCTTTGACTTCTTTAGGAAGCCATTTCCGTTAAAGGGGCAAAAATAAACAAAGTATTTGGCCATATTGTGCCTGAAATGTCAGGTACTTGATATTAATTTCTTATTAATAGAACTGTTATGTAAAAGCAATATTACTTTCGCATTTGTGTTCTTGTACTGAACATCAGTATGGCTGTGATTACCTGAGGCTGAATCACATATGTGCCAATATTCAGTATAACAGCACTCTAGCTTGTGTGATATTGCATTAGGGATGTAACTGAATATGAATATATTATTCAGAATGAACAGATAATGTGTTCTAAACAGATGGATATATATATATATACACACACACACACACACACACACACACACACACACACACACTCAGAGGCATGACTAGGAGGTGCACTATTGTGTTTTTTTTTTCCGGTTGGGTGGGATTTGGTTGTTTTTTTGTTTGTTTGTTTGTTTTTGGCATCAGAATGGTTAACAAGGCATTGGTTTAAGACTAGCAGGTGGTTTTTATTTTCATGCAGGCACATTAACGCAGCCAGAAATAAAGCTCACGAGCCACTTAACATGAACATATGCATATTTTTATTCATTCATGCTTAGGTCATTTTCACACTGGTTTTTCTGGACTGCTTGAGTTCATGCCGCAAAGTCATGTTCAACTTCCTGTTTCTCCTTAAGTGATGCCAGGAAAATGGTCCTTATGGTTATTGATGTATAAAAGCAGACTTTCACTGGAGCACTGCAATCAGCTCACCTTTTTGGCGCGAGCGCTTGCACTGAGAGCACAGTGGTTAAGGTACATCTTGTACGGCTGTCTGCATATCAGAGCAGCTCCCTGTTTGCAGATATTCCTGCAAGATGAAGTCATGTCCTGCATCCAAAACACTTTTTTTTTTTTTTTTTTTGCTGCTTGAGTGCTGGTACCACAGGAATATTAAAATAACAAAAACAGCATGTGGATGAGCCCAGTGCTTACCATTTTGCAAACCTGTGCGCAAAATCATCTGTCCTGAGAGTCGATTGGTCAGGCCAAGTGTGAAAACACTGTTAGTTACTGCTCAGTAGTGGTGATTGGTTAAATTAGGGTACTAGTTTGTTTTTAATTGGGAAACAGAACAAACAAAATTTGTTAAAAAAAAAATCTTGTGGACTGGTACAAACAAAAATAACTGTGTGAGTGAGATTTGAAAAACCCGTCTCGCACGTCTATGTGGTCGAGACAAATTGAAAACTTGAGTGATGCAGCTGAGGTTGATGAACTGTCTGAGGCAGAATTCACTGACGAGTGCAAATGTCTCTGGGTTATTTTTCCAGTGTTTCTGGTGGCATAGGTGTAGGGTCATTATTTGATTAAGTAAGAGGGAGAGACCACACCCACTTTGGGTTTGAATTGAAATACAGATACGATTATTTGGAGCACTGAAGAGACACAGATAAAGGTAATGTCATTTTGTTACCCATCCTAATACTTCTATTTATCTGTCTTTGGTAATACCCAGAAAGTTTTCAAACTTACTGTAATGTTTGAATTAGACTAAGGTTGACGTATAATATAATTTCTTTAGTGAGATGGCCAGTTTTTGCTGCTTTACCTAAAAAGAATAGATTTTTTTAATAAAGCAGGACCATGCACACATCGCGGTACTTATTTTTTAAATGTGTTAGATTAGTTAACTACGTCATTACTCCATTGGTAATTTTTGATATGGTTATTTTCCAGACATGTGCCCTGGGCCCAAGCTGTCCATCTAATGTTAGATACATATAAATAGATGTGATGATTACTTAAAGAATAGCTAAAGCAGGCTGTGATCACTGTGCATTGCATATATATAACTTTTACTTGTAATTTGTGAAATCCACCTTTTAGTGAAGACAGTGGAGTAAAGAGGATTTTAAAACACAGATTAGATTATAGTGTGATTTCACAGTTTTTGTTGTTGTTTTTTTAAATAAAAATGTAACATAGAGGGGTTTCTATTAAGACCGTGCATGTGAAACGTTGCTGCGTTCAGTTATACCTCTAAAGGCCTGCTGAAAATCTGTTACCTCAGACAGTGCCGTGTGGTCACTCACCACATCCTTGTATTTTCCTTAGCCATGTTAGCAGTCCACATGTTAAATACAAATTTTCCTATAATGGAGAAATAACCTCAGGCTTGTTTGGTTTCTTGAAAGAAAAAAAAAAGGGCCCAGATTGACAGCACATTGGGACATAGTTGCATTGTATGAGAAATAATGTAATAGTGACTAAAAAATGCTGAAAACAGGGTCTGTCCTGTCCCTCATTCTTGTCAGGATTTAGCATTTAGACATGACTGATGTGAATAGCACTAGCTATGGCATAGGCTCTCAGATCTTTCGCATCATCAGTACACAGTAAGCTGAGTAAATCTAAGGGGATGTCTTCTGAAGTCTTTGTTACATGAAGCTTTGTTAGCTTGCAGCTTGCTTCGTCTCCCACCCTGGGGGGGGGGGGGGGGGGGGG
>JAQMYM010000009.1:1724126-1742726 GCA_030014255.1 Parauchenoglanis ngamensis | reverse complement strand
TTTGTCTGTGTTGGCCCTGTGGTGGACTGGCGACCTGCCCAGGGTGTACCCCGCCTCTCGCCCCAAGATGCTGGGATAATGGATGGATGGATAAAAGTATATTTAGCTTTCTTTCTTTGCTGGCTGCATCACTGTTTTCTCCGTCACCTTGACTGTCAATGTGTATAATTATATTTGAGAAACGGGATTAATTGGATTTAACCAATTCCATTCTTGTCATCTATCAAACAGGCTATTAAGTAAATATAATAATTTTCGTAATCACGGACCCCTGACCTCACTTTGAGAACCCTTAATGTATACAGAAATCTAATGTATAGCAGACTGGGTTCCTGTGTCTGATTAACGTGTCTACACAGCAGGATGTCAGTTTGTTGATTGGTTGGTGATTGCTGGATTCCTCTCAAATCATACATTTTTGACTTGAGCACAAAACATGTCTTTGCTCTTTACACACGCAGGCTGTGCACATGTTTAGCATGCAAACGAGGATTGTTTTGCCCTTGTCATGAGGGCATGGGTGGCATCTGTTCTACCACGGTGGACTGGGGAATGATCATGTGACTTTCCGAAGAGCACCTACAGCACAATATCATGGAACACATGTAGCTAGTATAACGTCTAGGGGCGTGCAGCAAATGTTATATATGCAAAGTGACATTTATTTCAAAGAAACTTGTCTTAAATTGTGATTTTTTTCAACATAATTGAAATTTCCTGAGCGAAGCTGGCTGGCTAGTTCACGTGGGAATTTACATCTGCAACCGACGCCTTTGGCTGCAACAACTTCTGAACTCGCATCGAGCCGAAAATGGTAGAGGTTTCAGCAGAAACGTTTTGCATAAAGTTAAATGTATTCATTCATATCTTTTTTTTTTCCCCCGACATATTTCGCTTCAAAATCTGCTTAGTTTAAGATACTGTATGTAATGAATTAGCTAGCTATTGGCTGTAGGAATGTTAATTAACATTGTAATTGTGGAGCAAATTATTATTAGAGCAGATGTTTTTTGAGGAACATTTCAGGAACGTTATAAGCTTTAGAATGTCCATAAAATGTGTCTCCACCTTGTTTCAGAGATTTTTCAGGCTTGAGGGATCAGATAGTGGAATATAAACCTGAGCCACAGAGAGACAGTTCGATCTTCCAGGCTGTGACGGCGCTTTAATAACACACCACGCAAATCTCTTTAGAGCTCGCTCTAACGTTATACCGCTGCACAATAGCACCACACACACATAATAACTATTATTATTACTCAAGCTCAAGTGCAATTACTCTCAGCAGTTCACTATGCTAATGGCTCTGCATGATGAACTGTACGTGTCATGGAATTTGATGAATCACCGACGTACTATGTACAGTGGTGTGCAAAAGTTTGCATCCCCAACTAATTGTACTTGAAATAAAAGGAAATTGTGTTACTATGGTGCAGTTAGTGTACCAAAATGGGTGGAATCTCTGAGTTTCTTGCAATTATAAAATAAACCTGCAAAATAAACAGAAGAATGATTTGAAAGGAACAGATAAAATGATTATCAGCTATGAGGCACTATACAATACAACTGAGAGGATCCAAAAGCTGCCCATACAAAAAGAAATGATAGAAAAGAGGTTTACGACAGCAAAATGATGGATATATGAAGTATAAAAGAATCACATACATGAAGATTTTATATACATATTTATATACATACAAGATTTTATACCATTTTATATCTCCACATACACATATATTTGATACTTCCTTATTTTTCCCTAAGAGTGTACAAACTTTTGCATCCATTGTAGGAATGGAATTATTGATTGTAGCCTATCTGATGCTCTAGAAAATGTATTGGCACCCCTTTACTCCATGTGTCAGTGGAAATAAACCACCAGTGTGCAAATATTCATTTGGCGGTGGACCATGCCTTTTTTTTGTTTTTGGGTTTGTGTGTGTGACATACAACAGCAGTCCATTTTTATTCTGCTCAACAATCTGAAAAGCTCAGGGCTCAGAAGGAAAATCCGTACACAGTGCAACATCCGTCTCTGTCCATGCCAGATCGTTCCCGTTGCAACCCGAAGAGCCAATATGTCCCAAGCACCCTGGCAGCTTGAATTGCTTCCAGTGTGTCTGATTTAAACTGCAGCATATGTCCAATTTAAAGCAGACAGCTTTCGAGGTACTCATCAGTCAGTAAACATGGCGCAAAGATATATTTGGCTCCACATTTGTCTAATGATGTAAGAAAGACAAGTTCAGGGTTGTTTTTAGAGTGCACTCACTGCGTAGTGGTTTGGTGCTGAGAGATGGAGAGATGGATACATCCAGGAAAATAAGAGGAGAAAGAGCGAGGGAGCGGGAGAGAGAGGCAGATGGAGGGAGACAGAATGGGAATATGATGGAGGGAGAGGAAGATAGGTTGAGAAATGACATGAGAGGGAAAGAGAGAGAGTGATGACACGAAGCAAATTGTAAGTGTGGGTTAGAGGGACTGAGAGCGGTAGACAGACTGTGAACTATGAGGAAAGGTAAATTGCAAGACACAGCAAGAAACGCAGAGACCAGCTGACAGAGAGAGAGAGAGAGAGAGAGAGAGAGAGAGAGGAGGGTAAGTAGACTTGAGGCAAATTGTGAGTGTGGGCGAGAGGAGAAGGACTGTAAAGGGGGAGGGTTATATGGTGAGGGACAACAAGAGAGGCTGGGACAGAGAGAGAGAGAGAGACGGAGGGATATGAGATGAACGAGAGAAGAGGCAACAGAGGAAGAAAGACTAAAGAAGACGGTGTAGGAGAGGGAAAGAAGGGGATGATGCAGATGCTGTAGGTGTCCTCTGATCCTGAGTGAGCACAGATTTCACCGTCACTGATTAATGAGAGGGCAGAGAGACATCGGGACGGACAGAGACATACAACGGGACACGGAGAGAGCCGGAGAGATAGAGAGAAAGAAAGAACGTCCACATGACTGCGAATGGAGAGAGCAAGTTTCAGCACAGAGGTAACAGACGAGTGGTGTTCATTGGGATTAGAGCAGGAACAGACACGTTGGTGCGGATGCTGATTCACACACCAAGGACAATGTTGGTAAAGTTGCTGCTTTGTGTGTGTGTGTGTGTGTGTGTGTGTGTGTGTGTGTGTTTTCTATCATACAGGGTATGACTTTAAAGTCAATATTAAAGGAATCATTCAGCCAGAAATGGAATGTTACACCAGTTACACCAAATACACTTTGGTTTGTTTAGATTGGCACTGGAGCTACAAAGCTAATGTTGCTAAAAAGTACTGAAAGATGAGCATCAGCACTCTCACTTCAAATCATTTGTACATAAACACTATCGTATAATAAGTCTGCATTAAAATTAAGCACACAGATTAAATATGAACTATATTATCTAATGCTTGACACCAAAGAGTGTGTCAAAGAATGTGAATTTGTGCAACAACACAAACATACTTTTGTCCTCGTATGTAGATAACTACATCAGCACGCCTGTCTGAGACACTGAAGAACTCCACCAAGATTTGCCGCTTGTTTTGCAAGTTGTATGTTGCTTTTACTTGTTAGCTACAATAGCTATAGACTCTAGAAAACCAACAAGTTTTGGCTAATCAGCCACATCTGGGGTAATGGAGTAAATTTCATTTTTTGGCTGAACTAGATTTTAAACTCAATGCAACAGTTCATCCATTGCTTTGGAGTACAAACCTGTTTTAGATGTAGATGGGGTGTATTGCAAGTGTGTTATGGTTGAGGTCAAGACACGGATCTATCCTGGGAAAACGGGGATGAGGTGGGAAAACTCTGCTTGGATAGGAACTAGTCGGAAGCGGGAATACACATTGACTGGATGTCAGTTCATTACAGGACACCACGCACTCACGTTCACGTTTGCATTCACGCTTAGGGGCAATTTAGATTATTTAATCCACCTGTTGACTGTCTTTTGGAGGTGAGTAGAAACCAGAGAATGCAGAGGAGGTCCGTACAGGCACTGGGGGAACATGTGAAAGTCGGCATAGACAGTAATGTGAGCTCAGGTGGCAGCATTAGTGCCTCACAGCTCCAAGGTCCTTGGTTTGATCTTGAGCTCACGTTACTGTTGTTCTACATGTTTTCTCAATGTTTGTGTGGGCCTCCTCCAGGTTCTCCACTTTCATCTTACTTTTCAAAAAGATGCAGGTAGGTGGACTGGCTACACAAAATTATCCCTAACTATGAATAAGCATTCAAATGTGTGTGTGTGTGATGATGTATCGTTGTATCCAGGCTGTATTCCCCTACTTTGTGCCTAGTGTACTCAGGCTTTGGATCCACCAGAACTCTGTCTAAGCGTGGGAAAAGCAAGGGCTAAGCATGGAAATGTTCAAAGGTATAGTATACACCAACATTACAAAGCAAGCTCCAACTCAAGTGAGACAAAGCAAGGGCAGTAAGCATGACATGCCTTCAAAAAGGAACAGAAAGCAGGAAGCGGGAACAAGGCGCTTGGCAGCAGGTGAACCTGAAAAACAAGATACCCGTGTACTCACATAACAGTATACAGCACAGGGGTGATAACTGAGCAATTAAACAACAGTTCATTAAACAAAAAACAGCTGGGCAGGACAGGGCTAAAAGCACAGAAAGCTAAACACAAGGGAATAAGGGTACTAAAGGGACTTACCCTTTGTTTACCCTAGCAAGTGACAAATTCACTTTGGTAATGGTCGTACTGCCAATGGCAAGGGATACTACTGTTGCTTGTGTTGCTTTAAGCGATGGTAGCTAAAATACAGGAAAGGGTTTGACAGATTTAACAGCTTGATCTACAACTTACCATTTGCTTTCAACTCATCGAGTCCATCTACTTCACCCCTTAAAACATTAGTGTTAAACTCATAAACTAATAACCTACTGTATAAGTGCAGGCATATGAATAACTAGAAGGGGACTCAGAGAGCACAGACCTTCCCAGAGTGGTCATATTTCTACATTGGCTATGTTTTGTCACTGGTGAACTTTACTGCTATCTACTGGATTTTAAGATGTACGGCATTGTTGAGCGCAGACTTCCGACGAGGCCAAACGCTGTGGCTTGCCACGTTAGTCAACGAGAAACTAAATCGAATGGGTTCTTCCTTGGCCCATGCTACATCCTTCCACCAATTTTCATGGAATTCCGTTTTTGGTCGGTTTTATGCAATCCTGCTTAAAGTCAGACAAACAAACTGCACCAAAAACATGGTGGAGGTGATAAACAGGCACAAAAAAGGTGATTGGTCTTCTGACCAATCAGATTCAAGAATTTTCATCACTGTGGTATAAATTATGCTGTAAGGTTTGTATCTGTGCAAAAATTCATAGCTGCCAATGTATTGATTTCTGATACATAATCGCTTAACTGCGTTCATGTTTCATTTATTCTGAAATGAACATAACGCCATAAGACTCTCTGGCTGCATGTAAATTCCCAAAAGAGTTTTAATGATGGCTCTCCATCTGCTGTAAGATGTGAGGCTGATGTCACTCCCCTCTTTATCTCACATTAATTGGTCTCACACAGATAGCGATTTTCAGCATGTGTAATTGCCTTTATGAGCCTGTGTTCTCACATCGCTGTCCACGTTGATCACTGTTTCGCAACTCAGAATTGATTTGCTCCCGAGAAACTATTTGGATGGTAATAACAATTTTAATAAAAAAAGATGAATAATATGTAATAAGTTACAAACATACACTGTATAATTTGGCATACAGGAAATTTCCCCCATCATAATATTATTATCTCGATTAGTTTCTCTGACCCAGTTTTGTATTAATCTCCTTCTCCTGTCTTACTATCCCTCTTTAGACAGACCTCATTATTGCTCTAGAATCTTCTGTTGGGTTAAACAGATCAAACTCCATGCTCTTCACAAAAGTGGTGCTTTGATTTGCCACCTAATATCAGTGCGAGTAAGTGGAAGCGCACGGACAGGAAATAAGAACATGAAATTGTAAGAGGAACTAATACTGCAAGGTTGCAGATCCTGAAGGCAACTGGAAGGCTGTACTCTGAACTACAACTAGTGAACAAAAACACTGCATGTTGGGTTTAATACACCTTCAAGCACTGTATTGCATTTTTCATCTTCATATAACATGAAGCTTAGGATTTCTCTTGAAAGCACGGATGTGACAAGTTTTGTAAACCCATCTTTATTTGTGACCAAAGCATTTTACTTGGCAGGTACTCACATTAATATAGATATTTTAAGTTAAGTAAAAGGGTAATTATTAAAGAGATAGATTTTGGAGTATGTAGTATGCCGTTTGGTGTTACACGATACATCTCACAGGCTGGACGACCTCGCTTTGCCTTGCCTTGACTACAATCAGTGGCGCCATTTTGGATTTGACTCAGGACCGATTTGCTATATGTTTATTGCTAGTAGGTGATTCCACTTAGTCTCATGCAACAACCATCTCCACACATGTGATCTTTCTTTCTGCTTTGGATCGACGTGTCACACATTTAGTTAATTGTACCACATCGGTGTTGAATTCTTGATTCTGATTGGTCAGAAGTAGTTCAGCTGCAAATGACATGTTCATATTAATGCCATCATTCTAATACTATAGTAACAGCTCATTCACAGGTACATAAATGGATTTTAAAACTATGTGGAAGGAGCTCTTTGTAACAGTCAGGGCTAAAGCTGTATGTTTTCTGACATCTTCAGGACAGAGGAGTTTACTCAGTAACATGACAAGCTGTTTAATGTAAGTGAGAACAGGAACTAACTTGCTTCGTGGACGTTCCATGACATTAAATGTATGACGTGTCATTCTGTAATAATTAGCAAATTGTATTGGTTGGCAAATGACTGTTGTATAACATTAGAACATGGTGTTAAAGGAAAACAACAAGGTACAGCTAACTATAACTTCGCAGTGCATTAGGACTTTTCCTGTAGTCTGTCAGCTAACATATAATTTATTTGCCATTAATAGCTTTAAAAAAACTCTAAATGAACTTTTTTAAATATCCCAAGCGCTGTTTACGCAGTGGGTGGTGCAACTGAGGCTTGTCCTACCCTCTTTGCTCAGCAGTTAATAGTCACTGTCAGTGAAAATGAATAACTTCTGACTATTTTGTCATGTCGTGTCACTGCTATTGTGAATGCACAATAAATAAGCCAACGCTAAAAAGGCTGTAATTGAAAGAAATCTTTCCTAACAAGCTTGTCATCTTGGCTGACACAACGCACACTGACAGGGATTTCCAGAACACTGCACATTGTCCGTTGTAGGCTGTCAGGCGTCCTCGGATATAGAACATGTTCGATTTCTTTTTTCTTCTTCCTTTATCTCCAGAATCATGAAACATCTTCAGCATCCTTGCTTTTGTTTCATCATCCAGATTACAAACCTCAAACTTGCTCAATGTTATTTTAGTCTGGCTTAATTATTTATTCAGTATTTCTATTTGCACCACATGTTTTATTCAGCAAGCGGCAAAATGCATGCTGGTCAATGAACCTAAAAAACGACCAGGGAAATAACTAACTGGTAGTAATAAGAGCGGGAGTTATTTTCCTACCGTGGTGCGTGACCTTAAGGAGCAAGGAAAGGCGGTGTGGAGGGCTGGAACGATTCATTTCTAACAATTCAATTTGATCCGACATGATTTGATTCTCGGAGCTGATTTTAGTGAAGCAGTCACAGGAGAGGGTTGTTGGAGAACCTGTGCCAGGTGGTAATTTTGCAGCATGTGATGGTGAAGGGAGCTGTATTAATCCAATATGATGATGGATTGCGTTTGGGTGAGGAACTGAACATTATCGACTCACTGACCGCTTCAGGTTTTGCCTGGAGGGATGTGAATAATTCACAGCCACGTGATGTCATTTCCCCGCACTATGATTTCACTCCATTGGCCTCAACAATTGGCGAGTAGTCAGTAAATCAACTGGTTCTTTCATTTCCAAATGGCGCTATTGTGAAGAATAAAACACTTGGGGTCATGCTATTATAGGAAATTAATGAGTGATTGGCTGATGCGGAGTAAAAAAACCCCAAAAAAAACAGGAGTGTATTCCTCTTATACCATAGCAATTTACTACAGCTTATAATTCTTAATTTATTAAAGAATGATATGTCATATATATATTTCACCGCATTCAGAATATCTGTCTCAGCTGGGCTTTTGACACACAGCCTCTTGCCTGTTGCTCTGGTCATTGTAGACCAACTAGACAACAGGTTGCAAGGCTGGGGTAGAAATGCATGCATGTAAACGGGAATATTAGTGGAATATTCGTGGAGCAGCCTGGAATAAAGGCTGCTTTTATGCATGTAAACGTAATGAAGGAGGATTGAACATTCAACAGCACTGTGATGAAATAAAAACAGTGTGAAAAAAATTTCGTCTGTCTCTTACTACGAGTGTCACTGGCCAAATAAAAAAATCCATGATACTTCTGACTGAGTCCAACAAAACCGTTTACAGTTAGGCCATTTTGTTAATAAGTATTGTAATAATATGCAATATGAGAACTTAACAAAGTATTAACAAAGTCTTTATAGCAATAAGTCTCGCCACTGGCCAGCCATCTTGGTAATGCCTCCAGGCAGCCATCTTGGGCTAACAAGACCAGGCCAATATTTAAATGAATGGAGAGCGAGGCATAACTGCACTTTCAATGGCCACTGCGACATAAAAACTGCATCTATAGAATCACCTGCCAAATCTGATAAAAAGTTTTGTGACTTGACCCCAAAATATATTCATACAACCACCATCTTTGGCGTTACGAACGTTTCCCATGGATTTCAATTCCGGATTCTTTGAGTGGTTTGTCCCCTCCCTTATGACCTCTCAGAAATGAACCCACCCACCACTCTATAATTTGGCTTCATGTAACTTTATTTAATTTTCCACTAAAGATTTGCTCCAGCAGTGATGATTTGCCTGCATAATGGAATTAGACGTTTGCTTCTGAGACCTGTTCTGGTTAAAAGTCCTCTCAGTGCTTCATTATGAATCTCTTCTCTCACTTAAAGGCTCTGTGGACTCCATTACTGTTAACACTGCATTAAAAAAATGCTTACTCCAATGCATGCTGCTAGACGAGTCCCAGAACTGCTGCGCCGTTTATGGTACAATACATTTTAGCTCATGCCATCTTGTTGTGAGGTCGACGTTACGGAGGCTCAGCATATGAACTTACACAAAAAACTTTAACAAATCACACCGTGTACCGCTGTACGTTTATCTTGCAGCCAAAATGGAGCTGGTAATAGTTGGTTGACTTATTTTTCTACAACAGCAGCAAATCACAGAAGCTTATTACTTTTTTTTCTGTGATTGTTATATAATTTTCTGTGTTTATTGGAGAAATTAAGCCAGTGGGTCATTTGGACCGGTGCTAAATATATTATCCATTATTGCTGTGTATCACAGATGGTTGTAGTGTTGCTGTGCGTCTCCCCGAAGGCCTCACACTGACCAGATTACAGTTCCCACTCAAACAGATGGCCTTCCTCTTCACACACCAACTATGAAACGCTGAATTAGTATCTTCATGCATTTGTGCTATAAATAAGAAGTTTTTTCTCTTTGGCTGTGATTTTTCCTCCTCTATGGACAGATTGACCCTGTCCCTGTGAAAGCTCCACAGTTCCACTTGCCAGACATTTTTATCCAAAGTGAGATGGAAACCATTCACAGCACAGAGGGGACATTTCAAATTCAACGAATAATTGTTTTAAGTATGAAATAATTCACTTTATCGTCTACATTTAAAACGTGGGAGTTTCATTCACCATTTTTTTTTAAACTATTCACGTAATCTTAACTAGAAATGAACAGTAAGGTGTTAAATATTACACTGCAAATATGTATGTTAGTAAGTACAAGCCTTACTGGTGAATAGAATCAGTCTTTGAGCCTTGTGTGAGTACGCATCAAAGCTCTATGGTGTCTTCTTGGAATTCTTTCAGGTAGAGTAATCACTCAGTGTATGTGGTTCTTCTCTGAACATGTGTTGGTGTTCCACAAGGCTCTGCTTTAGGCCCACTGTTTTTTCCCCTTAAACATGCCACCTTGGGTGCAGTTTGTTAGTTTCTACTGTTATGCTGCTTGTTAAAATCCACATGACATTTTGAAATGAATGGAACTTTCACTGCCCTCTTTTTTTTAACAATGCAAAGGAACACGCTCCGAGTTCCACCCACATTATGATCCAACGAGAGCGTGTATGGGTTTATGTAAGGCTGTTATATAAGCAGTCAGAGTGAAAAAGGGCTGAAAACAAAGCAGTGCTGGCGCTTGCAGGGGAAGTGGCATATAATGTATATGTGTGTATGTGTGTGGGTGTGTGTGTGTGGGTGTGTGTGTGTGTGTGTGTGTGTGTGTGTGTGTGTGTGTGTGTGTGTGTGTGAAAGCAGATAGAAGCGCTGGTGCAGCAGAAATAAATTGTAAGTGTCAGGAAATTGAAAAGCATAGACTAGCAAATAATTCTGGTGTACGACCCCACCCAGTATTGTAAATTCTCTGTGGAATTAATGTACATCCTGTAAAGCATGTACATTTATTAAGAATTGAATGTTTGGCCAGCAATTTATACCTTAGTTATTAATGACTCATCAAAAAGTAATGAAAAATGATCATTAATTAATTGACGATTTATAACCATGCAACATGAGTGTCGAACAACATTTACTGTTTACTGTTTAGCAGGAATAATATTTAATATTTGTTAATTATAAACTTTATTGACACTTAAGATGTTGACCGTGGCTCACTGGAACTTACTCATTATTAGGAATTAAGTCCTAATTTTTTAGTTTTTCATTAAAAGGACAAATTTTGACATTTATTTATTAATTTGAGGTTGTTTTTTTTTAAATTACTTATTTTTTTCCCCATAGTCACTAACACATACATTAGAAGGACTTACAAAGAATAATTAGACAATTAGAAAATTGACCATTTCTGGTAATCCATTACTATATAGTCAATAAATAAGTGTATATTATTGACTCTTTATGATGTACTTCTGATTCATTAATAACGACTTACTGTTGTATGAAAAGTAAAAGTTATTATCATGGAAAAAGGCATTTATGGCATTAGTGCATCCCTTATAAAATAAAAACACATGAATAAGTCACATAATTTATTCTAGATATAGCCTTATATACTTGTATGCGCATTTAGTATCCAGTTATGATTTTTTCCTCGTCCTGTAAGCTGTTTCTGAAAGATTCCATCACGGAATATTAATATTTCAACATAACAACAGTTTTACTTGTGATTACAGCTCAACGTGGAGCTCGGCGGCGCTTCGTAAGTGGTTTAGAGCGCGGGGGGATCAGTCGGAATTCAGCGTTTATGCAAAAAATCTAGGACATATTAGAAAGATAAATGTATGATACAAAAAATAAAGTCAGATGGAAAGACCACTTGCTGTCCAATATAAGTCAAAACGTTGTTAGAAACTACATTTTTTAGCACCTCGGTTCTCCCTGACTCCCCCCGCATGTGATGCGCAGTGGACTAGTCCGAGGAAAGGGAAGAGGAACAGAAAGTGAACGGGCCGGTGAGAAATAAATATATAGCGGTATCGGTTTGGGTTCAGAAACATGACGGAGCTGCTGCCAGATTTATTTACAAAACAACTTCTGGTGAGTTTTATGACCAAATAAGAGGTTTTTTTTTTATCATATAATTCGCATAAATTTTTGCTTTTGCAGCAGTAGGTGTTTATAAGTTCTACATTTATAATATTGAACATGACTTTTGCAAATAAACTCTAATTAAATTGCAGGATGTTGCAGTTATATTGTCTATTGCAGAGGTTCCTGCATAATGCACACTGCTTTTCTGTTATTAGGGCTTTAATTGTCTTTATTGCATGCTTTATTTCATTTAGTTTGTATTTTGTAGCCTTTATTGCACTCTATTACAGGCTTTATTGCAGTTCACGTCTATGTGACAAGCTCTTATGCAGGTTTAAAGTAACTTTGTACAAGCAGCATTGAGAGTAACAATGTCTAAAACTACCATACTATAGTTCAGAGTTTCCCATAAAGTGACTACTTACATTAACTTGAACACAAATACATATATTTTTACGTGACAAGTTCTTTTTAATGTATTTTACGCAATAATATTTATAACAAATCAAATTAAAAATGGTCAAGTTGACCCATCTGCAAACGCAAACTCCATTTCCCACAATCCTCCACTACAAGTTGAGTCATTACTTCATGCTCACCCCTCCTGACTAATCACACACACCTGCTTCAAATATACACAGGGGTCCCAAAATCTGGATCTGTACGCAGTTATTCATTTCAGTACAAATATGACAACAAATGGACAGCCTTGGACTTTGTATATACCCTGAATTTGATCTTCTGATGAATTTTTCCACTGCATTTATCCATGTTGGCTCATTTTCATAACGGGTGCCAATAATTTTGAGTTGTATGGTGGGCTTTAGCTATATGACATAAAACATCCTCTATTGCAATTATTTTGATCATAACATATACAGTCATGGTGGATTGTAGTTATAGTGCGTGTGTGTGTGATACAAATAGTGGTGTGACCTCTTTCATCCTTCTCAACTTACACACATTTACATATTAGATCTTGCTTTCTTTTTGCCTTATACACATGTTTAGATCTTCGTGGGAACCAAACACAACTAACTGGCATCACAAATCATTCTGTGTTTTCCCAGCTGGTGTTTAAAAAAACTAGCCAGAGACAGAATATTGCCTTCCTGTTACTGAATTTTTTTTTCTTTCTTTTATTTCTTTTTCTTTTCTTTTTTTTTTTACAGTAAATGCTTGGTTTATAAAGGGCAGATTGGGATGGAGGAGTGCTGGAATACAGCAGGACACAGCTGACATTTAGCTCAGAGAAGCTTCTACCAGAAGAAAGAGCTAAAGGCTTTATAGCACATATCCGTCTCCTGTGCTGCGGATCAGTATGGATCTTGTGATCCATTTATGGCTGGTCCAGAACTCCTGCAGGGGGAAACCAGTGGAGTGTGTGATATTAGCTGAGGCATGTTGCTCGGGCCATATGCGCCTGCGTTCTCTCTGTTTTACAGCCAACATATTCGTTTTCATTTGTTCATTTGACAGATGCTTAGAATTAATATTGGATATTATTACATGCAGTCTTAGAGCTGAAGATTTTAGGGTTAAGATTTAGAACTTTCTGCTCAGTGACACAGGATATTAAGTGTGTATACGTACAAGTGTGTATACTCAGCGTATGTATTATTATGGGCAGTCCAGGAATCATCATTGTAGTCTAGACCATGGCTCAAAACACAGGCAGGTTTTTGACTGTGCATAGACTCTGTTAGAACAAAATCGTATCGAAAATCGGCGACGATTCCGTTCTCTCGGGTTCCACCTCCACCCACCGACCACCCTTTCTAGACTTGCAAATGGCAACAGAGATGACCATAGGTGTGCATATATGCACAGGTATATGCACTGACATTTCCTAGCCTCCAAAGCAATGGATAATGAGCTGTAGCAGAGCGAGAAATTACATGTATGTTGTTTTCAGCAAAAGGTTGCTTCTGACCTTTGAACCTCTGTCGGTTTCATGTCTTGCTTGTGTGTTGTCTGTTAGGCAGCATGTCTGAAATGTGTGTAAGCATGACGTGGCATGTCATATCTAGCACCACCCTTTGACCTCCTTCTGATCTTTAGGGTGTCTTTGGAATTCTGTTAGAGACTGCAAAACACAAGCAAGCTGGAACAAGCCACTTCTGAAAGCTAACCCTAAAGAAGCTAGAAGAGAGTCAAGAATCTTCTAATTCAAGGTTGAAATGGTGCCTTCAAGATGCTACGCTTCATGCTATCGGAATACAAATTGTCACGTCAACATGTACTCTAGACAGAATTTGTTTTCTGCTTCCAGAGTGGTAGTGACGATGTGCTGACCAGTTCTTCTAACTCATGGATCTTTAAGATCAATGTTCCGAAAGTTCATACTGTTCCCTAAACAGTCCTCCAGATCTGTCTAAAGGCTTGCACCTCATGGCCATTCCTAGAGCTTCCATTTATACATATTAAGAATACAAACCCTTTAACTCACTGCCTTTGACACTGGGGTAATGCACACTTAGGATAAAAGCACAAGCATGAGTGAAACTCTGCAACTCCCGGCACTGCAAGTGCAGGCTCCCTGCGATGTGGATCAGGATGGATCTGCCACTGGAGAAAATCCCACCTTCCCCAGTCCGTCCCTGCGGCGCAAACGCTTTAAGATGCGCCGAATGAAGCATGTGCAGAGCGAGAGGGACCCAACAGAGGGTTCTAAAGAGTACCTGCAGCTCCCTTCCATTGAGATTACGCCATCAAGCGATGAGGATGCCATCGGCTCGGGCTCATCTACGCCGAGCGCCTCGCCGTGCCGCAGACGCTCCCTCCTGAGGAAATGGCTCCGAGGAGGTGACAAGAAGGAGCAAAGCAGTGAGAGCAGGTCTGTATGACCAGGACAACTGCACCTCATTCCTCCATCCTTCCCTGCTACTCAAGTTGAGTCCACTCTGTTACCATCCTGTCTATATATGTGGATACAGCACTCGAAACAGAATACCACATTAAGTTCACGTAGTGTGGAGGACTTTAAATCAAGAGCAATGTTCAAAACTACAGATTCAATCAGCCATTGGCTAAATTGTCAGGGGTACTTGAAGCATTCTTTAAGGGTTTGATATATAGTTCGATTATACTTGGAGCTGTTCCTGTTGTAGGGATCTACATGGGGTTTCCCTGGCAGGACAACTAAGGTACACCATTTACTCCCAAAGTGCACCATTTACTACCAAAGTGCACCATTTACTCCCAAAGTGCACCATTTACTCCCAAAGTGCACCATTTACTCCCAAAGTACACCATTTACTACCAAAGTATACTATTTACTACCAAAGTACACCATTTACTACAAAGCTACACCATTTACTACCAAAGTACACCATTTACTACAAAGCTACACCATTTACTACCAAAGTACACCATTTACTACCAAAGTACACCATTTACTACCAAAGTACACCATTTGCAGGGAATGGCGTGTCAGTTTCCTGGACCACACACACAAGTTAATAAAGGTTTCTTAGCCTTCTAAACGGAACACATTTTAGACCACAATTATCTGGATATGCAGTTTCCTGAACCAAACTTGGGTTCAAAAACATACTGTAAACATCCAGAGAAAAGGTTCCACCGAAAACCCAAAAGTGTTCTTTTGTTTGTTTCTTTGAAGATGTGTAAATCAGTATATAATGTAACTGATTATTGCCACATGCCTGATGTATAATTAAGTACGCACTCCTTAACAAAAATCTCATCTTAGATACACATCGAGTAGTTTTTTGCCAGTACCGTTATCCAGTTCTCACCCCAGATGCAGTACCTTGGCCGTGAGGAACTCATATATCCCCCCCTGCTGTTTGCTCTGTGGTGACATTCATAGCACAGTGCGAATTCTGCATCTGGAACATCATCAAATATTCATCATCACGCCACCTTCTGAGGAGCTTCAGCTTTAAAAAATCAAACACGAAGCCTCAGAAGTGCTCGTGCCGTGACCTCATGGAAGCCCGTTCAGTAGCTCTAATGTCATGTGCAGATGATTTACGTTGATGGTGGAGGTTTGGACGTCTGCCATGAGGCACCTTTGGGCTCTAGCTGGCGTGTGGGAGTAAATGAATTGAATCATTGTGTGGAGATTGCGATGGTGTCCCAGTGGCCGTAAATCATCTTTTACTGTTTCTCATTTCTCGGTGGATGAACTGGTGCTTTAAAATCGACGTTAAAGTCCCTTTAATAAAATTTTCATGTGATTTAGGGAAATTATGCTCCCTGTAGGTGGACTTTTGTTTTCTGTTGTCCCATGCTAGGGGATTGTGAGGAATTTACTTGGTGATTTCTTGTGGCTGTTTATTTATATCTATAACCGTATAATTTGTTCACCGTCAGCAGACCATTCTGGACATTCCCTCATCATGACCTCGTGAAATCAACATGAATTGCTGTTCCCATGTAAAGAACTGATACGGGCTAATAAAAAGTAATTATTTATTATATTGTTTTAAACTTTTTTTTATTTATTAATAATCTTTTAATTGGTTGTTTGTTTGTTTTTAAATTGCTATATTCAAGATTAGAAAATCAAGAATCGCAATTTCTAACCGAATCGATTTGACATCACAGCTGTTGCACTGCACGTTACGATCCTCACGTGACGTAGTTCACGCGACTGGTTTTAACCGGCACGTATAAGTAAATAACCCACCATTAAAGTCAGATATTTAAAAGTAGATTTGAACTAATGCTTCACTTCTCCATTTTACTGGTCTCTGAGTGTTAGAGGGAAGTAACGAGTGAACATCTGACACACACAATGAACTCACACGTCACACACATTGTTAAACCTGAAAGAGGTTGAGGTGTGTTGATTGAGTTCAGACTCTGTGTGTGTTACAGCAGCCAGCAGAGCAGCTTACAGAGCAGCCATGAGGACGAGTCGACGCGCTACCTGAGCCCTAACGCCCGGGAAGACAGGTACTTACTAGTGTGTATGTGTGTGAGTGTGTGTGTGTGTGTGTCAACATTTAACAAGGTGTGATTTCTCTTTGTTTTTAATGGTGGATATTATAAAATGTGTTTGCGAGGAGATTCAGATGTCAGTCATGATGCTGTTTATAGAACCCAGAGAGCTTCAGCATCTCCCTCAATACGGCATGGACGCTCGATAGAAACACACAGTCTATCTTGTGTGTTTGTGTGCGTGTGTGTGTGTGTGTGTGTGTGTGGCCTTCTTCTTCTTCTTCTTGTTCTTGCTGTATTCAGTACAATATTTAATGAGTATCTTAAGACCAAGACAGCCCATAATGAAAATAGTTACTAAAGAAGCCACAGCTGAGAGTGTTTCAAGGTAACTGCATGTGTGATTGGGATTTTATGTAGCGAACGCAGACAGACAACACAGTGATATGATGTAAGCAGTTAAATGTACCAGTGCAGTTATACTGAATATCAGCACTCTTGGAACTCACCCAGCACTTTTTAATGTATTTTTAAAAAAATTTTTTATTGAACTTCCTGTTAATTGACACATCGATGTGAAATACTTGCCATTTTCTTAAAGACCAGGCCATGTTTGCAACTTCCTGTGTTCTTTCCCCTTCAGTGACCTGTTTTTCCCTCTGAATTTTGAACTTTATTTATCTAAAAATACAGAACGCGTACTTTTCATGTGTCTCACATATTGCCATAGGAAGGGGTCAGACATCTAACCCATAGGTGGTGGCACCTCTAGGTCAGGCTTGATCATGTTTTGTGTGTATAATTAATATTATGTACTTGAGTGGAAAGTAGTATGCACTGAATGGAGGTAAAGGTGTGTGTGATTCCCACTGAAAGTGTAGTTGTTTGATATGTCCATTAGATGGCAGTAATATTTCAAACTCTCTGCACACTGCAGGAGTCACACTGTAGATTTGAATAAATTACGTGATTAGTTGCCAGGCCTTATTTTGTTCATTGTGTTAATTATAAACTCTGAGCATCTCCAGGCAATGCTACACACTACATGCTCCCCTACACACTCCTCTTTATAGTCTCATGAGAGAGTGAACACAGCTGCTGCTGATGTTTATGTCAGCATATTCTCGCATACCAACATTCACCTCATATTTTTAGCTGAGCGTTAAGGTTCTGTTGAACCTATGCATGTATCCTTGTTCCCAGGTTAATCACTGCCCTGAGACATGCAGGTTTTATTACAGGTGTGTGTTACACCGATATAGTGTGCTACAGAGGTACAGATGCAGTGTGTTATAGTGGATTGCAATGTGTTACATTAGTTCCGTGTGTTACAGTGGTTCACTATGTTAGAGTTATAGTGTGTTACAGAGGTACAGTATTTTACAGTGGTACACTGTTAGAGTTATAGTGTGTTATAGTCTGTTACAGTGGTACACTGTGTTAGAGCTATAGTGTGTTACAGTGTGTTACAGAGGTACACTGTTAAAATTATAGTGTGTTAGTGTGTTACAGAGGTACAGTGTGTTACAATGGTACTGTGTGTTACAGTGGTACACTGTGTTAGAGTTATAGTGTGTTAGTGTGTTACAGAGGTACAGTGTGTTACAGTGGTACACTGTTAGAATTATAGTGTGTTACAGTGGTTCTGTGTGTTACAGTGGTACATTGTGTTAGAGTTCAGTGGTGCAGTGTGTTACAGAGGTACTGTGTGTTACAGTGGTACACTGTTAGAGTTACAGTGTGTTACATTGTGTTACAGTGGTACAGTGTGTTACTGAGGTACAGTGTGTTACAGTGGTGCATTCTCCTCAGTCTTTTCCTACTGAGAACACCCCTCTCACTCTCCTTGGAGATGTCAACCTCCCCGTTTACAAGCTCCAGTCCTCTTGCCTTCTCCCTCTTCTCTATTCCTTCTCTCTGATTATCAACAACTGCTCTCCCACACACAAAGGAGGAAATGCCCTGGACCTGGTCTTCAGACATCCCTCCCCAGCATCAGACATCACTGCTACCCCACTTCACATCTCTGATCATCACTTAGTATCTTTTACCATCACCC
>JAQMYM010000009.1:1700488-1714132 GCA_030014255.1 Parauchenoglanis ngamensis | reverse complement strand
GGTTCAATAAACAGTTCAATCCAGAAAAAATAGAATTTTCTGACAATTCATTCATATAGCAGGCTTTATAGGGTTAAACGATGAATAATTTCCACTCTACACGTCTCTATGTTGTTTCTGAGGCTTTGTTTAAACATACAGGCCTTACGTAAAAGTCACGTGTGAATAATCACATGTTTTTTTAAACACTTCATGCACATTTTTCACATTTCACAACTTTCAGGGCATAACATTTAGAACTGCGTCGTCAGGTGTTTTTATACCTGTTATATATCTGTACCTCCTGTAGCTGGAAGCAGCTAACCAGCTAACAGCTAGCCTTACGTACTCTCTAGATCTGAGCTTGTCAGAATTAAAGATCACTTTAATCAGATGATGAGGAAGTCGTTTGCCTTTGTTGAAGCTTTGGAGGCAGAAAATCAAGAAGATTTGAGCGGGCTATACGACTAGACATGTATACAGCTACGGATAACGTGAGACACCACGTCCCATATCGGTGAACATTACAGAAATACAATATTAGTTACAGCAGTGTTGGAATATGATTGGATTCAGATCTCATTTTTGCTCATTAACCAGAGTCCTGTTTTCCCCACGTCACCCTCAATTCCCCATCCTTTTTACAGACACGTCACCCTCAATTCCCCATCCTTTTTACAGACACGTCACCCTCAATTTAGTCATTTTACAGACACGTCATCCTCAATTTAGTCATTTTACAGACACGTCATCAATTTTATTATTTTACAGTCACGTCACCCTCAATTTAGTCATTTTACAGACACGTCACCCTCACTTTAGTTATTTTACAGACACGTCATCCTCAATTTAATTATTTTACAGTCACGTCACCCTCAATTTAGTTATTTTACAGACACGTCATCCTCAATTTAGTCATTTTACATACACGTCATCCTCAATTTAGTCATTTTACATACACATCATCCTCAATTTAGTCATTTTACATGCACGTCATCCTCAATTTAGTCATTTTACGGACACGTCAACCTCAATTTAGTTATTTTACAGTAACATCACCCTCAATTTAGTCATTTTACAGTCACATCACCCTCAATTTAGTCATTTTACGGACACGTCACCCTCAATTTAGTCATTTTACGGACACGTCACCCTCAATTTAGTCATTTTACGGACACGTCGTCCTCAATTTAGTCATTTTATAGACACGTCGTCCTCAATTTAGTCATTTTACAGACACGTCGTCCTCAATTTAGTCATTTTATAGACACGTTGTCCTCAATTTAGTTATTTTACAGACACGTCATCCGCAATGTAGTTATTTTACAGACACGTCATCCGCAATTTAGTCATTTTACAGACTCTTCACCTTCAATTTTGTATTTTTTTCTTTTTTTTTACAGTCACTTTGTCCTCATTTCGTTTTTTTTCTTTTTTTACTGATACTTCATTCTCAATTTAGCTTTTTTCTTTTTTTTTATCCTCATTTAGTTTTTTTTACAAACACTTTATCAATTTAGGTTTTTTCCTTTCTTCTTTTACAGATTTTTCACTCTCCATTTTGTTTTTTTAGACACTTCATCATCTCTTTTGTTTTTCAGCAACACTTCGTCATCAGTTTTGTTATTCATTGACACTTTATTTTTAAATGAACATGTCACTGTCTGTCCTGTTTCTCACAGATCCTTCATCCTCTGTATTATTTCTCACTTGCCCCCAAACCTGTGACCTGATTGGTCAGGAACTAAAATTGCACTTGATGTCACTCAGACCTTTATTGATAATTTAGGCTTTTGGAAACTTGACTGTAACCAAAAAGCCGATGGCAGTGGCAGTTTCTAAAACAAGCCACTTCCTGCAGGATTACGCATAAAACGTGTTCTAGCAGTTCAGAAAAATACAAGCGACAAAGCATCATGAATCTGAAATGATAATTAAAATGTTTAATAAATGTTATTTAGTGATTTAGTGATAATTAATGAATAAAAAATACTTATTCCTCCATTTTATATGTCATAATCTGTGGGACAAAATTGTAGGGCGTAAATATGTCGACGAGATACGCTTTCTTAACAAATATTTTACCACTATCTTAGAATTTATGACATTTTGTTGACGTATTCTCTAACACTATATTCTAAGAATTTCTTTCGAATACATGCTGAAACAACGTTCTGTAGTACATCATTGTTTATTTACTATACTACATGTAGGGCAAGATTAATCCACGCTGGGGTGGTGTGATATGGTCCAGTGCAAGGCAGAGTTACTGTTACTGCCTCGAAGTAACTATAGACGGATAAAAAGCGCACACACTGTGTGACCAGCACAACAGAAAGAGAGTGAGGGCGAGAGACATATACGGTGAGAGAGAGAGTGAGAGAGTGAGAGTGAGAAGGCTGCAGGAGGAATACAGAGAGAGAGAGAGAGAGAGAGAGAACACCGAAGACAGTGTGTGTGTGTGTGTGTGTGTGTGTGTAAGTGTAAATGTGTGTATGTGTGTGTGGGTGTCTGTGCATGTGTGTAAAAGCCGCAGCAGTGTCCTGTTACATGTCTGATGATTCATTGTAAGGCTGCAGACTGACATTATCTAAGAGCTCTATCAGATCCTGCACCATCTCTCTCTCTCACACACACACACACACACACACACACACGCACACTCCAAGCCACCCTGCCTCTCACGTTTTTCATCTCTTCTCCATCATGAAGCCTCAGTAAGTGGCCTCAAAGACGGCACGCTTAATTCCTGCTCATTACACCTCACTGTGTTGTGTGCGTGTGTGTGTGTGTGTGTGTGTGTGTGTGTGTGTGTGTGAAACTAGGCCACAAACCCTTATTAATTTTCATCTTATGCTTATCGTGTTCTATAATTACTCACAGATAATTAGCTCGCTGGCTATTCATTTTGAAATAAAAGTTCCTCAAGGGTTGCTCATGCAGTTCTTTAAAGAGTTCTTCAATAAGGAACACTGACGTAGGGTTCTGCATAGAACGGCCAGTGATTCCTGTATAAGGGTAGACCAAAGAAGCTTTAAGGGTTCTAGAGGTGACATTTTTCTTCCAAGAAGATTGACTATCACAGTGGAAGATCAGGAATCCCTGCAGCGCTGCCGAGTTCTCGCTTCTGATTGGTCTGAAGGCGTGGCTTAATAAACCACAGCTTCACAAATCACAGCTTTATGTTCTAATACATTACCGTCCCTGTAGTAACGGCTCATTCACAGGGTCTTAATGCGTCACTTAAACGGATTTTTAAAAATCGTAGATAGGGTGGAGTTTTCTGCGAGGTGAAATGTGTTTATATAGCGTTTAGAAGAGGAGTCTCCAGAAACCGTCGACGTTAAAGCTGTAACTTTTTTTTACGTTTTAAGAGTTTGTGCTTTGCGGTTTCTCAGGAACATGGCAAGGCGTGTTTTTTTGGCTTGTTAACTTCAAGGGAGAGTAAAAAGAGAGGCTGATGCAGGAACTACTGTTTGTAGCTGCTAAAATGTAAGTGAGAACAGCTAACTTGTTACGTTCCACAACATTAAATTTAACTATAAACAGATAAAAAGTATGACATTAGAGAGCGAATCAGTGATGGAGCTGTCCATTCAGCACCACAGCAGACTGTAATTGCAAACCGTTTGTGTGTGTGCGCGCGTGTGTTGTTTTTGTTATTGGGATATTCTTGACATTGTGATGTCACTCTGTTGAGGCTGCAATATGTAAATGAGCTGAAACAGTTCTCAGTTCCACTTGTTATTGTTGTTACAGCGAAGCTGTGCTGTCACTGTTTTATAATTCGCAGATCAGACAGTTATTTGTTTGTCCATTTGTTCGTTCATCTTCAGTAAGTGCTTTTTGTCGTGGTCAGGGTCAGCGCCAGAGTCTTTCCTATATATTTATTATTATATTTATATTATATTTATTTATTTAAATGCATTCATATATTTCTGTTATCAGTTTTTATTTATATACTTTACAGATTATTTCATTATTAGTTTGTTTTTAGAGGACGCTCGTCTGTCCCGTAAGGAGACACGCCCACTGCTCTGAGCTCCTGCTGTAGTGTTGATGCTCGCTGTGAGGATCTCGCTGTTCAGGAGTGTGCGTTGCAGTGTGTTGCAGTATGTGGGAGTGTGTGTCGTGTGCAGCAGGGACAGTGACTCAGCACATGAACTGTATGTTGGTGGCCATTTGGGCAAAAACATCAGGACATACACACACACACACACACACACACACACACACACACACACACACACACACACACACACGGGCATACACTTGTTTCCCAGAGTGCGCTGTTTATCCTGCTTTAAAGGATTAGAGGGCCAGCTGTTGGCCTGATTGAGCCTACCACGACACACACACACACACACACACACACACACACACATACACCGCTCCTATAGCAGTGGCAATTTTCTCAATGATCACAAATGGGCTCAGAGGCACTGCTGCACTGGAGACACAAACAGACAGAGAGAGAGAGAGAGAGAGAGAGAGAGAGAGAGAGAGAGAGAAGGGGAAGAGAATGGCATAGAGACAGAGATTGTGTGTGTGTGAAAGCGTGAGAGAGAGCGAGAGAAAGTAGGTGACAGTGATTATTTGCACACACAAGATAGAGGCAGAGAGAGAAACAGAATGAAAGAGAGAGAGAGGGTGAATTTGATTCGTGTGATTGGCTAGGCAGCAGACTGTGCAGAACAGAAGGGGGAGGGGCTTCTGAGAGAACGAGCATGCTCAGTCACCACCAGAGACCGGCGAGAGCGGCTCAGGCTTTTATCTGCAGTAGGACAGCGTGTGAGCAGGAGCCTCCTGTGTTTTGGCAAGTGTGTGTGTTCATGTGTGTGTGCGTGCGCGTGCGTGCATGCTCTGGGCTGAACACACTCGCGATGGTCATCAGGAGCGAGTGATGTGCTAGTGGAGTTGCGTTTATCCCAGGCTCCCTCGCTCCGGAGCGAGGACGAGCGAGCCGAGTGGAGAGACTATGCCGCGGCTGTAGGACGTAGCTTACTGCACTAATGAAAGGCTTCAAACTCGCCTGGTAAGATCCATACACCTTCAAAGCGTGGACATAACCTGGCATAACCTGGCATTAGCTAGCATGACCTTGCAACACCTGGCATGGCCGTGAATTACTAACCATAACCTGAAAATGCTCGCAGTAATGAACTCGCTCAGCCTATGGCACGTCCTGTTGCATTACCTGTAATAACCTGTCATAACCTAGCATGGCCTAGAATTACTGGCAATAAATTAGCATTATTATTCAGAATGTGGCGGAAATATAGAACCTTGAAAAAACATGGACTATTGTGGTATCGTCTTTGGCATAACGTGTCATAACCTGAGATAACTATGTCAGATAGCATAATCTGACATACTCCATCATATCCTAGCATAACCTGTCACAACTTGAGATAGCTCAGGATAGTCTGACATATCCTGTCTTAACCTGAGATCATTCAGAATAATCTGTCAGAACCTGAGATAATTCAGAATAATCTGTCAGAACCTGAGATAATTCAGAATAATCTGACACAAAATGAGATAATTCAGAATAATCTGACATAACCTGAGATAATTCAGAATAATCTGACATAACCTGAGATAATTCAGAATAATCTGACATATGCTTGCATAACCTAGCATAACCTGTCATAAAATGAGATAGCTCAGCATAATCTGACGTACTTTAGCATAACCTAGCATAATTGTCATAAACTGAGAATTTACATAATCTGAAACACCCTAGCATAATTTAGCATAATTTGTCATAAACTGAGATACCTGACATACATGGAGTGGCCTAGCATGACCGAATATAACTGGTAAGTAAACCTAGCCTAACCTGACAAAATAAGGTCAGAATAATCTGATCTAGCCCATCATAGCCTGTTAAAGTCTATCATACTATCCAGAAAAGGTTTTGCATAACCTGATATACTCTGGTATAGCATAGCATAAAAATTATAGCATAGCCTAAAATTGTGTTATAACATAGCATAACTTGGCATAAACTAATCTAACATAATCTGGCACATCTTTTTATATAACCTTAAAATCTGTCATAAACTGTTATGATTGTTATAATTTAACACAGTATAATATGCCATATTTTGTCATAAAAACTCATCATAACCATGAATCTATCATGATAAACCCCTAACCCTTGGCATACCCTAACATAACATAGTTTGGCTTATCTTGTCATAAACCCAAGCCCATTTCTAAGCCCTGACATAACCTGTTATAACCTGTAATATTTTGTCATACATTAACACAGCATCAACTGGCATATTTTGTCATAAAGCCTAGCATAACCTGTTATAAGATAGCATGACTAACATATCCTAAATCTTTTTGACTTAATCAAGTATATCCGAGCATAATCTGTAACGCATAATCTAGAATAATCTGCGCTCTGTAATAAAACCTTCACTAACCTAGCATAGATTTCATACCAGAATATCTTGACCTGTCATAACCTAGTATAACTTAGCACAAACTCTCCATAACCTGGGATTAATGTACATAAACTAGCATAACATGTAATCTACAATATTTTTCCTGGCATAGTGTTGTATAAATTTCAGTATCATAAATTGCCAAACCTAGCATAACAGGTCACAGTCCATCCATAAAGTAGCCTGAGCTACTGCTATAGCACAGCGTAGCATAACCTGGTAAAGGCTAACATGTGACCTAGCATAACCTCTGACACTGAAAGTCCTCCAAATCCCCCAAATCTGCTCCTCTTTTCTTTCTCTGCTCTGCTCTTCTTTTTTTATATCTCCGCTAGCTCTGCAGTATCACTGCTACTGTTTGTGTAGTGTGTAGTGTGTGTGTGTGTGTGTGTGTGTGTGTGTGTGTGTGCTTCCTCCTGCCGGCTGGTGGATATTTTTAGCGCCTGGTTTTGCCATGCCGCAGGAGGAGAGCGGCATCGTTAGCAGTGTAGTAACTGACCTCCTGCCCTTCCTTCCTTTCTTCCTTCCTAACTACTTTCCCTCCCTACCCGTGTTCCCTTTATCCATCTATCCATCCATTCAGCTTCTCGTTCTGCACACCTGGCTTTTGTTCATCCTTCATCACTCCACGTGAGGAGAACAGAGGACTTGTTTACAGTGCACATGTGCTAACGCAGCCTAGCGAGTGTGCTTGACTAGCATGGCTAGTGTTTAGCTCCATGGTTATATAAGGCTCTGCTCAATTTAGACCGCAGAATGACTCCGTGTTTGCATTTTTATCAGATTTATTTCTGGCGTAGACGGAGATTAGAGTGACTCAGAGCCTTTTTCGTGTTTCGAATGTTGGTCACAGAGTTATGTAATCTGGGCGTGAGAGGAGAGTGATGATGCAGCTTTTACTTAACCTGAATTAAAATCTTGGTGTTAGAAAATACCTTAGCTTTGAGTTTAAGTCTGGTTCTGTGAATTTTGGGATTGTAGTTGATGGTACTGATCTGTATTCAGAGAGCAGGGCGCAGGATTTCGGAAAGCAAAAGGCTAAGACGGTTGTAGCAACTGAATGCTAATGAGGTGAGGTTCAACAGACTAAAAGAAAACTAGCATAAATATTGTCCGATCTATCATAACCTGGTGTAATACGTTATAGTACCTTGTCTAAACTGTCGTAACCCAGCAAACGATGTCTTAAACATTGCCTCACATGTCATAACCTAGAATAAACTAGCATATCGAGTCGCAAACATTGTCTAACATGTCATAATGTGTCATAACCAGCCTAACCTGTCATATTTGAGGATAAAATGGCATATCATAAATCGTACATAATCTACACTCTAACCTGTTGGTAGTATACACGAACCAGCCGTAACTTAGCGTGACCTGCCATAACCTTTCCGAACCTGTCATAATCTAGCATGAATTAAGATGGTCTGGCTCAAAATAATAATAATAATAGTAATATGGCATAACCTAGCATAGCATAACCTGGAATAGCTTAGCAACTTGTTAGAACTCAGCACAACCTAGAATAATTAGCAGATACAAATTAGCATAACCTGTCATCAAACATATCCTAACTTAGCGAGGTCAGGATAATCTGGCATTCCTTGCCGTAAACTCAGGCCTAAGCCATTATAGCATAGCCTAACTTGCCATAACCTGATATAACAAAGCAATAAGTCCAGTTAATACAATTCAAGGGTTCCTCGGTGGTTTATTGGATTATTACTGGTTTTAGCTTGTAGAATGGGGAAACCTGGAACCCTGGTTTTCTGACAGGGAAGCGGTTTATTGTAGAGTTTTGTTCAGGGTTTAATCCTCACAGACGAGTGTACCGAGGCGTCATGAGCACATACGGTACGCGGTAGATCCGTCCGTGTTGGTGATTTCCCAGAGCGAACCGTCGCTGTTGTTCGTCCTAGAAATAAATTGCTTGAGTCACGCTCGTGTTTCCTGCAGAGGCTTATCGATGTTTCATTCGATTCAGCTTCACACAACGGGCAACGACGACGACGCTCCGGCGGCATCTCCTTGGCAATTAGCTCTAATTCCAAATGGCATTTTCTGACAAATGGCAAGACATTTCAGAAGCCCTCGATCCCGCATTGTCATTCCAGTGATGTTTATGTTTGCCTTAAGGCCAGACAGAACCTCAGGGTTTGAACAAGCGCTCGGTTCTGTGCCCGACGTATTGTGAAATCATACAGGAGACCTTTACAAAATATTTGAGGGATCCTCGAGGGTTTTTCGGTGGATAATAATGAGAGCTTTCTAAAGGTTTTACTTGGAATCTAAAACCCTCAGTTGTAGGTTCCTTAGTTTTTCCACCAAGTCTTGGTATGTCACTTATTCTTACCCATTAAAGAACCTTTGAAGAACCCTGTTTTGAGAGCATACACCAAGTAACCAGCAAAATATTAAAAGATCTGACAAATTCTGGAAGGAAATAATTAAATCGTTTGGACTTTGTCTCACACTCTTGCTGAAGTTAATACATTCACTACCAAATCTGCATCTTCAAGGGTTCCTTAAGGGTACTTAAGCATTGTTTAGCTTCTCCCACTTCCTTATTTCAGTTCTGGCGTGCTGCACACTGCCCTCGCCCACGTGGCTACGGATTACAATGAGGGATTATCCCAGGATTATTTTGCCGACTCGCGCTTTGACCTCTAGTGCTCGTCGTGCGGAGTTCTGGAACTTTCATAATCGAGCTTAATTTAATTGCTTCAGGATCATGTCCGTCGTTGTGTAAGATCTAGACATTTTGCCTAACTCTTAATCCTGGATTACGATATTATCATATGATGTTATTCAATAAGATTATAAGCTGCTGTGATTCAAGAATGAACGGCGGTACGGAGGTGAAACTGAAAACCGAACGAACAGACGTGTTTAAAACAGGTACGAACAGGAGGCACGCTATTTGTTTTGCCACTTCTATTTTATTTCCATCCTTTGGACCATTACCTTCAAGAGTTCAGTACATTTGTTGAAGTGTTAAAGCTGTTTGTGAGCCTGGGAACGGCCCAGAGAACTGGTCTGCCACATTGCGCAATTCATTCATCGTTCAGAAGGAATTCAAGTCTTCATGAAAGCAAACACGAGAGTATGAGCCCCGCCCCCAAACGAGCCCCGAATCGAGACGGCGGATTCGAGTGTTCGGGCCGAGCGTAAAAACCATCCTGCGTATTCAGGGTTTCGGTGGTTTAAATTCCCAGCTTGTCATGTTATATAGAGCACAGAGGTAGCGAAGGCTATAAAAGTTCTGTGTTGCAGCATATAACTAATTCTACGCAGCACGTGCGAAATCTGAACCAAAGCCGTTTGTGCTGCAGAGCGTCTCCGCTGACGTGACAGAAATCTGACCTTGAGTATAATCGGTACCCTGACCCTGTGGGAACGAGCGCTTATTTATATACCATCTTTATTTCCTCGTTTCTCTTCCCTTCCACTTTGAATTCTCACTTCCCTCTCCCACGCTGAGGATTGCGGGACGCAGGATAAGCGCATGACATCGAGTAAACCACACCGGACCTCGACTTCGCGTGCTCTTTATTGTGGATTTGCATCCTGAGATGAATAATTTACGTGACATTTCGAAGGTACGGCATTCATCCTAAGGAGTCGGGACACAGGAGTTAATACAAGGTGCTGACTAAATGGCTTATAATAAATGAACCGTGGCGTCTGAAAGGACTAAAACAACGGGTCATGCGGTAATAGGAAAGAAATCCACGACGGGACGGTGAGATGGCGCAGATGTTATTTTTCCATACATTCCGGATGGACCACAGCAACTGGCCAGTAATCACATCATCGTATATATTTTTAATCTGCTTATAATTACATTTAACGTTCCGGAACCTTGAGTTAGTTCCTCTTGTCACTTTCATTATAGCTGTTATAAATAGTTGTTCCCTCACCAGCCTCTCTTTTTTCTCTCTTTGGAAGTTGATAAGATGGAAAATAAACACCACACAGATCGTCATGTTACCAAGAAAGCCGGCAAGACTTTCCTGTTTCGGAAGACGCTGTATCCGTGTGGGTTTCCTTCAGGACAGGATAGGTAGATGGGTTGCAGTGGCAACGTCGCCTCATAGCAAGAAGCTTCCGGGTTCGAAGCTGCTGGACGACCGGGGCCTGTCGGTGGAGTTTGCATGGTCTCCCCGTGCCTGTGTGGGGTTCTTCTGGGTGCTCTGGTTTCCTCCAACAGATTAGGTCAAGTGGCTTCTCAAATTGCTCGTTTATGTTCGTCTTTTGTGTTACCCTTGCTTGCGATGGAGTTCTGCGGATAGGTTGCGGATCCACCGGTTTAGGACGTGGATGAAGGGATGAATTCCAATCTTCTAGCCTTCAAACGCAATTCGAGTCCACTTAGAAAGAGACGAGAAACGTCCGAGGAAAGACAAAAGGTTCGTTTTAGTGTTTTTAATTAATGAACGCGTTTCCGGGTGGATGTCGTGGTAGAGCGGGCGTCATGTGATCAGGAGCGCGTGTTTGAGTTCCACTCAAGCCGAGAGGTTTTTTTTTCCGTTGAATTTTTTTTTTTGTCTCATTGTATTACAGAGAGCTGTTAATATTAACAACGAATCCTTTAAGCCACGGGTTCCCGTCCCTGGTCCTGGAGAACCCCTTGTCCTGATTCTCCAGGACCTGGGTCAGCGACCTGTGCTTCAAGCGAGCTGATAACAGACACCTTAAAAGATAGAGGGAAGGAGCTGCGAGAGAAGGAGGAGATGATGGTGTCTGGGAGGAGGGGTGACTGCTAGAGCTGACATCAGTGGCTTCATTCATGAAATGCACTGATAGTGAGTCAGTGTGAGCGGTGCAGAGCGAGATACAGAATGAGAGTGAGAGAGATCTCCATTATCTGTCTAATTGGATGAAATGTAGGAGGGTGGAAGTGGAAAACAGTGAGGCATGAAGCCATGAAGCAGAAGTAATAAGCAAGCTTGTGTGAGACAGCACAGCTCCTCCTCCTCCTCCTCCTCCGCCTCCCATCACCCCATCCTCCTCTCGCTGGATGAATGAAGCAGGGAGAATTTCTACTCAGCCCTTCATGGCTTCCAGGTTTGTCCGCATCTCTCCATAATCTCAGCGTTCCTTGCTGCATCAGCATCGGTGTTTTTTTCCACCTCACTAGCGTCAAGGTTGCAGCATCTCTCCAGGGTCCACGTTCGGCTCGGGAGGCAAAAAGAGCAGATCGGCGCGCGCGGGGTGTGATTAGCATAAATTTATAATGAAGAGACACGTTTTTGTTGTTGTTGTCGTCTTACAATATTTGCACTTAAGGCAGGCGTGCTGCTCCGGGAGTTTGTTATCATGGTTAGCGACTGGGTTAGCTGGAGCTCCGTGGTCACTCTGGCTCACAGCAAAGCGACTTTCATGTTGATCTGTAAAAATGTTTACAAATTTTTAACGCTCTTTAGCTGTGTTTTAGTACATGCAGTATCCTAGAGCATGCTCGTTTTAAAGAAAAGGTGCAGAGAATCGGTGTTGGAATGATGCTTTTCTGCCGGGTGAACTTTATTTCCACTGCTTTATCTTTATCCGCTTCATCTCGCTAATGTCTATAAGAATGGGTCAAAAATCAGAAATGCTCCCGCTGAAGTGTAGATGATGCCGCAATTCGCCAATTATATATATTGGAATATATTCTGGAAAAACTGATGAAAAATCCAAAAACACACTTAGTCTCAGTAGACCAGCAATATCACAATAATGACTCACACACCATATATTGTCTGTATAACACACACACACACACACACACACACACACACACATATTACGCATGCACACACTCACTACAACATCCCAGTCAGCGTGACGAAGCACACACTCGTCCCCTCACAGACGGAGCGACTGACAATACAGCGAGGGGGACATGAGCGTTAGGACGTGTATGTGAAGGTTACATAATAATAAATCTGGTTCTAGACAAAAATGCTGCAAGAAAAATGCTCCTGTGAAGGCGTTACGCCGGATGGCATTGTTAAAGACGTTGCTACTGGGTTTCGCACGACAGGTAACGACCACGGCGAAGTTGCTAAAGTTCTCAGGAACGTCTCAGGCGAAAGAAGTTAATGAGGAAGATCTGAAACATTTCTGACAGCGGAACTGGTTCGTGGAGGCGCAGCTGATCGTCCCCAACAACTTTCTCTCAACGGGTGACGGCGAGAAAGCAGCAGTCAGAAAGGAGTCGCAGGACGCAGCAGGAACAGCAGTTCCACGGAGAGCAATCAGCAACGAACTGCACGACATTATCATAATCATCTCCATTACTTCACCTCACGCAAAACCTTTGCTCATGCCACATCTGTTGTCTTTCACCTGCGCGAGCTCACGGGAGCAAGAGTATCGCCGTCACTCCCGCCCAGACAGCCGATCTTTTTTTTTTTTAACTTTTATTGTGAAAACATTTTGTAGTTCTTAGTGCAAAGACATTGTGCAGAAAGATTAAGACTCCAATTCACTTCTAAAACATTTGATCTAACTGTCCATTTGTACTCGTTTTGACTTTGATTCATCTGGATTTTAAATCTAAAGCAATGATTCAGTGTTATGTGATTTTTTTTCTCCCAAAAGTCTGCTGTCTCGTCGTTTCCGCCGTCCCGCTCGATGCTAACCGAGCCGCTCCGAATGCGATCCTCTAATCTAACGTTACAGGAAGCTCGCGTTACCCTGAGGGGGTTTAATCAAAGTGCCCTGTGTTTCACCATCACCCTGGCCTCATAAATGTTACCCCTTTATGAGGCACTTTATGTAATAAATGAACCGACGGAACCTTCCAGACCGTGACCTTCGGCACGGACACTGATTGCACTGAAGCAAAGGTGGAGGAAAAGGTCAGCGCTCCTCTGATTGGTGACCGTGTGTGTGAGACAGAGAGAGAGAGAGAGAGAGAGACAGAGAGAGGGAGCGAGAGGGAGCGAGAGGGAGCGAGAGACAGACAGAGAGAGAGAGAGAGAGAGAGAGAGACGGAGAGCGAGAGAGAGAGAGAGAGAGGGAGCGAGAGGGAGCGAGAGACAGACAGAGAGAGAGAGAGAGACGGAGAGCGAGAGAGAGAGAGAGAGAGAGAGAGAGAGAGAGGGGGAGCAAGAGACAGAAAGAGAGCGAGAGAGGGAGCGAGAGAGTGAGAGAGAGAGAGAGACAGAGAGAGAGACAGAGAGCGAGAGAGAGACCGAGAGAGACGGACCGAGAGGGA